>CM053627.1:184053798-184075112 GCA_028646595.1 Phalanger gymnotis | reverse complement strand
GTTGATTTTCATTGATGGGTTGACTTTGCCCAGCAGGATTTCCCTACACCAATGAATGGTGGCCTCAGACCACCCCTGCCCACAATAAAAACAGCTACATAGGAAATCAAAAAGGAAAGCTTTAGCAAAATTTGATAGACTGTAAGCCCATGGAGGGCAAAAATGATGACATTCATTTTTATATTTCCCTCCCTCTACTCCCAGAAACTAGCACAGTGTTTTGTGCATAATAGGTGATAACAATTGATTTGTTAGTGAATAATTTGAGGAATTTATCCAATTTAGGGCCTTGTTCTAGCATGTCTTCCATTAAAATCCTCCTCTATTTGCTCAAAGTGGTGCAAAAGAGACCAATAATTCTCAAAAGCCATGCTAGTAAAATGAAAGTTTTAAGTGGTCCCACCAAGCTGGAAAGACTTTGAGTTTGGGCCTGGCCCTGGGCTGTCTGCCCACCATCTGAAAACACATTCAGCAAAGTTCATTAAGACTCATCACCAGAAGGGTGAGCAATAGTTGGTGATTGTTTTGGGTGAGAGCAGCTCATGGAGACCATCCATGAAGGAAGCTTTGGGAGATAAATAGAGTTAGGGTCAGTAGAGAAAGGACCCACACAGGGGAAATCTCAGATCTTTAAGTCAAGGAATTACCAAGCACGTATTAATAATTCATTGTGTTCTGGGCACTACACTAAACTCTGGGGACGAAAAGAAAAAACAAACACCATCCCTGCCCTCAAGGAGCTTACATCTAAAGGGGAAGACAACATATAAAGCAATGGGTATAAACAAGATAAATGGTGACCACTTTTGATGAAATTACCTGAAGCTTTGGGAATGCAGAAAGAACGCCAGACTTGAGTTCTTCAACCATTAGGATGACTTCAATCAGCTGTACATCTGCCCAGCTCAACTGGTTGCCAACAAGATAATTTTTCCCATGGTCTTTTAATGCCTGTAGGATCAGTGACAAGTAGAGAAGGGAAAGAAGGTATGGCAACATAGGGTACATTACTTGTATGACCATGGAAAGAGCCAAAATACACAAAAGAAAACATAAGAGTGGAGATAGAGAGCAATTTTATTTCTACCTTCTTAGTTACACAGGAAACAAGCATTTATAAAACACCTTTCATGTACTGGGGTCTGTGCTAAGTGGTAGACATATAAAGCAAGGCAAAAAAAAATTCCCTCTCTCAAGGATGTTGGTCTAGTTGAGGAGAGAACACATAAACAATTATGTACAAAGAAGCTACGTATAGAATAATTTCAGAGTTGTCTCAGAAGGAAGGCACTAAAATTAAGGAGAATTGAAAAAAGCTATTTGCAAAAGAGACTTTAGCTGACACTTAGAGGAAGCCAAGAGGTAGAGATAAGGGTGGAGAGAGTTTCAGGCATGAGAGGCAGCCAGTGAAAATCCCCAAGAGTCAGGAGATGATGGGTCTCCTGTTCTGAACAGCAAGGAGTGTGGTTGAATTTCAGAGTAATGGGGGTGGAAGTGGGGGAGAAGCAAGAAGATAGGAAAGGTAAGATTATGAAAGGTAATTAAAAGCCAAGTAGAGGATTTTTATATTTGATACTGGAAGTAATAAGGAACTACTAGAGTTTTTTGAATAGGAGAGAGACATGGTTAGACCAACACTCAAAGAAGATTATTTTTACAGCTAAGTGTAGGATGAACTGGAATGGAAGCAGATAGACCAACAAAGTGGCTATTGCAGTCCAGGTACAGGTGCCTTAAGGAAGTTTACTGCTTCTCGTATAATCTTTCTTTATATATCCAAATTTTTAGTTTTGTTGATGATTAAGTTTAAAATAAAAATGTATAGCATGGTACACTCTCTCTTGTAAGCAAAATAATTCCTTCCCAACCAAAAGAAACTTATTCCTCACTAAGGATCCAAATGAGAGAGGGATAGAGACATTGTAGTACAAAAGAAAATTTTAAAAAGAAAAGGGATTTGGGCCAGGAGTGAGGAAACCTGGATTCCTTTCTTGACTGTAGTACTTACTGGCTTTCCTGAGAAGCCTTAGTCCTGGGGCACCCCTGTTGGGGGAGAAGATCTAAACCTCTTGACCAGAGTGGGAACCTTTTCATGTTGGAAGACCACATTAATATTTAGCTGCAATCAAATAAGGCTGCATGCAAGAAACTTCAATTAGATATACTTAAAAATGTTCATTAATTTGTAAAAATCTAACTACCATGTACTTAATTTCAAAAAATGAAAACTATTTGTACATTTTCAAGTTAAATAACCTTTTAAGGACTTTGTCATGTCTGGGGTTTTTTGTCCTGTTTTGTTGGAAAGCATTTAAATATATGGTTGTAGCACAGAGGTCCGCAGTTTCAGTTGATGCTCTGGATGAGTATTAGTCATCTGTGACCTTAAGGACATCTTGATTTGAGTTAGGTAGCAGAATGTAGATTTGCCGCAATAAGTGGTTGAAAAACAAGAAAGCATTTTTCAGGCACTTGCTGAAAGCTTTCTACTGCATTTTTCCATATTTCAATTGGATCTTTCTTAGCAACAAATAATGATTTTAAATTGTCATCTACTGAGAAGTCAATCAAGTCTATCTGTAGTTCTTTAGGTGTCTTGGTGATATCAACTAGGTGAGGCGAAAATTCTAATTTGAGTGTGACATCATGATTATCAAAGTCAGTGAGTGTTTCATTGTATTTATTCTCCAACTACTAGGTCTATAATAGCTGCATATTCTTCAAATGATTCACATTTGTCATCGTGTTCATCAGTGACCTTTGCTAACTGTTCATCTGAAATTTCCTTCTAAAGAAGTATTTTGAAAAAGAGGTAGTTTTTTTTTTTTTTGAAATGTTTGGATTTTTTTTTGCCACATATCATATGCAGACTTAGTTTTACCTCGCAAAGAAATATTCAAGTCATTTTGATTTGACATGATATCACACAGAAATCTTTCAATAATTCACATTGCTGATTCTGTTCTTCATAAAATTTAACCGTCCTCGTGAAGATTTTTTTGGTTAATTTTGGCTAACACCTGTCCCTGCAATAGCCAACACACTTTCGAACGATATGGCAAATCCACACTGAATACTTCAGCAGTTAACTTTTAACATGTTACAAAACTGACAATGCCATGTTGCGTTTGCACAATTGTGGTTAACATTACTTATAACTTGCTTTAAAGTGTCACTTAAAATAGTAGCTTTAGCCAGAGATTTTGCTGATGCAGGTTTCAATGAAAAGAAATGAAGACATCTGGGTCTGTTAATACTTTTTTTTAATCTGTGCAATAAACCCTTCATGGTTTCCAGTCATGGAGGGGTGCACTGTCTGTTCATACATTTACTAAATTTACCAAATTCAGTCTAACTGCACAACATTTATCTTGAAAATTGTTTTAGAAATCTATTCCCCATGATCTGTTTGCAAATGTCCAAAGCAAGTTAACTCTTCGTAGCAAAGAAAAATTTTCTGTTCTGACCCAAATGAAGTATAAAACCTGTACTGAGTCAGTAGTATCAGTTGATTCATCCAAAGCAACTGAACAATATATATTTTCTTTTTGAAGTGTTGCATGAAGTTGTTCTGCTAAGCTGAAGGCTAATTCATGCTGCCAGTCATTGTTCTCCTTCAAAGAGGCAGTTGTATGTACTTTGAAACATTACTGGGGTCTAAGCATCCTACAACTTCAACAATGTATTCTTTCACAATTTCTACATCACTGAATGACTTCCCCTCCCCCACCCCTGAGTATATAAGCTACTTTGTAAGCGGCTTCAGTGGCATTATTTCCAGGTGTTATTGCTACCTGAAAGAATTATCTTTGTTTTCGCTTTTCATTTTTTAATTTCTGCAATGCAACCTGTAACGCCTCTCCCTCTGATTTAAAATATCTGTGGTCCTTATGAGTGTTACAATTCTGATGAGCATTGAATTTCATTAATGTTGATACTGTAGTATCACAAAACAAGCAAATCATCTTTTCTTTTGCAGAAACAATATTGCAATTCCCAATCCTCGTTAAAAAAAAAATGTTTTCTTCCTTCAGCATTCTCTTGGTATTCTTTGACATGATGGGCTGTTAAGCAGACAGATTTAAAAAATACTGTCAAACTGTGCAACTATTCACAAAGTGCACTTCAAACAGAAACACAATGCACTGTTGTCAAAAGCTGAGGACAGAATGTCATATTCAACCTCCATAAACTATCACTAACCAGCCTCGTGCAGCAGTGGCAGGCAGTAGTCAGAACTAAATAATGAGCATAGCAACCAGCCAATTTAGCCATTATGGCTTACTAATGTTCTAATAGTGTGGTCAATCTGAGAGGATTATTTAATTGAAACTTATTTTATTCTGTAGTATTTAAAATACATCCATTTAAAAAATAAAATAAAAAGATGAAAGATATAAATGTAATAAAAAAAAGATTTGTTCTGTAAAATTTGGATTCAGTCAAAAAGCTGCACTTAAGGACTTAGAAGGCCACATGTGGCCTTCAGACAGTAGGTTCTCCACCCCTGTTCTTGACTGTCACATCTTTTTCAAGCTTGATCTGATATTCAGTTTGTCCACTCACAAACCTCTGCCTGTTGTATTTTCAGACTATCTAAGCAGGGTTTGGGAGCACCAAATGAGATAACATTTGTAAAGTCCTTAGCACAATGCCTGGCACATAGCAAGTGTCATATAAACGTTAGCTATTATTATTACTAGAATTAAAAATCCTCAGTGAGTTTCTCATGACATCGCCACATACCAAATGTCTGACGTCTTGACTTCTATTTTAAAATGTATTGAACAAAGCAATAGTGCAAATGCAAGCAAAAAAATGTAGCCATGTGGGGTAATGAAAACAAAGAAGCACAGACAGACACACGCAAGCAATACCATACAATAAGACAGGCAACAGCAATGAAATCAGGGCCACATTCAATTCAACAACTGTGTAATCAATAACACAGACCTCTAAGCGATACACAGCAGTCAGTAGCTTTGTAGGTAAAAACCCACAGGTAATCAGGTAACACAATACATTTGGAATCCTACAGGATATAACTAGATAGCCAGAAAAGAAAATCACAGTAGAGGAAAAAACAAACAAATCTTAGAATGGGGGTGGGGGGAAGGGAGGGGAAGGAGATTTTTTCAACCAAAAGGAAATATCCTTAAGATTAAAGAAGGTCACAAAACTTGCAAAATAAAATTTACAAATCCCAAGTACAAGCTAAAGTCTCTTCTAGCTATGGCAATTAATGAAACACATGACATATCTGACAGGGGTGGGGAATCTGTGGCTTCAAGAGGGATTTATTCTATAAAATTTGGATTCAGTCAAAAGGCAGCACTTAAGGACCCAGAGGGCCATATGTAGCCTCCAGGGCACAGGTTCCCCACCCCCTAGACCCAGGCTACAGCAGAATAAGATTCCCTTTTTTTTGACACTATCCTTTACCAATATTAGGAGCCCCGTGGAATCATTTGTTGACCACATTCTCAGGTTGTATTGACAATCTGCCTTCAAGAGTTATAGGTTATTGAGATAATCTTGTTTCTAAAATTTTCTTAACACACCTTTTCTTTTTCCACCAAGGACTAAAACATCAAGTATTTTAAAATAGATTTTCTCCTATGATGGAGTCTGTGAATTACACTACAATTGAAGGTGACAGGTCCATGGCTAAATTTCTTCTCCACTGTGACAGAGATCTAGGCAATTTGTGAAATGAGTCTGGTACAACAGACTTTTTAGTTTCAGACATTATTCAACAAATCAATGCACATTCACTAAATGCTTTCTGTATGCATGGTACCTAGGAGGCACAGCGGATAGACTGCCAGGCCTGGAGTGAGGAAGACTCATCTTTTGGAGCTCAAATCCAACCTCAGACCTCTACTAGCTGTCTGACTGTGGGCAAGTCACTTAACCCTGTTTGACTCAGTTTTCTCGGCGGAGAAGAAAATGACAAAACCACTCCAGTATCTCTGCCAAGAAAATCCTAAACAGGGTCACAAAGAGTCAGACGCAACTGAAAACTATTGAACAACAACTCGTAGCACTGGGTAAAGTGACAGGAATAAAAAGGAAAAAAAATAATCTAATCTCTGTCATCAAGGAGCTTGTAACATAACAGGAGGAGGAGGATACTACAATATATACAGACAAACGTAATGCACAATATACATGCTTAAAAGTACAATGAACAGTTGTGCGAAACATTCACTTCATTGACACTCAGATTTATACATAGGATTTACTTGTGCAAGGAACCTGGAGCTCACCTACTCCAACCCCTTTATTTTTCAGTGGTAGAAAAGGAGCCCACTGAGGTTAAAGTGATTTGCCCAAAGCACACAAATAGAAAATGGCACTAGAACTGGAACCCAGATTTCACATCTCAAACCCAGTGTTATATTTGTTGCCTCCCACATTTCAATAAAAATATGATCTGTAAACTCACAGTCTAATAACTTACTACAGATGTCTTATATCCTCAACTGGGAATCAGAAGGACCATGATTCTCCTTCTAGCTTTGCACCTTACCATGTGACCTTGGGTAAGTCACTGCACTTCTCTGAGACTCCATTTCATCACCCATAAAATGGGGATGATAGATTGCTCCCCTAACAGGGCTGTTGTGAGGATCGAGTAAAATAATGCTTGTAAACTATTTGATAATCATAAAGCACTCGATAAATATAAGATGCTTCATTTAAAGTTTTTCCCAACCTGACTCTAACCTACTATTTTGGCCTTCATTTTATATTACTCCCATTCGCACAGTCTAAAGTCCAGACAAACTGGTCCTCTTCCCATTCCTCACACAAGGTATCCCATATCCTGACTACATAGATTTGCAGTTTGGCCCCCATGCCTAGAATGCACTCACTCTTTACCAAAACCTTCATAGAGTCCCAAGTTCCCTTAAAAGGCCATCTCAAAAATCCCCTACTATATCACAACCTTCCTGACCCTCCCCCCATTTAGTAATATCTTCCCCTCAAATTACATTGTACTTATTTGTGTGTGTATACATACAGACATACACACACTTGCTCACTTTTAGGCATAAGAATAAAAGCTCTTTGAGAGCAGGGTCTATTCCATTTTTCCTTTGTGTCCTCAGGGCTGAACACAGTCCCTGGTATGTGGCTGGCTCTTCAATAAATGCTTATGGACAGGTTGATGCTATTGAGTCTTCTAATGTAATTAATGTGTGTCTGTATTAAATGATTTACTAAGTCTTCGTCCCAAAAGCATTAGATTGTACCAACTTTGTGTAGAGGTTCAGAAAAATTCCATTTTTATGGAAAGAACACACGGCGCTTTGCCACCAGCCCTTCCCTCTTTTACCAGTCTAAAAAGGGGAATAAGAACTCAAGGAGATCAGTGCCAGGACTGGTCATATGATTTTGCAGCATAAAAAATGAATACTCAATGCCCTTCATTGCATCCCCTGTTGCTGAGTTCTAGGTGACTGCCTACCTTATTTTCCCCATTTCCAGTTCTTCATGAATTTGTAGGATCATAGATCATGAGCTAGAAGTGACCTTAGGGGTCATTAAGTCCAGCTCCCTCATTTTACACATGAAGAAACTGAGGGCCAGATAGGACCACTGAATTGCCCAAGGTCACACACCTGGTAAGTAGGTGTGTGGACTGAGGTAGGATTTGAAGCTAGTTCTTCCTGACTCCAAGTCCAGCCCTCTACCCACTACATGTTGCTGCCTTACTTTGCAAAGCTTAGGAAATGGAGGTCCAGGGTTAGTAAGTGATGTGCCCACATTTCCACAAGTCATAAGTGTCAGAGGCAGGATCTGAACTCAGATCCTCCGTCCACAGAGCCAGTGGTCTTCCTTCTGTACCACGGGGCCTCTAATGCTTCAGCATTGTCCCGTATTTGCCCAGAATGAAGTATTGAAGGAGCCTGTATTACGGTGACTACACAGGCAGATCACACACTGCCTCATTGTTCCATACCTTCTCATACACTGGGAAGAATCTCTCAGTGGCTCTCTCCAGGATATAGTTGAGATTCTTTTGTTTTTCTTCAGGCAAAGAAAATATGAAGAACATAATCATGTCATTCAGATCCCTCATCCCTTCCACATACATGTCAATACTGGAAAAGAAAAATGGCATAAAGGAAAATATGATTACTAGAGGAAATGACCGAAGAAGCATTAAATAACAACTGACAGAGAGAGAAAAGGCTTTAAAATTGGGAAAACATTTTACCTACATTACTTCATTCAACACTATAAGCTGAGTGCTACAGGCATCATTATCCTCATTTTAGAGCTGAGAAAATGGAGGTCCAGAGAATGACCTGTCCAGGGTCACACAGCCAGTATGTGTCGGGGACAAGGTCTGAACCTGGCCTTCCAGTGATTGTTGCTCAGTCACTTCAGTTATGTCCTACTCTTTGTCACTGCATTTGGGGTTTTCTGGGCAGAGATACTGGAGTGGGTTGGCCATTTCCTTCTCCAGATAATTTTATGGGTGACAAAACTGAGGCAAAGAGGGTTCAGTGACCTGTCCAGGGTCACAGCTAGTAAGTGTCTGAGGTCACATTTGAACTCAGGAAGATGAGTCCTTCTGTCTCCAGGGCCAGCACTCTATCCACTGCACCACCTAGCCACCCTGACTCCAGGTCTAACAGATATCCTTGCTATGTCACTTGCCATTTGTGTGACCTTGGGCAAATTACTTAAATTTATGTGCCTCAGTTTCTATAGCTACGAAAGGAAGTGTTTAGACTAGAAGGCTCCTAAGGTCTCTTCCTGCTTTAAATCTCTGATCCTGTCATCTATTATTTCACACTTCACTTTACTCCTCCCTAAAAGGCAGTTAGCTCTGTGTCTAACTATTGAAAATCAAAGTTACTTGGGTTTTTCCTGAAAAGAATGCCTATTTCCCAGGAATGTTCAGAAATAGAGACCTCAAAAGATGTAAATTTCAGCACTTAATAAATATAAAGAATATAATTAATGCCCAGGAAATATGCAGTATTATAATAAGCCAGGAAATAGTCAGCTGGGCAAAGAAGAGTTAAACTGACTCTATTAATTAAGTGGCAATAATGAAGTGGCCTTGAAAGTAGGGACAGTTCCTATAGGAGAAGAGGTTCAAGGTGGCCCCTACCATGCTACCAACTTGTCACCTAGAGTAATGGTTCCAATTCAGTCTAGCCAACAAATACTTATTAAGCCCCTTTTATGTACATACAATAAGCATTTACCACTCACTTACTGTGTTCCAGGCACTATGCTAGGGAGATAAAGATAAAAAAGAAACAATCTTTTGGTTCAAAGAATGAATATCCTATTGTGGCAAATAAGGTGTAAACATACAGGTAATTGCAAACTTTATAAACAATAAAAAGAAAATAATTAGAGGAGGTATGGGAAATAAGGGAAGTAAAAAAAAGTCTCTTGTAAGAAGTGGCCTTTGAGCTGAGCTTTGAAGGGATCTCAGAATTCTAAGAGGCAGAGGTAAAGAGGGAGTGCTTTCCAGACATGGGAACCGTAGTGTCAAAGACAGAAAGACTGAAGCCTTAATACTGTCTGAAGCACCAAGAAGGCAAATTAGGCTGGAAGGCTGTGTGTCAAAGTGAATAATATGTGAGAAACCTAGAAAGACATAGCCTGGAGCTTAACTCCAGTTCTGAATGGCTAGGAATAAAAAACAGAAAAGTTTGTATTTTATCTAAAATTAGGGAACCGTGGAAGACTTTGGAGCAAGGTCCAATTTTCTTTCTCTTGTAATATTTGTAGAACTTGGTCCTCTTTTGGAGATTTTATTACTCATCCTTCTAATTTGTTTATCTTCTCTGTCGACATATCTGCTTATGCTTTTGGCTTTCAAATTTTCATCTCCTTGAAATTATCAGCAGTTTTAGGCTGTTTTTCCTTTTAAAGCCTATTACTTCCTAAAACTCTCCCTTTGTTGGTAGGTATATTTCCAGGGCTGTACTGCAAATCTGCCTTAATCTCTTGAAGGATATACTTTTTCCTGGCTAGGGCCTGGGTCCCAAGCCTAAGTAACTTCTAGGTTAGACATAGCTGTTTCAGTGGTATTTCAATCCCCTTTCCTTTAGACCTGCTGCAAACACCTTGACCCCTTGACCAAGTTCCTTCCATAGTTCTTTTTTCCTCTAACTGGACTGCATCAGCTTCTACCACATTTGGGGGGCTGAGGTAGGGTGGAGTGGGTATTCTACACGGTCTCTGTGGTCTTGAGGTTCCTTAGGGACTGCCCCAGGCAGAAGGAAGTCTGATTCCCTTCCCCAACCCACTTTCTCCTCACAGAGCTAGGCAGAAGCAATGCCTACTGCCTACTGCAGTGGCAGCTGGAGGTGGGATGCGTGCTCAATGTCTGCAGCAGGAGGAGAGTCCTTGTGCAGGTCCAAGGCACAAGCCCATGGATTGCTTTCTATGACCTGTGGAACTTGATGGCTTATAGCACATAGGAAGATGATTAGTGGAAGTTTTAAAGATTAGTGTTGCCAAGTGTTCATTCATAGGGCTGTTACTTTTTTAGCATCTTATTTTCTTTTCCTGTAGATTCATCTGTATTACTCAACCTCTGGCACATAGTTACTCTTTTGAAAGGGGGCTTGAGAACTAGTAGAGACCAGAGAAAATGTCTGATTTGACATCTTGTTGGTCACCATATGGAAGTTTTTTATTCTTTTTAACATATGGTCATACCTGTGCTCTAAAAATACAGGATTATAGATTTGAAACAAGAGGGACCTCAAAAGCCACTTAGCATACACTTCACTTTACAGGTGAGAAAATAGACTCAGGAATGTTCAATGTCTAAGGTCATAAGTAAGCCTCAGACAAGATTTTTGAACTTAAGTCATAGGATCATAGACATAGGGTGGAAAGAGACTAAGAAACCAGTTCATTTCAAAGATAAGGAAACTAAGGACCAGAGTAATCCAGAAAGATCACACAAGTAGTATGCATCAGAGGTGAGACTGGAACTCAAGTCATGGGGCAGCAAGGTGTCTCAGTGGACAGAGTGCCAGTCAGGAACACCCGAGTTCAAATTCAGCCTCAGATACTTATTATCTGTGTGGCCCTGGGCAAGTCACTTAACTTTATTCACCTCAGTTTCCTCATCTGTAAAATGAGCTGGACAAGACAATGGCAAACGACTCTAGTATCTTTGCCAAGAAAACTTCAAATGGAGTCACAAACAGCTAGACACAACTGAAATAACTGAACGACAATATAGGATCACAGATGTAGATTTAGAAGGGATCTCCAAAGCCAATTAGTCCAACCTCCCCCCATTTTCACACAAGTAGTATGCATCAGAGGCAAGATTTGAACTCAGGTCTTCCAACTCAAGACATTGTCCCTTCTTTGGCAGCTATGTTCTGAAGTGGGTATAAGGCCCTATGGTAGGCCTGAGGATACAAAGACACAAATGAAACACTCCCTCCCCTCAAGGAGCTTATGGTCTTCTTGGGGGACATACAAGGATAACTTGATGAAGGAGAGAGAAGCACTTACTAAGGAAATTATGAAACCCTTCCCATAGGAAGTAGTCCATGAACTGAGCCTTGAAGGAAGTTGGGAGTCTTAAGAGGTGGAAGTGAGGAGGAAATACATCCTAGGCATATGGTTTCTGATGTTTTTTTTTTAGTCCCAGGACCCCTTGGATGGAGCAAAAGACCTCTTTCATCAATTCCCCTTTGCCAACACCAATACTCCCTCTCCAGAGTGAATGGGAAGAAACAAGTTGCTTTTGATGAGTCCAAAGGGAACTACAGCAAGAATACTGGCTCAGATTTTGAAAACCTAGATGGACGAGATGATGGCCAAGACATAGTTTGGTTAGAAAATTCTCGATTCTCTGAAAACATGAGTTCAATCCCAGTGCTGGCACAAACAAGCCCAGTGACTTTGGGCCATTTCTTGGACATTTTTCTGCCCTGGGCCTTAGTGACCTCATACAATGGGAATCATAATTCTGGCTACCTTGCAGAACTGATGTCAGGATAAATCTTGTCTATGAACATGCTTTTAAGAATATAAAGTATTGTTATGACATACCAAAGAAGGATATCATACATGAGCTATTAATTCATCATTATTGCGTAGACTTTAAGATTCATCAGGGAGAAGTAAAGAGCAGGGATCCTTAGCCTTTTATGTGTCATAAGCCACCTTGGGACCTTTCTGGTTAAGTTTATGGCCCCTTCCTCAGAATAATGTTTTGAATGAATAAAATAAAACACATAGAATTACAAAGGAAACCAATTATGCTGAAGTACAGTTATCAAATTAAAAAAAAAGCAAGTTCATGGACTCCACGTTAAGAACCTTTTATTATGGAGCCAGCCTTGGAATCAGGTGACTCATGTTCAGGTCCAATCAAAGACACACGCTGGCTGCATGACTCAAGACAAATGACTGAAAGCAACTCTCTAAGACTCTGAGTCATAGTTGCTGATGACCTGTATTGTTAAAATGGGTTTCCTTCCTGGAATTCCCTCCGACAATGAAATCATAGGTCACACCAAAATTGCTACTAGGGACTTGGCCAAAGACCTCTTGGAGAAGCTCTGAATACTTGACCTACCTTGAAGGACTGACCTACCTACAGAAAAGGAATTAGTTGAAAATTGTTGCTGCTCTCTTGAAACACATCTATGCATTTGAAAAGCCGTCATCACTGGCATTTCAAATTGAGTAGGATAATTGACTCCTTTGAACCTCAGTTTCCTCATCTGTAAAACAAGGGAGTTGGACTACATGATTTCTAAGATTGCTTTCAGCTCTACATCTCTGATCATTTGATTATTTTTAAATTGTTATTATTGCATTGGAAGGTTTTTTTTTAGATGCAAAGCCATTATTATTTCTCTCCTAAGCAAATCATCTATGTGTCTCTGTGGGCGAGGCAACCTATTGCATATGGGCCTTAAAACATCAGTGGGAATGTATTCCATAATCAATTCATTAGAATATAAGCTCTTTGAGGGCAGAGACTGCATTTTGCCTTTTTGTATCCTTGAGAGTAGCACATGCCTGGCACTTAGGAGATGCTTAATAAATGTTTACTGATTGATAAGTACTGTACAAAAGCCAATATCATTACCTTATACTCAGCTATCTACTAAAAAGTTAGAGATTTTGTTTTCTCCTTTCACCTCCCACTACTTTGCTGCTCCCACCTTGTAGAGATACCCACTACAAGGCCAACTACAGTCCAAGAGCATCTCAGATGGGGAAAGGAAATTAGAAAGTTTTACGTATTCACAATATGCTGATAAGAGCATTGCTGCTTTCATACAGTAAAGAAGGTAACTGTTCAACACAATTTCACTCTGAGACACAGGTTGTAATGAATAAACAGCAAGCCTTAGAGTCAGGATTTCCAGGGTTCAAGTCTTGCCTTTGAACTCTGCTGGACATATGACCCAGGACAAATCTCAATTATTAAGAAGAAATTTCCCAAAATGAAAAAAGTGGCTTCTATGTTCTATTATAAGCATGCAATGATTACTGTACAATGCTCTCTCCTTCAGGTCCTTCCCATACAGGTCGTATTTCGTAGCTATATATTTCAGGATGGCTCTGGTTTGTACTATGCACATTCCATCCATTTCAACCATTGGCACCTGTTGATACATTAGGTTTTTACCTAAAAACAGAAAGAAAAGTCAAGTCAGTAGCTTACTCCCCTTCACTGGAGCATAGTCATGGACATCATGCTGGAATCAGAAGGAAACTTAGAGATCATCTTTTTAAACTCTCATTTTATAGTGGAGGAAAGTGAGGCCCAAGAAGGGTACAAAACCTGTTTAATATATATTTATTCCCTTCCTCTGTGTTTGTGTACATAGCTGGTACAGTGGACAATGTTCTGTACTTGGAGTTAGAAAGACCAGATTTCAATTCCCATCTCAGATACTTGCTATGTGGCCCTAAGCAAGTCACTCAACCTATTAACACTGCCATCCTCATTTGTAAAATAGGGATCATAATAGCATTGAGTTTACAAGGTTGTTGTAAGGATTAGATTTATTAAGAGCTTTGTGGGCCATAAAGTGCTATATAAGTTATTATATTTGTATATATTGCTTCCTTTTAAAGAATATAAGCCCACAGAGGGAAAAGACTTTCATTTTTCCATCTTTGACACATCTCAGATAGTAGCTGGTATACAGCGGGTACTTAATAAATGCTTGTTGGTAGACTGATCCATCCTGTCTCTAGCTCCCACTGCCATACCCTTGTTCTCTCCCATCTAGATTGTTTCAATATTTTTTCTTTGATCTCCATACCTCCAGTCTGTCTTTTCCAATCTGTCCTTCCTAACTAGTCTTTTGGAAGAATGACAATTATCAAGTTACTTCTTTGCACAAAAAACTCCCATAACTCCCTATCTGTACTGTAGCTTTTGCTTCAGTAACAAATTACTACTCTTCTGTTTAAATGTGATAAATGATAAGTAAACTACATGTTAGAAATTCTTCATTGTTTTTTAGCAGTTAGCAGACAAGCCTCAGTGGCCAAAACTTTTCCCTATAGACTATTTCTGCATAAGTAGGTATCCTGAAGGCAGCAGCTATATTTGTGATTTTACAGAGATAAATTAGTGCCACAGAATAGCATATTTCTGCTTTGGGTAGTGACGATTAAATTTTTAATCATTTTTTAATTACATTTTCTCCCTTTTATGAAAAACTGCTGACACACATTGTGTTTATTTTGTATCTGTACTGACATAATGTTTAAACCTGTGGACTTAATGACTAAGAAGAAGAAGGAAATACTTGAAAAATAATTTGGGGGCTCATATGAAACCAAAATTCTCCATACCTCTGATTCACTGGATGCCTATTTTGTAAGCAAATAAAAGATTTAATCTGATTATTTTCTGTTAAGTTTTGTAAGTAAAACATTTAGAAATGGATGATTTTCATTAAGCTAATATTTGTTGGCTGAATTTAAAACTTGGTCCTTTTGGTACCATAAGAAGGCAATGCTGTGCTTATATAGGAACAAATCAGATTTATTTCTCTACAGAATTTTGTTGTAATTAGATTACTTACTAACATTTATTAAAGTATGTGCTTTATTGTCATTTTAAAATCTATGAAAGAATTGCCAAAAGACCAAAAAGCAAATTCAAGCTCTTCCACACCCTGCGTAATTAACCTTTGCCGTCTAGTATCCCATCACTTTTTACTTGCCATCCTTCTTCTGGCCAGACCGGCTGCCTTGTTCACTGGCCCACAGGAGGTGCCTTGAAGACTTAACCCTTTCAGCTCCAGAACTCTTGATCTGAGGCCCTCTGCAGGACTGGTGAGTGCCTCAAGAGTCTCCCATATCACACAGGTCTCACCCATGCTTCCCTTCTTTTCCCAGGTGTCTCTCTGGCCAGTAGCTACTTTGCCCCTGGTTCATAATCTCTGTAGCCTCTGCCTGTTTTCCAAGGCTAGAACCACAATCAAATCAATTCATCTATTGCTACTGGAAAGCTTTTACCAATGTACTCCTCTAAGGCCTCACTCTCTACCCCAGTGAGCTTCCAAATCACAGTACCCTCTCCTGACCACCCCTCTTCTATCTGTGTTGCCTCCCCTGTTAGAACATAAGGCATTGTCTTCATTTGTGGCCACACAGTAAATGCTTAATAATTGATTTTTAATTGATGTATTCCCTTCATTTGTCCCATGCAGTGGGAAAACTGGCTTACCATTCTCCAAGGCCACCATAAGCATACAAGTGCAGACCATTTCATACCAGCTATGTGCCAGTGTTTTCATGTGAGAATGGAGGACGGGAGAGGAGGTGATTTGCATTTGTCCTTAGAAATACTACCAAGTATTACTACCAAGTCCTTAGAAACTACCAAGAAAACCATTAAGATTGCTCTCTTAAAGGTCACCAAATAGGCTCGGTGCTTGGCTCCCTTCTTTTGAATCTCCACATCATCTCTCACTGCTTTTTATCCTTTCACCCCATTTCACTGATCCCTTCTGTATGTGTAACTCCTAAATCTACATGAAGGAATGAATAAAAATGACTTTTTTAAGCATTTAAGCATATGCTGGTCACTATGCAAAGCCCTAGGGATAAAAAAAAAAAAAGACATTCCCAGCCTGGTAGAAGCCTATACTTCCAAAGGGGAAAGACAATGCATAAAGGGTAGACAGAAATCAGGAAAGATATGCTTCTGGAAGTAGGATTTGGAAGTGTCCTATTGGCCAAACACACCTATGAGAGCCTAGGGTGTTAGGTTCAGAGTGTGAGTTCTGGTGTGATGGGGATGAGGAACGTGGCCGGTGTGCAGGCAGTGTAGCTTTAAAATGGCAGGAAATGAATGTGCTGTCTGTTGCTAGACAAAATAAGGCTCACCTATGAGACCCAGTCAAAGTTCTAATGGAAACATCTCTAGTCCTGACCTCTTTAACAAGTTTCATATTCCCCTTTCCAGCTGCCTATAGGACATTTCTACTTGGAGGTAACACTAGCACCTCAAATTCCATGTATCTAAGACATAACTCATTTTCTTCTACCTCCTCAACCTCCTCTACCCCCCAAAAAATCCCCAACACCCCTACCTGACCCTGTTCCTGACTTCTTTATTCTTGCAATGACACTACCATTTTCAGGGACTCCCACTCACAACTCCAGGGCCATCGTTAACTTCTCCCTCACCCTATCTCACATGTCCAATCAGTCATCAAGTGCTCTCAACTCTGTCCCAGCCTTGCCTTCCCCACTGCCTCATTACCCCATCACCTCAATGTTCCATATTCACTTCCTCATTACTTTTCACCTACAAGAAGAGACACTGTGGTATGGGATAAAGACTACTGGATTTTAAGCCAGAGGACTTAGGTTCTCCCAGAATCCTGGCTTAGCTACTTGTGCCTACGTGACTTTGGTCAGCTCAGCTAACTTCCTGAATATCAATTTCCTCACTCACAAAATGAGAAGGCTAGACTAATGATCTCAGGAACCTTCTTTCTCTATTCCTATGAGCCTATGCCACTTTTGCAGTTACCTCCCAACGGGTACCTCCTGGCCATTCCATCCAACATACTGCTGGATTAATCTTTCTGACACACAGGTCTGATCGTGCTATCCATCCTTGCTCAAAAAAGACTTCAGTTAGTTCCTAATGCATCTTGAATAAAGTCCAAAGAACATCCTTCCCCACCCCCATTCCAGATCCAATGGACTTTTACAACCTCATTTCGTATTTGTTGTTATTTAGTCATTTTTCAGTCGCATCCAACTCTTTGAGACCCTTTTTAGGGTTTTCTTGGTAAAGATATTGGAGTAATGTGTCATTACCTTCTCCAGCTAATTTTACAGATGAGGAAACTGAGAAAAACAGGATTAACCCTGCAGGGTATGTACAATTTGGGGGTAAAAATTGGGATTCTAGGATCATAGGTAAAGAGGATCTTAGAGATTTCTACCTCAACCAGATTCTAAAATTCTCAAGGGCAGGATCCCAGTTTTGTTTCTCCTTCTACCTAGCTCGGAGCTCTTCAAATACTCATCATTTAATAAGTTCTTATTTAATAAATGAAAGCTAATTCATATCCTGGTGTTAGTAAACACTGTCCTAGTGCTCATGTTTTACAAGACTATGCCTGAACGGATTAAAATTTACCCCCAAAGAATTTCAGGCATGAGAGCTCCTCTACAAGAGAGGCTAGATGGGACCTTCCTGGTCCTCTTCAGGTCACAGTAGTATAGTATGGTATGGTGGGTGCTAGATTTAAAATCAGGTGACCTGGGTCTGGATGCAGGTTCTGCCACTTACTAGCTGTGTTGCCCTGGAAAATTCCTTTACCCTCTCTGAACCTTAGTTTTCTGATCTGTAAATATAATATTATTTGTAGTGCGCATGTTATATAAAAAAGAACTTTGTATACACCTTAAATGTTTACTTGGTTCATTAGAAGGCCTAGGGCTGCCACGTTGCCCATTCACCTTCTCGAGCTACATCAAATCTGCTTCCCCCTCATTCTCCTCACTCAACATCAGAACATACCTATGTCCTGACTCCTAGATTCCCACAGTTAATAATCACAAGCGTTGGGGAAGCTGGGGGGCACAATGAGTAGAGCACTGACCCTGGAGTCAGGGGGACCTGAGTTCAAATCTGACCCTCAGACACTTGACACACTTAGCAGCTGTATGACCTTGGGCAAGTCACTTAACCCCAACTGCCCTGCCTTCCCCCTCCAAAATATATATATATGTATATATATATGTATGTATATAATACAAATTATTACCAGAAGAGAAATAATAAAGTAAAACTTTATAAAGAAAATCGCAAGCATTTTTAGTTTGCAAAGAATTTTACATTACATATGTTTTCATATTTGATCCTCACAAGAAGCCTAACCATTTAATGATGAGGAAACTGAGACTGGAAGTTTAGTGACTTGTTCTGGATCACACAGCAAAAGTGAGGCAAGATTTGAACTCTGGTCTTCCCCACTCTAGGTTCAGCAGGCTATCCACTGCACCAACTAGCTGCCTTAAGTAGAGACAGTTTATAGAGAGCTAGGACTCTGTTTCAGAGGAAAGAAGTTTTACTTTCTAAGGGGGTGGAGGCTTTGGGGACCAAATTCTGGGAAAAAAAATAAGGAAATAAGGGCATTTCTTAAGTGCCTACTATGTGCCAGGCACTGTGCTAGTTGTTTTTAAAAACAACTCATTTGATCCTCACAGCTTTATGACGCAAGTACTATATTCAAGGAAACAGCAAGGAAACAAAGCAGTTATCAAGTTATTTCTACAAAAACCCTCCAATATCTCCCATTTGTCTACTCTTTCCTCAATTCATGGAATCACATGACCCAACTGCAACCTAACCTTTCCAGTCTTTACTTCCACCACATTCCTTTATAGAAGGCA
The DNA here is from genome assembly GCA_028646595.1 of Phalanger gymnotis. Lineage (NCBI taxonomy): Eukaryota > Metazoa > Chordata > Mammalia > Diprotodontia > Phalangeridae > Phalanger > Phalanger gymnotis. Next base: position 184,056,206 of record CM053627.1, on the reverse strand, counting down.
AGGGCCCTTTGTTTCAGGAGGAAAAAGGCTTTATTTTCTTTTCCCTGATGTGGTTGTTTTAAATTCAAACCCTCCCTCTGAGGTACAGAGAAGATCACTTGTGTCCTGTTCTGTGTAACTCCCTGTCTGGGCTATGATTATAACATACTTGTTCACGTCTCTAGGATCAGAGGATTTTAGAGCTACAAGGGATCTTACAGATTTTCTGTGTATCTTTTCAGGCAAGGCAATGGTAGTTAGACCTTCATGGAGCAGTACAGCACAACAGCAAGACTTTGAACTCACCCTTAACTAAATTCTCAAAATCTTCAGCTGTTTTGAAAAGTACTTCTTCATACTAGAAAGGAGAAAGACACAGCAGGGCATCAGAGCAATGGAATCATAAAATGTTAACACTGGGAGGAACCTTAGAGATCACCTAAGACAACCAGATGATATCATGGGTAGAACACAAGAGTAGGAGTCACAAAGACCTGAGTTCAAATCCTGCCCTAGGTACCTATTCACTAGCTGGGTGACCCTGGGCAAGTCATTTAACTTCTCTGGGCTTCAGTTTCCTCCTCTGAAAAATGAGGATCTTGGACTAAAAGACTTCCAAGTTTCCTTCTAGCTCAACATCTATGATTCTATGATGCTGTCATCCAACAGCCTAGAACTTTTTATTCCTTGAATCTCCCTTTACATTCTTAATGCAATATTTTTGAGGACCTACCCAAAGAGCTTCTGTTAATGTGGGTTCTGTCTATTGATATTTCCAACCTAGACATTAAAACAGCTAAATTTTAATATATTGTAATTGTAAATATATTTTAAAATTTTAATTTATTTAGAATAACAATACACCCATTACATATTAACCTAATATGTGTGTCCACCCATGGTCCTCTTAAAGCCTCTGCAGACCTTTTTGCACAACCTCAGCTTGTAGGTGCAACAGAAAGAACTTTCCAATACTTAAAAAGAAATTTGTTTACAGTAACTACATTATACATCTGTCCACAAAGTAGCTGTATTTTCAATCCTGTGACAGAGCAGGGTCCTATGATCAGCAGAACTGAAGGCCCTCAGATCCTAGGAGGCAGGGCAGAGCTGAACGGGAACGTTAGGATTATCTCCTCTGATCTCCTCATCTGGCAAGAGAGGAAACTGAACCCAGAGAGGGGAAGTCATTTATCAATATAAAGTGGAGGGAGCAAAATCATTCATCACCACCTGAAAGATTATTACAAATTTTTTCTAGCATATCAATCTAAATTATTAATGTTTAAAAGTTTAGAAACTTTGCAAAGACTTTAGGAAGACCTTGTATATAATGAATCTGAAGCTTCTCCAGTGCTGACATTTTTTTTTAAAGTCCACAAAAGTGAAGATTGTTTAAATCTCTTTAGAAACTAACACAACTTCTGTTCCTTGATATTTTTCAATTCTCCAAAATGTTGGGCTTTTAAATTAGTAACAACTGTAAGCAATAATAGTCTACTAGTAAAATTACATCAAAACTAGTATCATTGTATTAAAGCGTAGAAAACTTGTTTTTAAAAGTTATTACAACAGAGGCAAAGATCACACAATCACAGAGTGTTAAAGCTAGAAGAGACCTCAGGGATAATGTAATGCAACTCCTCTATTTCATAAATGGTGAAACTAAGTCTCAGAGACGCAGGAAGGCTGGCTTAAAAGTGTCTAGCCACTGGTGGAATCACCAGGGCTTGGACCGTGGTCTGCCGAATCCAAGGGCAGTGACCTTTCCACCAGGCTCTGATTCTACTTTCAGAAGGAGACTCAATCAACCCTTAATTATCACGATAAATGGATCTTTCTACTTGCTCCTGGGACTCACTGGTAAAGAAAAAAAGGAAAATATTGATCACAGCGATTAGACCCCTCTCTGGGAGGGGGTCATTCAGTAAGATCCACGTGACTTCTCCGCTAGTAAACATTCACTTCGTCTGAAGGAAAGGAATAAACGTAGGAAACGAAGCGTCTACCTCCACCCCAGCAGCGGCCAAGAGCCAGCGCACAGACTCCGCCCTGCCCCTTCCATCGAAGTAATGAAGTTTGGGCTTCGCAGCCATGATTTCCAATTCCTCGGTTTCTGAAAAACAGGAGAGAGCAATCTGACCGGGAATCCGAGAGACAAAACGTCCTTTTTATAACCTTAACTCCCCTGGGGACGCAAGAGGAGAGTCCAAAAAGTAAGGTCTAAGGTCCCAGCCTCGGGATGGGGGAGGGGAGAAGAGGAAGGAGAAACACGTAGTCGGCGGCTTCAGACCTCCCATTTCCCCAAATATGGGCTGCAGGCAGCTAGGCTCGGATCTGTTTAACCGATTGGGCCTGAGATCTATTTAACCGATTGTGGCCCGCATCTATTTAACCGAGTGGGGCTCGGATCTATTTAACCGATTGGG
>CM053627.1:184033337-184053298 GCA_028646595.1 Phalanger gymnotis | reverse complement strand
TGGAGGTAGTAACTCTTTTTGGGGCAATTAGACCTTCTCGGGAAGTAGTTAATCTTATAGGGTCTCATCCCAAGGTAACAACTCTTGGAGCGCTAATGGTCACTCTGTGCATCCTGTATTCTCAACTATTTTCTTGTTAAAACTATTAACCCTTTCCTAGGTCCCTACAATATAGAATCTCTTAATGGAGATGATCATTGTACCCATGGGAGTTGATGAGATCACTGAGAGTATATGGAGAAAAGGAGTCAGGATAGAGGGTCACCTGTTAATGGCAGTCACCTGGAAAAAGATCCAGCGAAAGAGACTGAGAAGGAACAGTGTGACAGATAGAGAGAGAACCAAGTGATAGTTGAGCCCTGAAGACCCCAACATGGGAGAAAATCCAAGAGGACAAGGTGGTCATCAGTACTATTGCAGGGAGGTAAAGAACACTTAATAGCTGCGTCACAATGGGCAAGTCACTTGTTTGCCTCAAGTTTCTTCATCTGTAAAATGAGCTGGAAAAGGAAATGGCAAACCATTCTAGTATCTTTATCAAGAAAACCCTAAGTGAGGTCACAAGGAGTTCAACATGACTGAAAAACACTATATGTATATTTGTGTATGTATGTATATTCATGTGTGTATATTCTATATTATATATAACCCACATCTATACTATAGCATATACTATGCAGACATTATATCTAGCATTTATCTGGTACTTTAAGATTTGCAAAGCCCTTTACAGATATCTTCTATATCATGCCTGGCACGCTATCCACTGCGCCCCCTAGCTGCCTCTGCACTGACTTTTTGGTCTTCACGTTTTGTATCAATTATTTGTCCTTATGTCGCATTCTTTTCTTTTAAAACAACCTCTTGATGATTTCAAGGCTTTTCTTGATGCTCACATAACGATCCCCAGGAACCAGGGACATAATTCCCATCCTTCCACCACAGCAGACTAAATACATTCCCTTGTAAAGTTTCAACTAGAAATGTCAAGCATCTGTAAGGAAAACATAACTAACAAACTGACCCTTCTCATGTTAGCATTAATTTGCAAGCTTTTTATTTAAAGCAAAAATCTTTTTAGCTGTTTCCTAGTTGATAATCATTGTTTCCTAAACTGTACGTAATTAATCATGTCTCATTGACCCTCATTTCCCCTTCTTTTATTTCTCACCATAGAAGGTGCAAAGTCTTGTATATTTGTTTAATCCAAACTCCAAACACTGATGTCACCAAACAAAAGTTTACATGACAATAACATTTGTCAGTTAATAGGATGCCTTATGTGTGATTTCACTGAAATACTGATTGTCCTACTATCTGTTTGTCCTACGAACTGCATAAGAAATATTTTTGTTCTGACATTTAAATTTTATTCCACCCTCTGCAGACACTGGATGTAGGAGCAGAGTATAACTAGGATTCAAATAAAAATTCTTCTAGTTTAAATCTGTTTCTAATGTCATCATTTTGTGAGATATAGATTTTAATTTATGAGAAGAATTTAGTTAAATGAGAGAAAAAATAACTGTGCCTTAAATACAGTAATGGGCATCTAGGAGATGAAGTGGATAGAGTGCTGGGCTTGGAGACAGGAAGATTCATCTTTCTGAGTTCAAATCTGGCCTCAGACACTTACTTGCTGTATGACCCTGGGCAAGTCACTTAACCCTCTTTGCCTCAATTTCTTGATCTAGAGAAGAAAATGGCAAACCATTCCAGTATCTTTGCCAAGAAAACCCCTAATGGGGTCAGGGAGGGTCAGATACAACTGAAAAGACTGAAAAACACCACCATATAACACTAACATTTCTGAAGGTGGTAGTGTCATTTCCATTTTACAGAGGATAAAAATGAGATTGAGAGGGCCTAAGAAACTAGCCCAGTGTCTGTGTCGGTAAGGCAAAAATGGGCTCCTTAGCACTTCAGGAGTTTGGCTTTTGTTTACTTTGAGTGATTCAGCTGTTCCATTTAATCTTGCTAAGTGCTAAGCCCCAGGCCCAAAGCCCTATCAGGTGTGAAACCTGTGTGGGTATAGATTGATGACTTAAGAGGGGGGCAACCAATGGCCTCTGGTCATTCAGGCGGGGCTTGAGGACGCCAGAGGCTCGGCTGGGAAGAGAAGTGAGCCAAGAGACAGCTACAGCTGAAGCTGAAAAAAAAAAAGCTGAAGCCGAAGCAGGAAGCTTCAGAAGCAGAGCTGACCCGTGTGTGGACCCAGGAGTACGAGCAAGGACTTGAGGCCAGTGAATGTGATTTGGTTTAATGCCATCATGCTTTTCTGTGGCCTCCTGGTTACTCTTGTGAGGTGGGCTTATTGGGCCTGGAAGCTTTTGAACAAAATATCGGAATGGGGAGGCTGGTTCGTGGGTCTGTCACTGTGGGGCCTAAATAGATGTTTTGATGCCTTCTACTTGGAGAGTTCTTTATACCCAACGATTTCAAACCATTCAGATATATATATTATTCTCTTCGAGATCATAAATTCGGCCTTCCTACTATAGTGTCACAGAGCTAGTATAGTGTCAGAGACAGAAATTAAACCCTGAAACTTCAAATCCAGTGTTCTCTCTATCAGGCCATGCTGAATATTTAAGTCAAAAGCTTCTCCATTTCTTCAGAAGCCATTTTTCTGGCAAACAGTAAAGATGGAGAAAAGTGGCTTTTCTTTAGTTTCTACTTCATTGTAGGATATAAAGATCATCTTAAGTGTCATGTGCTGCTTGGTAAGTGTACTTAACCATGGGTCAGGAGAGCTTGGGCCTACTCCTGGCTTTGCTACTAACCAGCTGGGTGACCTTGGGGCAGTGATACTTCCTCTCTCAGTTTGATTTCCTAATCTGTAAAACCAAAGGAATTGGGACTAGGTCATCTTTAAGATCTTTGACATCTCTTGGTATTCTTTGATACTAAGCAAATCTCCTGCAAAAGAAGAAAAGTTTTTTTATTTATTTTAGTATAGATGATGGGGTGCTGGGGCCGCAGCCCTAAGATCATATCTCTGGAAGCCTCTCAGTTTCTCAGTAAGCTCCTCTCTTATGAGAAAACTTTCTCTTGTTGCAGAACACATTCTCTTATCAGAACAGACAGGTGCCTGATCCAAGGATTTTTTTGGCCCTGGCTGACCCAAGGACTCTTCTTCCCTCCAGATCCCCACTGTCCATATGGGCCTCTGACAATTCCCTCAGTGTCTAGTATACTCCACACACTTTCCCACCCATAGCTCCCAAAGACACCTGGGCCCTTAGATTACCTAATTAGCATCCCTGTCATTCCTTTCTCATGCCACCTTTCCCTATAAGTCCCAACACCATCCTCACTCTCTCAAAGGTTCCATAAGGACCCTTGCCTGCTTTTGTTAAAGCTTTATAATAAATGTTTTGCCTCTTGACTAAGAGAAGCCTTGAATGTTTGAATTCATTCCAGGCAACTCTTGGCATTCTCAGGGTCCCAGCACCCCAAAAGCTCATCATAGATGTTATCTCTTTTTACTTTTGAGATGCCTTTGATTCTGTTGTACATTGCAGAGACTTACCAGTGGATAGAGTCCTGGGCCTGGAGTCAAGAAGACCTGAATTGAGATCTGACCTCAGACATTAGCTGTGTGACTCTGGGCAAGTCACTTAACTCAGTTTCCTCATCTCTAAAAGGAGCTGGAAGGAGGAAAGGGCAAACCACTCTATTATTGTTGCCATAAAACCCCTAATGGAGTGTATCAACAATCCAGCTAGCAGCTTCTGTGGGGGTATCAGATCCACCAACAACCAGTACCCAGAAAGCTGCCAATACAGGTCCTTTTGATCTGCTTTACTTAAAGAAAGCAAGGTTAAGGGGTTAACAATCTTACTTTAATCCAGTATACAAATAACATCCACCTAGTTCAGGGGAAAAAGCCAGCACCCTGAATTACAGACCAAATACAATTCGTAGTTATCAACATCTGGGTGTACCACCGGGGAGCTCATTAGAAAGGTGGGCCCAGAGTCACATGCCACTCTTGCTGTGGCTCAGAGCTCTCAGAAAGAAAACTAACCTTTGTGCTTATATATCCTGTTCAGGGCCGGAGGGCCCTGACCTCACCCAGGCTGGGTGTGGAGAAGTTCCCCACCCCCAATATCACATCAGATACAAATCAATGGCTCCCAATTGTCTCAGTGCTGAGAAATACAAAAACATCTCACTTTATCTGCCCCATTCAAACAAAGGCCAGAATCATTAAAGGTCAAAAGCAAAAAGTCTCACCTTAATTACTACTACATGGAGTCATGAAGAGTCAAACACAACTGAAATGACTGAACAACAATTGCAAAATTTTTGTGTAAACTGTATTTCTTACCTCAGGAGCACAATTGATTACAGGGCATTAGGTAGATATTGTGTCAGCGGTTAAGTATAGTATATAATTGAAAGAAATCAGGTCTTGGAATCAGGATTTAAATCTCTAGTTTCTGTTAATTGACCTTGGGTCACTGAACCTCATTTTCCTCCCCTGTAAAATCAGGGAATTGGGTAAGATAATCACTAAGGCCTCTACCAAGTCAAGTCAAGTAAACAAGCATTTCTGAAGTTCCTACTATGCACCAGGCATTTTACTAAGCCTCCATTTCTAAACCCTATGATTTTCCAAAACAGGGATTCTTAACCTTTTGTTGTATTCTGGAAACCCTTTGGTGTCTTGTAAAGCCAACAGATTCAATCTCAGAATGATTTTTTTCAATTCATAATTGAAGGAATGCTGAATTTCAGTTAAAAGTTAGCAGACATAAAAGATGTAACTTTTCCCATCAAGGTTCACGAGCCCACCCCTTCAATTCTATCGGCAAACTCCTTGAGGGTCCATGGACGCCAGCTGAAGAACCTGTGATCTAGAACCTAAAACGGTTTTTGGTTTACATTAAAAATTGCTGCAAATCTGCATCTTTAATGACTTTAAACATTAAATGTTGTTTGGCAAAATTCAATTTAAGTTGATACAAGCTAGGGAGGAATTATATAAACAGCATGTTAGCAAAGAAGTACTAGGGTGGAGTGAAAAGAGTGCTGAATTAGAAGTTAATATTCCAATTCTGCCACTATCTGTGTGGGTAAGTCACTTAAACTACCCTGAGGACTCCGCTTCCTCATCTGTAAGATGAGGGGGTTGGACTAAATGACCTGAAAGGTCTTTTCTTCATCAATGACCATGAACTAAAGGCAGGAGTTCTTGACAGCAAAGAGTGAGAGTTGGAGACATTTTTTTGGACTGTGTTGAGATGTCAAAAACAAATTGGACTTATGGCACCCAAAGTCATCAAACTGTACTTCTGCATTTTGTGTTACATAGTTTTTAAGGAAGACTTGAAAAGTTCCAGCAGTCCCATTCCTGCTAGGTTGTTTCCATATCAAATGACAAATAATACAGTGGAAAAACTCATTAGATCAATAATCAAAGGGTTCATGTCCCATTTACTACTTGAATGACCCTGCTGAAATCATTTAACCCTTCTGGGCCTCAGTTTCCTCATTTGTAAAATAAAAGAGTTGGCCTTGGAGATCCCTTCAAGCTACATGGATAGCAATGGATACAGAGCAGTGGATAGGGAGCTGAGACTGAGTTCAAATCCAGCCTCAAGCTCTTATTAGACCATGGGCAAGTCTCTTTGCCTCAGTTTCCCCATTTGGAAAATATGGGTAATAATAGTACCTACTTCTCAGGATTATTGGAGGGATCAAATGAGATAATATTTAGAAAGTGTTTAGCATGGTGCCTGTTACATGTTGTTATTTAGTTGTTTTCGTCATGTCCAACTCTTCAACACCCTGTTTGGGGTTTTCTTAGCTAAGATACTGGAGTAATTTGCCATTTCCTTCTCCAGTTCATTTTATGGGCTAGGAAACTGAGGCAAGCAGGGTTAAGTGACTTGCCAAGGGCCATACAGCTAGTAAATGTCTGAGATGGGATTTGAAATCAGCCCTTTCTAACCCTAGACCCAGCTACTACCACATCCATCTATGGATAATTACATATTAATAGGAAGGAGTTTCAATCTGTGAGACCCTTCCATCAGGCATTTATATTTTAGACTATTGTCCAATTGTTGAAAGACTTTATTTCTGTTATGAAAGGAATTCCAGGCATCATGATCACATAAGGATGCTTGATCGTTAGGGAATCTTTCACACTTCCAGTGAAATCACATTATTCACCTATAAGGGGTTGGTGCCAACCCCGGGGCTGTTGGGACCCTAGCACTTGGCCTGTTTCCTGGGTAAATCAGACAGGCTTAGTAGGAGTTGAACAGCAGGCACCTGGAGGGAGGGCCTTCGCCCTTGGGAAGCCCCTGTAGTCTACCTACACATGCAGGCAGAGCCTGTCCACAAGGGACACACAAGCCCAGAAGGAGGGACCCAGCTGGCCATTACCTAATGCTCTTGAGCCGTTGCCTAACTCAGTGCTTTGTTACTTTACTCACCGGAACATCTTTGATACTTTACGGGGACATCCTGCCTCGTGTCTCACGTAGCTCATACAGCTCAGATACCGCCTCGCAACAGTCCTGAACTTTCCCATACCCTTGTAGATACCATAGTGTACCATACATCGCAACAATCCAGATCCTTCCCATGCCCATACCAATACAAAGTGCAACAATATACCCGCACTGCAACATTTCTATCCTGTCCCTCTGCAACATTGCTGTTCCTTCCCATGCTGTCATCCTCATATCCATTGGCCCCCTGCTTCTGATTACATAGTGCAAACCCTATAAAAATGGATGATTCCTCCCAATAAATCGGAGTTGCTTCCACCTTGACTCCCGCCTCATTCATTGTGTACCGGGACAGGTCCTTGCCGGTCAAGGACTCCCAACATTCACCAAGGTAGCTATGGAAGTAAATCCCATTTAGTCTTTCTAGGGTACTTGAAAACAGTAGGGCCAGATGAAACGTACACTGATTTCTCCCCAGTCAGAGCTTTCTCATCTTCACTGGGGAAATGTAGAAATCTTCCCAGCTGTAGCTGCTGATGGCCAATTAATTCCCAAGAGCTATAGAAGCTAAAAAGAATGTACACCATTTTCTCAACTTTTTGTGGCTTCAGATCTGGAACCTGGACTGAGCCCTGCCTGAAGTCCACTTGACTATCTCTCTCCTTCTAGGCCCTTTTCCAGATTCATCTCCTCCCTTCTACCTGGGCTTGTTATTCAGTTGTTCTTCAGTCATGTCTGACTCTTCATGACCCCTTTTGGGGTTTTCTTGGCAAAGATATTAGAGTGGTTTTCCATTTCCTTCTCCATCTTATTTTACAGATAAGGAAACTGAAGCAAACAAGGTCAAGTGACATGCCTAAGAGCATACAGGTAGTGTTTGAGGCGGAATTTGAACTCAGGTCATCTTGACCCTAGGCCCAGGGCTTTATCTACAAGCTGCCCCATAGTAAAGTAGCTTAATAAATAGTAGGCATTTAATAAATGCTTGTTGATTATAAGATCCATGAGGGCAAGGACTGTCTTTTGCCTCCTTTTGCAACCCCAGTGTTTAGCACAGTGCCTGGCATACAGCAGGCACTTAATAAATGCTTGTTCCCTTCCTCCTCCCCTCCCTACCCCAATCACACCTAGACCAGATTACAGCAGCTCCTCAGGAACCAAATCCTCCTGCTGATCAGCCCCAAAGCATGACCTGCAATGTTGCTGAGCCCACTCACTCTTTCACATATGGCCCCACCCCCACCCAATCCCAAGCAAGTTATATTTTTTCCTTTAGAAAATGCTTTAGTTATGGTTGGTATTTTTCTTTTTACATCACCATCACTTCCCACTTTCTTTGTCTACTCCCACTAGAATCCTCACTCACAACAAATAAGTGTACTCAAGTGAAGCTGATAGTGAAGTGAAGCTAACTTTAGAGGCTGGGTGGAACATCAGCTAGAGCCCTGGACCCAGAGTCAGGAATTCCTGTTTAAATTCTACCTCTGACACTAACTGGCTGTGTGACCCTGGGCAAGTCACCTAAGCTCTTTAGCAATTCCATTGGGCTTTTTTTTTTTCCACTGTGATAGATTGTGAACTGCACTGATGGAGAGAATCACCATACTGAAGTAATCACAGAACCTTTGTATTTTCGGAGATTTGAAACTTAAAGAGAAAAATGAAAATAATTTCTTGAAACTGGCCTCTACTGAATTGGCTAGCTCAAACCTGCCCCTGAGGTTTGAGTAGAGGCCAAATAGCTAAGAATCTATGATTCCATTATCTCTCATTCTATAGGTCTGTGGGATAAGATTTCATTAACTTGTAGTCTGCTAATTCTGGTCGTTGGATTTTTAATTTTTCTGAAGCATGAAAGGCTTTTGTTGGGTCATATTGTTTGTCTATACATGTGAGCAGAAAAACTGAGGGACATTACACTGCAACAAAGATTATTTTAAGATCCTCCAATATGTAAGGCACTGTGTATGTAGCAGGTAAATCCAGGCTGAACATGTACTTTTTTTCTGTAATAAGCCTTTTTAAAATTTGAAATTATTTTTCATTTTATTTCATTTTAATTTTTTGAATTTTTATTCAGAACATTAATTTTCAAAAAATGAATTCTACTGATTTTTAAAAATTTCCTTTTTTCAAGTCAATCAGGATTAAGTGACTTGCCTAGGATCATACAGCTATTATCAAGTGTCTGAGGCTGGATTTGAACTCAGCTCCTCCTGACTCCAGGGGAACTGCTCTATCCATGGTGCCACTTACCTGCGCCTCTTTTTTTTTTCATTTCAGCCTATGATCTCATAGATTTAGCCTGTAGAAGCCTTTTATTGCAGTGATGCTGAGTAGCCAAGTGACTTGACAAATCAGTAATTCTATATTTCCTTTGTCCCTTTGGGCCTCCATGATAGTAGCCTGACTCCTTTTTCTTTGGGTATGGGGACAATCTGTTTGCCTTTCTTTGTTTTAAACATTTACTATGTCTATAAAGACGGGGTTAACCCAGGTATTTGTGTGTGTGTTTTGGGATGGCATTTGAGAGGAGACACTTGAGGAGGAGTATCTCAGGAGAGAGATTTAAAACTAAGGTGGTCACAGAGTGCTGTCTCTGGCTGGGGGCTCAAAGCTTAAGGGGGAAGGGAGGTAGAGAATTAGAGATTCCTTTTGTCATATCTCCCAGGAGCAGAGAGAATGTTGTTGTCCATCGTTTTCAAAGAGGACCGATGCTGTCTTCACCTGCTCGTGAACTGGCTTTAACTAAGGCAGAGTCGCACAGAGTCCCGAAGTTCACTCTCTCTTCCAGAGCCAGCCAAGTCCAGTGACAAGTGTGATAGATGATCTATCAGTATTAATCAGTTTCATATGATTCCATAGGGGTAGTGATCATAAGGTCTGTGTAGGAGGCCTCAAACTTTAATGCAATGTTCACCACATTTACCAGTTTAGAAGCGCACTTGCACAACCACAAGAATGATCACAAAGTTATCTCCATCCTGTTTTGCTACATGTCCAAGCCTAACATGGGCAGCCAATTTGTTTTTGTACCTCCACCTGCTCTTGTCCATCATGAACAGGTGACCATCTTATGAACCCATCTTGTGACCACTCATCCTGATGCATCATTTCTGGCTCTCCTGGAGAGTGTAGTAGGAAGGCTGAATTTATAATCTCAAATATAATCATGTATATGTTTGAATGGTTCAAAATCGCAAGGTATGAGAGGTTCTCTAAGGAGAAAACAACAAGAAATTTATTTAGGCCCCACCACAGCAGAACCATGAACCAGCCTCCCCATTCCGACATCTTGACAAAAAGACTCCAGGCCCAGAAAGCCCGCCTCACAAGAGTAACCAGGAGGCCACAGAAAAACAAGATAGTATTTAGCCAAATCATTTCTACTGGCCTCACGTTCCTGCTCGCACTCAGGTAAGCCTGCTTCCGCAGCTTCCTGCCTCCGCAGCTTCTGGCTTCCGCAGCAGCTTCTGCTTCCACTGAAACTGTCTCTTGGCTCACTTTTTCTCACAGCCGAGCCTCTGGCGTTCTCGAGCCCCGCCTCAACAACCAGAGACCATTGGTTCCTGAGTTGGCCCCTCTTAAGTCATTAATCTACACCCACACAGGTTTCACACCTGATAGGGCTTTGGGCCTGGGGCTTAGCATTTAACAGCTGAAAGTACTTCCACTCAAAAGGAACAAAAGCCATACTAAGGAGACAATTTTGCTTAACAACACAGAGAGTCAAAATAAAAATCTACCATCTAATGATTTTGAAATTTACCATGCCCCTTTTGCATGTTTGGTCAAAATCCAATAAAAGAAAGGCCCTAGGGAAAGGAAGCACCTCAGATCCTGGGGAAGGTCTCAGGTCCATGTCACTGGAGGGAGCCATGGACCCTTTAGTAAAGTGCTATTGGCTTGGAGCTCAGCCTCAGTGGTTTTTTTTTCTGACAGATTGGACAATCTTGGACCCCACACAAGACAAAAGTCAGGATGACTGGCAATGGCCCAGGAAGCAAAGGATGACATTGGTGTCTTTAATGGCTGACCAAGCTCTAAGTGCTGTTGCCTTGATGGCCATTGGAACAAACTGTTCTCATCTGTCCATTCCACTTAGGGAAGTCTTCACATGCTTGGGGTAGATACCTCCTAACTTACCCATGCCTGTTAGCATTTGTATGGGCAGCCTATTCCTCCCTACTCCCTCTCCTTTCATTAATTCAGTAGTAGAGTGGACTAGGAAGATGAAATAAGACTATACAACTTGGCTTATCACTCTACCCTACCACTTTAAGACTTACTTTGGGTTTATAAGATTGAATTTTAATTAGTGACACTCAAACTTTAAGCCTTCTTTGACTCCGCCTCTAAGTGTTCCTAAGTTTCTTTTTAGTTTATCTTGCAATGAGTTCTGACAAAATGGTACACAATAGATTATCTACTTGGAGAAATAAAAGAAATGATTGTCTCCTGACCGATCTTAAGTTTACAAGACAAGGGCGATTTTAAAAGGGGGAAATTTTCAAAGTTAACCTTCAGGTGTTTCTTTGATTGTATTAAAGTAAAATAAAACCATGATTAAATAGTGTCATGAGGAAAAAGGAATAGGGTATTTTGTTTAATTGACATTTCTCATTAACTAGGAACTAAACAAACTTTTTTTCTGTGGGGTTTTTTTTCAATGAAAATCCTTCTAAAATATGGGCAGATTGCCATCCTGCCTAAATTCAGTGGAGTGAAGAGAACTGAACATTACTTCTTTTGTTGAGGATCCTGAAGACTATCAGGACAGGTGTAAAAGGTTTGCATCTAAAAGGAACCTAATACAACAGCTAGTAAGGTTGTGGTTTTTTTTTTTAAAGAAACTGTTAGTATCAGCTTGTTTTCACATTATTTTCAGTTTTATTACAAATGCTCCTACTTTCCTGGAAAATTTAGATTAATTTAAAAAAAGAGAGCATAACAGCTGAAAAAGAATGCAATTTGGAAACAGACAACCCAAGTCTGAAATGCTGACTCTATCACCTATTGCCTGTGTGATCTCTGGTAAGTCATTTAACCTCTTGTTTTCAATTTCAACATTGATAAAATGAAGAGGCTATGCAGACTCAGTGCCCTAATAAGGCCTATTTTGCTCTAAACACGTAATAAAAATTTGTTAAATCTATGATTCTATGACTCTAAGTAAGGTAAAGTTCTAATCGAACTAAGTTTTACTATAAGCAAGGTGAAGATTAGGTTTTTCTGATTACAAGATCTATAGGGAAGCATTGTATTTACTAGTTACTGAATCTAGAAATGCTGCATGAGGACAGTCTACTATTTTTGTGGGCATGACTAAAAGTCATGTAACACCAGACCAGAGTGTTTAACAAGCAAGCCTTTTTCCAAATTGAGTATCTTCTTTATAGTTTCAAGTCCTGCATCATCCATTGGTGGCCTTCTTGGACTCCCAGGCTGAAGGAATTTCTGAATCCTGGGGAGCTTGCTGACTCTAGCTTTGAACTCCTAAAAATGAAAAAAAAAAATGACACCAACTGTAAATGAAGCAATTAGCCTTGTACTTTGGAGCAGGGCCCCAGGGTTGCTCTTACCAAGACTCTTTGGAAGCTGTTTCAACCTGAGGGAAAGCTGCAGCAAACATTTGCACCCTATGGGCAGTGACATCTGAAAGTCTCCAGGAACTACCTGCTCTGCAAATGTGTAAGGCCCTTGTTTTTCAGATATCCTATCCTATCCTATCAAATAATATCATATGGAGTAATATAATAAACATATGAAGAAACACCTTCTCTTTTCAAAACATATAAAGGTTTACTTCCTCAATTGCTGGAAAGGCCATGAGCTCTGGGCTCACTACTGGTCTTTATGCCTACCATCTGAAAGATCCAGCTAAGATCAGAGAGACTCATCATCTGAAGAGTGGACAGCAGATTTCTGGTCTGGGTCATGAAGACTATTAAAGGATTTATGTCGCTAGAGGAAAAGTACAGAGAGGAAATTCCAGCCCTTTTAAACAAGCATGTATTGATCACTTACTAATATGCCAGGCACTGTGCTGAGCTCTGGAGATACAAAGAAAAAACAAAAACTATCCCTGCCTGAAGGGAGCTTACATTCTAATGGAGAAGAGGACGTGTACATCAATAGATACCTGCCACATATATATAGTGAACACTTTTTTTTTTGAAGGGGAAGGCAGGGCAATGAAGGTTAAGTGACTTGCCCAAGGTCACACAGCTAGTAAGTGTGTCCAAGGCCAGATTTGAACTCAGGTCCTCCTGACTCCAGGGCCAGTGCTCTACTCACTGCACCACCTAGCTGCCCCAAGTGAACGCTTTTGATGGAATTACCTGCAGTTTAGGGAATGCCGAGAGAACACCAGACTTGCATTCTTCAACCATTAAGATGAGTTCAAGTAGATGTACATCTGCCCAGCTCAGCTGGTTGCCAACAAGGTAATTCTCCCCATGGTCTCTTAATGCCTATGGGAAAAATGACAAGGAGAGAATTTGTGGGAACAAAGGGCACATTACTTGAAGACAATATATTATTTGAAGATAGGACATTTTCTCTGGCTGTCCTCCATGCCTGGAAAAAGCTCCCCACTTCTGCTCTAACAACTGACCTCCTTGACTTCCTTCAAGTCCCAACTACAATTCCATCTTCTACAGGAAGTCTTCCCAAACCCTTCTTAATTCCAGCGCTTTCTCTTTTAATTATTTCCTATTTATCCTTTGCGCAGCTAGGTGAAGCAGTGGATAGAGAGCCAGGAAAACCTGAGTTCAAATCTGGCCTCAGACACTTAGTAGCTGTGTGACCCTGGGCAAGTCACTTCACCCTGTTTGCCTCAGTTTCCTCATCTGTCAAATGAGCTGGAGAATGAAATAGTAAAACACACCAGTATCTTTGTCAAGAAAACCCCAAGTGGAATATGACTGAACAATAAAATTTATCCTGAACATAGCTTGCTTTGTATATATTTGTTAGGAAACCTGCATTCTTTTTGTGACTGCATTAGGCACTAGCTCTGTGATCTTGAAAAATTCTCAAGGCCTGAGTTTCCTCATCTGTAAACAGAGTTGGCTGAACTACTACCCCTTTCTCCTACATCAGTTGCTTCACGGCTCTGTAGTGCTTAGCATGTACAGCCAATTCATGCTTCAGGTGATTCTTCCCTTGGAGCCTTTCCTGAGAAGACATTAACTTAGGCCTGTGATATCCCTGTTGTGGGGGAAGGTCTAACCCCTTTGACCACAGTATCTTTTTCAACCTTGATCAGACACTTCAGTTCATCCCCTCTAAATACTCTGCCCATTGTGGTTCAGACTATTAAAGCACCAAGTCAAAGCTGCCAAGGCAGTTAGGAGGTAAAGTGGATAGAAGACTCGATCTGAAGCGAAAACCAGAGTTCAAATTCAGTTTGTGACACTAACGGTTGTGACCTTGAGCAAGTCACTTAACCTCTGTATGCCTCAGTTTCTTCAGCTAAAAACGCTACCTCCAAAGGTTATTTTATCAAATGAGAAAATATTTGTAAAGTACATAGCACAGTGCCTGGCACATAGGTGATGCTTAATAAATGCTTATTTCCTTCCTTTCTTCCTCAGTGCACATTACTCCATGTTAGAGAGAGAAATACTGAGTTACAGAAGAAATTTTTTAAAAAACAGTTCTTTTCTCCTGCCCTTACTCCCTCCCTCCCTTTCCTTCCTTTCTTCCTTCCTGCCTCCCTCCATTCCTCCCTTCATCCCTTTCTTTTCTTCTTTCCTTTCCCTCCCTCCCTCCCTTCCTTCTTCAGAGGGACGCTTAGGAATTGGTATCCAAGTATTCTCTTGATTTCAGATCACATCAGAATTATTGAATGAGTAATTATTTCTCACAAATTACAGAAAACCGATAGGGTGTTGTCTCTCTACTCATATCTGTCAGTGATCTCGTCATATTTACCCCAAATCCTTTATAATATTCTTCAGTACTTTTACAATGACCTTATTTTTATGGCCAAATTCTTTTACTATAATTAAAAATGCTCTAGAAGTTTTTCTGGGTACGCTAAATGCACTAAATGCCTAAAGTCCTGACCTCCATTTTGTTCAAATTCTATTTAAAAATGTATTCAGCAAAGCACTAGTGCCAATGCAAACAAAATACATATAGTAGCGTGTAGCAATGAAAACTAAAAAGCGCGCACACACACACACACAAAAGCAATAATAAATTATACAACAGGCATTAGCAATAAATTCACGGCCACATGCAATTCGACAACTATGTAATCAATAAAACAGAACTCCAAGCAGCTCTTACTAACAACAGTCAATACCCTCGTAGGCAATAACCCACAGGCAGTCTTGTTGCATTACAAATTTGGAATCCTACAAGAATCCCTGAGTTAGCCATAAAAGTGGACATCAAAAGAGAATAAAACCCAGCAAACCTGGGATGAGGGGATGGACACTTCCAGTGAAGAAAGGGGGGAAACCGAGTTTTTAAAAAAAGAAAAATAATTACTTTTTGATGAAATGAAAGATATTTCAGCCAAAAAGAAACATTTTAAAGCTCAAAGAAACTCACAAAATTTCAAAAATAAAATTTACAAATCCCAAGGACAAGCTAAGGTCTCTTCTACCTGTGGCAATCAGTAAAACACATGGCTTATCTTAGCCACAAGTTACAACATAATCTAATTCACTTTTTCCCCCCATTGTCCTTTACCCATATTAAGAGACCAATGGCACCATCTATTCACCACACATTAGGGTTGTGTTGACTATCTGTCCTCAAGAATTGTCAATTATGGAAACAGTGCTGTTAACATAACATCTTTTTTAAACCAAGGACTAAACCCCAAAATATTTCTAAAGATATTCCCCTACAATGGATTCTGTGAATTAGCAGTCACAATCCATCAAAACTGCCTGACCCCATGGATAGATATCTTTTCCGTTGTGACAGAGAACTAGGCAATTTGCTTGGTAGCACCACAAACTTCTGTTTTGGCCATTGTTTGACAGACCGATTCATTAAATGTCTCCTCCGTGTGAGGCAGTGCCTATGGCAATGGCTAAAACCAACCTAGTCTCTGCCATCCAGGAAACTGTAACCTAGCAGGAGGAGGATACTAAAATGCACACAAACAAACGTAATGTAAGCTAAGTGTGACACATAGAGACACAAATGAATATCTGTGCAAAACATTCATGTCATTTAATTTTAAATGGCTACCTATCTTATCGAGTTCCAGCTCTTTAAGAATTCATAGGATCATAAACTACAGAGCTGAAGAGACCTTAGAAGTCATTAAATCCAACTCCTTTATTTTACAGATGAAGAAACTGAGGTCCAGATAGGGCAAGGGACTTGCCCTAGGTCACGCAGCTAGTAAGTGTCTGAGGCAGGATTTGAACCTAGGTCTTCCTGATTCCAAGTCTAGCACTGTATCTACATGTTGCTGCCTTACTTCCTAAAGCTTAGGAAACTGAGGTCCAGGGTTAGTAAGTGATGTGCCCACATTTCCAAAAGTAAAAAGTAGCAGAGGCAGGATCTGAACTCAGATCCTCTGTCTACAGAGCCAGTGGTCTTTCTTCTGTACCATGGGGCCTTCAGTGCTTCTGCATTTTGACTCATTTGCTCAGACTGGAGGAGAGAAAATGCTTGCAACTTCAGTGAACATGCAGGTAGATCACACTCTGCCTGATTGTTCCATACCTTCTCATACACTGGGAAGAATCTTTGAGTGGCTTTCTCAGCGACGATGCTAAGATTCTTCTCCTGATCTTCAGGCAAAGCAAACGGGAGTAACATAATAATATCGTACAGATCTCTCATTCCTTCCACATACATGTCAATGCTGGAAAAGGACAGAGGCACCAACAAAAGTAGGATTACTAACTTATTCTGTTATTGAGACTGCAATCAAATAACATATTTAAAATGCTTTGCAAGTGTTAAAGCTCTTTTTAATATATGTCATTATTGTTAAATACAGGAGCAAATAAAATATTGTATGTGAAACTGCTTTTTTAAAAGTTTAAAGTTGTTGTTCAGTCACTTCAGTTGGGTCTGACTCTTCATGACCTCATTTGGGGTTCTCTTGGCAAAGCTACTGGAGAGGTTTGTCGTTTGTTTCTTCAGCTCATTTTACATTTGAGGAAACTGAGCAAATAGGGTTAAGTGACTTGCCCAGCATCACAAAGCTAGTAAGTATCTGAGGCCCAGTTTGAACTCAGGAAGATGAGTCTTCCTGACTCCAAGCCCAGCAGTCTATCCACTAAGCTACCTAGCTGCCCACAGCAGCACACAGTAGGCACTTCATAAATGCTTGTTGATGGATTGATTCATCCAGTATGGGTGGCATGGCCTCTCCATGATGAATTTAGTAAACACAGAAGCCAATTTCTAAAATATCTCCACTTTCATTAAATTAATGGTGAATTTTTGTATTGTTTTAAACTCATGCATTTACAAATCATTAGAAAATTGATGTTAAAATTATAGTTATCCTAGTTTGAGATCCAAAGCCATTATTTCTTCTCTTCTGAACAAATTTTCATCTATCTGTGAGTGGGCCAGTTCATTACATATAAGACTTAACAAATTAGTAGAAAAGTATTCCCAGCATGCCTGTAAAATTAAGACTGTGTTCCATAAACGTTCCATTAGATTATACGCTCTTTGGAACTGCCTTTTGCCTCTTTTTGTATCTTCAGCATTAGCACAGTGCCTGTCACATAGTAAGCACTTAATCGAGATTGACTGCAGCCTACAGATGCCAGGATCATTACTTTTAACAACATTCTACTAAGCAGTTAGAGATTTAATTTCTTCTTTTGCCCACATTCTGATAAAACCATCTACTAGAGATATATTTACAAGAGGATATCTTGGACTTAGGGCATATGGCAAAGGGAGTTAAAAATCAGAACATGCAGATAAGAACATTCTGGCTTTGTCCACTGTGTAAAAGGAGATGCTTCCTTAACATAATTTCATTGAGAAGCAGGGGAAATAATAAAGGGCTGGCCCTGTAGTCAAGAAGAACTATGGTCAAGTTTTGCCTTTGACCTCTACTGGGTGGTGTGACCCTGGGCAAATCATTTGTCAGAATCATTAAGTAGAAATATCCTAAAGGAAAAAAAAAAACAGCAAATATGTTGCATTATAAACATGCAACGATTACCATACAGGAGTTGCTCCTTCAGGTCCTTCCCATACAAGTTGTATTTTGCAGCTATATATCTCAGGATGGCTCTGGTTTGTACCATCTTCATTCCATCAATTTCCACCATTGGTATTTGTTCATACAGTAGTTTCCCACCTTAAAAAAAAAAGAAAGAGAAGTCAAGTCAGTGGCTTATTCCCCCTCATTAGAATATGGTCATGGAAGCACAGTTCTGGAACCAGAAGGGACCTCAGCAATTGTTTAGTTTAACTGTTTCTGCAGTAGGGAAACTGAGGTCCAAGAAGGGTGAAGGACTTCCTCAAGGTCACATGGCTAAGTATCAGAAGCAGGATTGGAATCCAGGAGCTCTGACTTTAGAACCAATGCTCTTTCTACCGTATCACAGCACACTGGGTTCCATGGGGGGTTATTTTCATTCTAGAGACACTGCCTCCCACCCTGCAAATGGGATGGTGCTTGATGCCAAATACAGTTGTTCAAGATTATGAGTGACCGACTCACTCCCTTCCATGTAATGAGAGACACTGACCTCTTTGGTGTTCCTCAAACAAAACACTTCAGTCTCTGGAGTCCAGACATTTTAACTGTGTGTCCCCCATGCCCAGAATGCTCTGCCTCCTCATCTCTAGCTCCTGTCTCCCCTGGCTTCCCTTAAGTCCCAGCCAAAATCCATCCTTCTACAAGAAGCATTTCCTGATCTGCTGCTTAATGCGAGTGCCTTCCCTCTGTGAGTTATCTGCGGTTTAACCTGGATACATCGTTTGTTCACAACTGTTTGCTTGTTGTCTCTCCCCCATTAAACTGTGAGCTCCTTGGGAGCAGGGGCTGTGGGCTTTTTTTTCCCCACTGCATCTACTCTCATTTTTATTTTTTAATTTATTTTGTTCTGAACTTATGGAATAAAACAAGCATTTCCATAACATAGCAGAATATTAAAAAAGATGATTGTAAAAATATTTTTGCCTTTTTTTCTATCTCCAGTGCTTAATGCAGTGCCTGCCACACAGTGGGTGCTTAATAAATACTTCTTGACTCTGAAAGCTACTGCTGGAATTCCATTAATTAACAACAGTAGTTTTGAGAACCTACTATGTGTACTTCAGTGTGCTAGGTGCTTTGGGTGGTATACATGAACACAGGAAGGATCTCTAAGGCTTTATCTATGATCTTGTCTGATAAGGGAACTCCCTGTGGGGGAACATCCACCACCAACCCAAATGACAATCTATCTATGGCTTGGACTATACGCTGTCTGTCTGGGTAATCTATGATTCTTGACTAAAAGGAGTCTGCCTTCAAACCTTCTCTCACAAATTGGTATCTGCTCCCTCCTGCCTCTAGCCTCAAATACAAACTCTCCTTTTTGCATCCTAAGCCCTTCATGGTCTGTTCCAACCTGCCCTTCTAGCTCTTCTTCACACACCATGCCTCCCAGACAAACTAGCTTACTTGTTTTTCTGTACACACAACATTACACCTCCTCTCTGCCTGCTTTTGTATGGCCTGACTTCCATCCCTGGAACTCCTTCCTTCTTCACTCTTCCTGATCCCTTAAGCTGTTAGCAACACCTTCCTGTGAAATTCCTTTATATTTGAATAAGCTCTATATTTACTCATATGGTCAGCTAGGTGGCTTAGTGAATATTGTGGATTTAGAGTTCCAACCCTGTCTCAGACATCTGCTAGCTGTGTAACCCTGAGCAAGTCACTAAAGCTCTCAGCCTCAAGTTTGTTGATCCACAAAATGAGGATGAGGACAGCACCTCCCTCCTGAAAGTCATTATGAGGATCAAAGGAGATAATATTTGTAAAATACTTTGGAAACATAAATAGTATGTGCTGCTGCTACTGATAATGGTGTTTGTGCATGATGTTTCCCCCTAAAGAATATAAGCTCTTTGAGGCAAGGAACTATTTCATTTTTTTCATCTTTGCATCTAGCACCTGGTACATAGTAAGTACTTAGTAAATGCTTGTCGATCAATTAATTGATCTACCCTTACCCCTTTCTTTAGCTCCCACTGCCATACCCTAGGCCAGGGTCTCATCACCTCCTACCCAGATTCTTTCACTGTGTCTCATGGGTCTCCATACCTCCAGTCTAGGTCTATCCCAAATCAGACCTTCATAAGTAGTCTTCCTGAAACACAGCAATTTATCAAGATACTTCTTTGCCCACACAAAAAACCCTCCACTAATTCCCACCTGTCTACTCTCTCCTCCCATTCAAGCTCCCCATGACCTGACTCCAACCTAACCTTTCCAGTCTTAAATCCCAAAACTCTTTACTTCCACCATGATTCCTCTATAGAAGGCAGAAG
>CM053627.1:183988405-184032837 GCA_028646595.1 Phalanger gymnotis | reverse complement strand
AAGACTGAACTCACTCTTAATTAAATTCTGAAGTTGTTCAGCTGTTTCAAGAATCTCCTCTTCATACTAGAAAAGAAGGAGGACATGTTAGGGTATCAGAGCAATAGAATCATAGAATGTGAGCATTAGGAGAGACCTAGAGATCACCTAAGGCTACTAGGTGGTATCACATGTAGAGTACAGGAGAAGGAGTCATAAAGACCTGAGTTCAAATCCTATCTTACATATTTACTAGCTGGGAGACCCTGGGCAAGTGACTTAACTTCTGTAGGCCTCAGTTTCCTCATCTGCAAAAATGAGGACCTTGGACTAAATGATTTCTAAGGTTTCTTCCAGCTCCACATCAATGATTCTGATGCTCTCATCCAACATTTCACAAACTTTTTGCTCTCAGAACCCCATTTCATTCTTAAATGTAATATTATCGAGGACTTAACCAAGAAGCTTCTGTTTCTGTAGCTTCTATCAATATCTGCCATACCAGAAAATAAAAGTGATGAATTTTAAATATATTAATTCATTAAAAACAGACCCATTGCATAAATAACATATTTTAATGAAAATGTTTGCCAAAACAAAAAAGTAAGAAGAGTGGCATTATTTTGCATATTTTCACAAACCTCTTTAATGTCTAAACTAAGAGAAATTAACTGGATTCTTCCATCTGCTTCTTCATTCAGTCTGTTGCAATATGTTGTTGTGGATGAAATATACATGTATATACACATATACACACGTGTGCTTCCATGCACACACATACATAAATATATGTATATGTGTATATATATATGGTCTATATATACATATATATCTATATATCCAGCTCCACACGGATATGTAATTGGAAAAGGGAAGACCATTTTAGTAGGTTAATAATATCTTTGTATTATTATGAAAATAGTTTTGATTTCAAGGACCCCCTGAAAGGATCATGAGCAACTTCAGACTATACTTTCAGAACCATTCTTCTAGTCTACCCTCCCTCCCCCCACTTTTTTTTTTAAATTGAAAGCTAAGTCTCAGAGAAATGCTTAATAGATTACTAATTCCTAGAAGGTAACAATTTGTAGTTTTCCATTTTTGTATCTATCCAGTACCTCGCAGAGTACACTGTACAAGTCAGTACAAAGGATCTATGACTCTGAAAACCGTTATGACTTCTTATGTAAATGCTGTTGCCTGAGGTACAGAGAGGTTGAAACTTACCCAGGATCACACAGCTAGTAAGTGTCAGGGGCAAGATTTGACTTCTGGTGTTCCCACCTCTAGGCCCACCATCCTGTCACTACAATCACTACAGGCTACCTTTCTATGCCTTTGGGAGATGGCAGAGGGAGGAGGCAGGTGTCCGGACCTATGATTTCATACATAGAGGACACAGGCTTCCTGCAAAAGTCCTGAGTGACTCTCCAACGAGATTAAAATGTAATGGGGAAGTGTTTTTATAAATAAAATTAGATACATAGAAATGGGGCCCACTAAATCATATGTGAGTTTCACACTGCTGATGGAGGGAATTCTTGCTGAGGAAACCCCATCTACCAGAGCAAATCAGTGACTACTCCACAATGTATGGTCTTAGAGTCAAAAGACCTGGCTTCAGAGCCCACCTCTGTAGCTTACTGCTTGAATAACCTTGGGCAAGTCACTTAACTTCTCTGTGTCTCAGTTGCCTTATCCAAAAAAGGGGGAAGGGGGGAGCCAGGAACTAGATGGCCTCAATATCCCTTCTATGTATGATCCCACTGTCCTATGACTTACCCAAGGTCACACAGCTAATTAGTGACAGAGCCATGACTACAATCTGAGTCTCCTGACTCCCAGACCAGTGTTTTCCACTATGCCACTCTGTCTAGTTAATATGGTGACTATTATTAATCACTATAATTCCTGCTTATAGGCTCATAGATTGAAACAATTAGTATGTTTAAATGGCACCTAAATGGTATGGTGGATGGAGTACAGAGAGCAGTCTTATTTTCAATCCTGTGTTAGCATGGGGTCCTAGGATTAGCAGAACCGAAGACCCTCAGATCCTAGAAACCTGGCAGAGCTGGAAGGGGCACTGGAGGTTATCTCCTCCAATCCACTCATTTGGCAGGAGAGGAAAGTGGAACCCAGAGAGGTGGAGTGACTTACAATATCTGTTAGGAGTGAGGGAAATCATTCCTCAGCACCTCAAAGATTAGGACAATTTTTTCCAGCATATCAACCTAAATTATTAATGTTTAAAAGTTTAGAAACTTCATGAAGACTTATTAAGGCCTTGTACATAATGATTCTGAATCTTTCCCACTGTCTACCCAATAAAAAAGAAACCAACAAAAATTAAGATTGCTAAAAATCTCTTTAGAAACTAACAATCTCTTCCTTGGCATTTTTTAAATTTCCCAAAATGGTGAGCTTTTAAATGAATAACACCAAGCAATAATAGCCAGGCGGTTAATGAAATAAATGGGAATCTGTATCATTCTATGTGTTATGGCACAGAAAAAACAATTTTTTAAGGAGTCGCTTAAGGCAAAGATCACAGAAGTTCAACCTAGAAGGGGATTTCATAAATGATCTCACGGCAGTGACAAAGCTGAGGCTTGAGAGATGCAAGCTAAGGTGCCTAAGGACAGCCAGCTAGCAGGTAGCAGAGCCGCCACTTGGACCCGCATCTGCTGAACCAACCTTTCCACCAGGCTCTGATTCTACTTCTGAAGGACACGCAATCAACCCTTAATTATCACGATAAATAGATCTTTCTACTTGCTCCTGGGACTCACTGTTAAAGAAAAAAAGAAAGATACTGATCACAGCGATTAGACCCCTCTCTGGGAGGGGGTCATGCGGTAAGATCCACGTGACTTCTCCGCTAGTAAACATTCACTTCGTCAGAAGGAAAGGAATAAACGTAGGAAATGAAGCGTCTACCTCCACCCCAGCAGCGGCCAAGAGCCAGCGCACAGATTCCGCCCTGCCCCTTCCATCGAAGTAGTAAAGTTTGGGCTTCGCAGCCATGACTTCCAATTCCTCGGTTTCTGAAAAACAGGAGAGAGCAATCTGACCGGGAATCCGAGAGACAAAACGTCCTCTTTATAATCTTAACTCCCCTGGGCACACCGAAGTACAAAACCTAAGGTCCAATGACTCAGCCTGGGGACGGGGGAGGGGAGAAGAGGAAGGAGAGTCACGTGATCGGCAGGGTTCGGCCCTTCCATTTCCCCAAATATGGGATTCAGACAGCTAGGCTGGGATCTATTTAACTGTTTGAAATGCGTTTGGCACTTTGGTGAGTAGGGACTGATCAGCTTAACGCGGTCCCCATAGGATATTTGAAACGTAAAGATGGAGTTCCTTTCTTTGCCTAAGGGATGTCTACTTGGATATTTTTTTATCAGTGTAGCAGAGTTGGTCATCTAGCTCTGGGTACCGTGCATCCCATGTAACTCTCTGTTTTACCCCAGGTATTGTTTGGGGTTGATCCCAGTTATGCAGACGTGGAATTCACTATCAAAACCCAGGAACCATAAATCAAATAGAAGAGTTTTTATTTATGACGAATACCAAAATAAATCATATCAACTCCTGTGCTTTGATTCGTGTAGTAAGATCCCTGGAGAGGAAGTTCCTTGTACCAGTAACATCTGCCATTGTCCTGCGGGTTTCAGTCTGAGAGTTGCCTGGCACGAGGTTCACTCTGAAGCTCTTAGGTTTACCACAATAGGTCCCTGCCCAAGCTCCACTTAATGGCTGTATTTTGGGCCCTCTTGGCTTAGAGTGAATGTCAATGGTCACTGTTTCTCTTCGGAACAGCAGCCCTGAGGGTCTTCCTCTCTCAGCTTGAGTTTTTTTTTTCTTTTTTCTTATTAAAGGGGTCATCCCTTGCTTGACTCACATCTTAAAGAGGCCTATTAACTGAATGGATGTTACCTCACTCAAAGTGAGGTCATGAAAAGGCCTGAGCCTAAGAGGGCCGGGTTATCCCATTGCATCCTGGGTCATCTCCAGTCATCCTGATGAATATAAGGCCACTGGATCCAAGTGGTTTGGGAGGAGAAAGTGAGGTTGGTGATCTTGCACCAGCCTCCCTCATTCAAATCAAAATCAACTGTAAGTCATGTGGTCACTTCCCTGATGTCATGGTCCTCTTCTTAAAGGAAGGACAAAAATACATCCTGCCTGGGACACAGAGAGGTTGAGCAACTTGCTCAAGGTCACACAGCCAATGGGAATCAGAGGCAGGATCAGAAGCCAGGTCTTCCTGAGGATAAAATGGCTTGTTTATCTACATAGAACACCTCTTTTCGTCTCCACTGTAGAAATCCTTTCCAGTTAAATATACTTTGTTACCTTGCTATAAAGGCTCATTTCAAATTGAAAAGGGAAATAACCAGACATAAAGAAAAATAATTTCCAATGGTTACTAATGTTGCCAATGAGAATGGAAATATTACCTATGGGACTCACAAGATCCTAGGGTTATGGCTCAGCTGGAATCACTTTAATGGTTCACTTCCCAGACAAGTGTGTATGCCCCACTGATGTTCTGTCCTGTTTCTAGAGTTGCTGGAGTTTTCGTCTGGGGCTGGGCTTGGAGCTCCCTCTTCAGAGGAAGCGTGAGTACCCTTTTGTGTCCAGCCAACATGCCTGGAGTTAATGCTGTTTTTAAGTCTTGTAGCTTAACGTTCAACATTCTCCTTCAAAGGAATTCTCCAAGCCTCCCTGATATTTTGGGTGGAGAGAGTAAATTCCTTTTAGTTCCTATCAAGGATTTTTCAGATAAATGTCAAGTTACTGTAAAACAGGCTGTTTTCATTTTCTCCTTATCTTTCTCATTATTTTCTCCAACATCGAGCAGATGTTGGAGAAAACAGTAAACAATAGGAAACAGGAAAACAATAAATATTTCTGAAATCAGAAAAAAAAAGAATTTTACAGATGCTGTCAGGGGCACCTTATAGCAAAATTTTAATAACTTTAAGGCCCATTGTGTGATTCAAGGACAGAGCTAGCAATCTAATCCCTGAATTCCTGTCATTACAGCCAAGACCATGACCTTGGTGGTTGTTACTGAATCTTTTCAGCTGTGTCTGATTCTCTATGACCCCATTTTGGGTTTTCTAGGCAGAGATACTACAGTAGTAGTTTGCCATTTCCTTCTCCAGCTCATTTGACAGATGAGGAACCTGAAGCAAATGGGGTTAAGCGTCTAATGTCATAAAGCTAGTAAGTGTTTGAGGCCACATTTGAACTCAAGACCTCCTGACTCCAGGCCCTGTACTCTGTCCCCTTCACCACCTACCTGCCTCCTGCCCTCCGTTACATAACTTAATTATATATTAGGCAACATATTTGAGTAAACAGAGGAATGGAGTCCCAGAGTATCTTTGCCAAAGTCCCTCATATGCATCCTGAACATTAGCCTTAACTCTGAAATTCCCTTATCTTATCTCAATCTAGGGTCATTGCTTCTGTTTTTCATATGAAACTTTGAGAACTTCTGCAGAAAAAGGCAATAAAGGAACCCTATGTCATTTCAGAGGAGAAAGGCATGGAAGAGATGAGAAGCTATGAAAAGGGAGGTTGGAGGATACAGAAGATACATCTTGTCAGTGTATTAGCTCCAAATGAAGTGTACCTCCCAGATTTGAGGAAAAGTACATATATATATATATGCATATATATATATGTATGGCTGAAGTTAGAGCTAATAATAATCATAACTAGGATTTATACAGTGCTTTAAAGTTGGCAAAGTGCTTTTCCTCATTTGATCCTTACAACAACTTTGGGAGGTAGGTGCTACTAATATTCCTATTTCATAGATGAAAAAACTGAGGCACCTGCATGTTAAGTGACTTACCTAGTGGTATACAGCTAGTAAGGGTCTGAGATCCAATTTTTATTCAAATTATCCTGATTCCTCCAGTGCCTAATACACTTCCTGGGTCATGGTGTTACTCAAGTCTTTTCAGTAGCGTCCTATTCTTCCTGACCCCTTTTGGGATTTTGTTTGCAAAGATACTAGAGTGGTTCGCCATTTCCTTCTCCAGCTCATTTTATTGATGACGAAACTGAGGCAAATAAGGTGAAATGTCTTCCCCAGGGTCACACATCTAGGAAGTATATGAGGCCAGATTTGAACTCAGAAAATGAGTCTTACTAACTCTGGGCTTGGCGCTGTATCCACTGTGCCGCCTAGCTCCCCTCACTGGCTCATAATAGCCACTCAGTAAATACATATTTACTGATTGACTCAAAATCCAGTGTATCATCCTGGGGAAACTGTTTAACCCTTCCATGGACCAGGAATGCTCTGCAACTAAAGTCACAGAGCTGTTTAAATTTACAGACTAAAGTCTGTATTTGTACAGGGACTTTACTCACTGAAAGTTTCCTATAACAGTAAAATCACAGGTAAAATCCTAACTCCTGTCCCCTTTTACATCCTTCCCTCCCCCCTATATTTCCACCACTTAGCCCAATGCCTGGCGTTAAGACTTCAATACATGCTTGTTGAATTGTATTAAACTTCACTTTATGAATTCTACTTTCTTATCTTTGGATAGTTCTTAATGAATAAGCATTTATTAACGCTTGCTCTTGGTTTATACTACCTGGAAGCCATGGCAAGTTAATGACTAACCTTTAAATTAGTCATTAAAAATACCTAGCTTTGAGCCTCAGGGGGTATGGATGGCATGCTAGAATTTTCATGCTCATTTTTTTAATCGTACTAGAGGTTTTTATGAGCTATAACAAAGGGCAGGTCTCTGACATCAGAAATAGATAACATTTGTGGCCTTAGCACAATTTTCAGCAGTAGAGTTGAACATTTGGGGGGATGGCCTAACTTCTGTTTAGTAAGCACAAACAACAGGTGTCAAACAGAAGAGGTCAGAAAATCAAAGCCAAGGGCACCTGAAGCAGTCAGTTTAAACAAATCTTGAGACAGAAACTAGCATGGATATAACATGCTTGCATAAAGGACCTTGGAGAGCCACAGAACTGGATTAATAATTTCATTTGTACAAGAGAGCTTTTTTCAACTGATACTCTTCAAATGGAATTGCCCATTCACTGACATACAAATTCTCTGAAGAAAGAAGTTTGAGTTTATGATCCATATACAGTATGCATGATAAAATGACCAATCAAACAGCATCTCTAAGGAAATAAAAGAAAATGCATCATGGAATTATGCTATACACTGAATGTGTTGTACATTGAATTTCAACATTCCACCTAGTAGAGGATCTCCTTGTATCCTCACTGACAAAAGGTCATTCAACCTTTGTTTGAAAAATTTCAGTGATAGGTAAGTTACTGTCTTAGAAAACAGTCTAATCCATTGTTGGACAGATAAAATTGCTAGAACGTTCTTTCTTATACTGAGTCAAAATTCCCCTAAATAATTTCCAGGTATGGTACTCGTTTTGCCCCGTAGAGTTACACTGAAATTTTTTTCCTCTCCCATGTGATGGATCTTCAAACATTTGGAGACAGCTCTCATGTTCAGATGGGGTTTCTCTTCCAAACAGACATAGTAGAGTGATATGATTCATCCAGTTGCCCAAGGTGAACAATATATGACTATCACAATTAGTATTAGGGGCTTTGCCCTGTTGATATGGTAGCACTGTTCAGGGGAAAGAATGCTGAATTTGGAGCCAGAGGACCTGGTTGAAACATTGGCTGTGCCACCCTTATGGCATGGGTCAAGTCATTTAACTTTGTTCCTTCTCAATTTCTTCATCTGTAAAGGGAGGGTATGGGAATAGATGACCCTATTAATTAATGTCTATTGGACACAAGAACTTCTAATAAGAACAGGTCATGGAGGACTGGATGATTTTCTTGCAACAAGTAATGTTTTTTCAGTCATATCATACTGAATGTATGATGGCTTCATGACCCAATTTGGGGTTTACTTGGCAAAGATACTGGAGTGGTTTTCCATTTCCTACTCTAGCTCATTTGACAGATGAGGAAACTGAGGCAAATGGGGTTAAGTAATTTTCTCAGGGTCATACAGCTAGTAAGTATCTTAGGCCAGATTTGAGCTCAGGTCTTCCTGAGTGCACTCCTCTAAATCCCATCAAGCCTCAATGGGGGCCAGTTGAGGCAAACAGATTCCCCCTAAGCCTTGATGAGGGCCAATCAAGGCACATACCTTATCTCAGTTTGTGCATTCAACTCCAAGAGTTCCCCACTCCATGACAAGTGCCCACCTGCTTTATAGGGCCACGGACAATGAAGGCATATTGCCAGCAAGAGCCTCACAAGTTTACATCACCTCATCCCTATATCTCACTGCACAGTTGCAGTGGATATTTACAATTTCAGCACACATGTTTATATTATTTATCATTATATAATGCTGCACAAGTGTGGTAGAGATGTTTTGAACCATGAGCCTGGGAAACTGAGATTGTTATGGCCATGGATCCTGGGAAACTGAATTCTAAGAAATAATAACAAAAATCCACCTTATGCACACTAAAATCCACCTCATATACAGTTGGCAAAGTGGATATTGTGATAGGCCAAGGATTGGAAAGACCCAGGTTCAAATGCAGCCTCAGATACCTCCCAGCTCTGTGAGCCTGGCCAAGTCATTTAACCTCTGTCTGCCTCACTTCTTCATATGTAAATTGGAGGTGATAATAGCACTTACCTCCCAGGGCTGTTGTGAGGATGAAGTGAGATAATCATTGTAAAGTGCCTAGGAGAGTGCCTGGGAAACAGTAGGTGCTACCTAAAGGTTAGCTATTATTATTAATGCCAGATTTTCTTACTTAACTCAAATTATACTTCCAGATGGTCAGAATGGGAAGCTATATCTCTTAAAAACCTCCAGCTAAGCCATATAAGTAGAAAAGGAAGAATGCTAAATTAAAGTCAAGACACTTGGCTTTTACTCATATTTTTTCCACTAATTATCTGTGTGACTCAATATAAGTCACAGCTTCTTTCTGATCCTGTTTTCTCATCTGTCAAATGGGAGGGGGTTGGAATCTAAGATTTCTTCCAGCTCTATCAGTCAGTTCTCAGTACCTGGTATATAGTGACATAATCTTAGAACTGGAAGAGACTTTAGAGACCACTGAATTCAACACCTTCACTTTACTGATGAGGAAACTGAGGCTCAGAGAGAGGAAATAGCTTGCCCAGGGTGACACAGGTGTTAAATATCTGAGGCAGGTCTTCCTGCATTGCACTGCAAGTGCAATGTCCCTAACCCCTTGGCCATGAAAAAAGATTTATTGATTGATTGGCAACAGGTTTTTATTGCAATTTAAAATGCTCTTCCCATGACTTTTGATTTGGGCGGAAAATACTTCATCTATAAAAACTTGGCAAACAGTATTTGAATCACAATTTCCATTTCATCACTGACATTCCAGCTCTGTCAGTCAGGCCTCAGTACCTGGCACATAGTAACATAATTTTAGTACTGGAAGGGGCTACACTGACTAGCCTAAAACAGTTTTCTCCCCCACTTTTAAGATGAGAACTTCTCAGAGAGAATTTGTTCCAGTTTATAGTAACAAGATGTAAACACCATGTTTTTGTGAATCTCACCCACCGCAGAGGCTCCTTGCTTTTGCATTTCACATCCCATTCTGATCTTTTTTTTTTCCCCAATCGGTTTATATAAAAGGCAAGACCTGAACCCAGGTCAACCTAGCTTCAAGGCCAAACTTCTTTTATTCTTTCTGGGGAATCTGATCTCACTCCACGTCACTACCACCAAGTAAAATTTAGTAACTGGACAAGGGTGTGCTGGAGATAGCTCTAACCCTGTGTGAGCTTTAAACCTCAGGAATCAGCAGATGCTAATAACGTAGGTTGATTTATTGCTTTGTTGATTGTTTAGGATTAAAAAAGTATTAATAATGCAGATTCAACTTAAAAGTATATGTTTCTTGAGGTTGTTAAACATTTACCAGATCACCCTTGGTACCACATAGTGATAGTGCTGCATTAAACCTTTGATCACTCCCTATATCTAATTCCTCAATGGCATGGTGACACAGGTCTCTCAAACACCATGCCCTTGAAGCACAAATTCTGTAAGGTTCTACAGAACTTGAACACTGTGAATTACTGGTAGAGGGATGTCTATTTTCCAAAGACTAACCTCTCTAAGTTAAAGGTGTTCTTTAGCAGGGTGGCTACAGGGTAATGAATTTTTTAGCCATATCAACTCTCAAGGACAACAAATCAATCAAGAAATATTTACTCTGCACTAAATATGAACCAAAAACAAAGTAAAAACAGTCCCTTATCTCAAAAAACTTACTTTCTAATGAAGAAATGACACACGATAAATAGCGTAGATGAATGATAACCTTTGAAGGGATAGCACTAACAGCTGGTAAGAGCAGGACAGGTGTCCTGGAAGAGATTTAAAGGAAGCCAGGGATTCCAAGTGTCGGAAGCTGGGAGGAAAACCATTGGAAGCTTGTTGAACAGCCAGTATAAAGGCCTGGAGATGGGAGATGGAGTGTCTTGTGTAAGCACAGAAAATAGGCTGCTATGGCTGGATCACATAGAACATGGAGGGAAACAGAATGCAAGAATATTGGAAAGGTAAGAAGGATCCAGGTTGTGAAAAGCTTTAAGTGTCGAAGGACTTTATATTGGATTTCCAAGGTTATAGGAAGACTTTGGGGTTAATTGAGTAGGAAGTCAATATGGGAAGACCAAAGCCTTAGGAAAAATCACTTTGACAACTGAATTGAGGAGAGAGTAGAGTGGGGAGAGAACTGAGTCAAGGAGACCAATTAGGAAGCTATTGCATTAGTCCATTATTGCATTAGGTGGAGGGAGAAAAGGGCCTAATTGGAGCGCTGGCTGGGAATATCTGCAAGAGATTTTGTAGAGAAAAGAGTTATAGGATTTATAAAATTTGGAAACTGATTAGATTAGAGTGAGTGAGAGGAGCAGAGGATCAGAGTGAAGTTTTAAAGATAGGTGATAAGTGGGGAGGGTTTGGGGAGGAAAATAGTGATTTTTTTAAACATTTGAGTTTGAGATGACTACAGGACTTTCAGTCTGAATGTCTAACAGGCATTTGGTGAAATGGAACTGGAGCTCAGGAAAAAAAGTAGGAGGGTTGGATATAGACAGAGAGAGAGAGAGAGAGAGAGAGAGAGAGAGAGTGAGTATGTATATCATGGAATCATCTTAACAGAAATGAGCATTGTACACGTGGGAGTTGGTAAGATCATTGAGAGTATATGGAAAAAGAGCCCAGGATAGAGCCTTGAGGGTCACCCCCAGTTAGTGGCAGTCACCTGGACAAATATCCAGTAAAAGAGACTGAGAAGTAGCAGTCTGACAGGCAGAAGGAGAACCAAGAGATAGCTGAGTCCTGAAGACCCCAACATGGGAGAGAATCCAAGAGGAGAAGGTGGTCAGCAGTGCATGATGGGGCAGAGAGGTCAAGGAAAGTAAGGGTCAAGAAGAGGACAATTGGTCTGGCAATTAAGAAATCCCTGGTAACTTTGGAAGGAGTAATTTTGATTGAGTGAAGAGGTCAGGAGGCAGATCAAAGAAGGCTTCTGGGAGAGGTTTGTCCCACTTGATAAAAGAATGTATTCATCCCTCACCTCTGCCTCATAGAAGGAAGGTGGTTTTTATATTTAAAGTATTTGATCCACAATTTGCTGAACCCTGCAAAAATCAATGAAAATCCAAGAAGACACAAAGAAACATGGCATCCTCCCTCACAATAGAAAGGTGGGGAACTACTAGGAAAGAATACTGTATACACTGTTAGACAAGTTTTCTTTATTATCAAATAACAAATTAGGTTGTTGCCAGAAAATTTTTTAAAATGGAAAAGCAAACAAATAAATATGCATAATATGTGTAATCCTTTAAAACAAAGTAATCCAACCATCTCCAAGGTCCCTTCCAGCTCTAAGAGGGCAGTTATCCCTTCCATAGCACGACTTGCTCCACTAAGGTTTCGATATATCGTGGATCAGTATAAGAAATTAAATGGGAATTTTGGGGGGAGTGTTGAAGAAGCTTCAGAGGACACACAAAGGCAAAGAGACTACACGGACAAGGGTTAGAAACTCAGAAATGCAATATATATGTATATATAGATATCTTGTATAATAGCAAAATATTTTTTGAGGGGGAGAAGCCTAGGCAGTTGGGGTCAAGTGACTTTCCCAAGGTCACACAACTAGTAAGTGTGTCAAATATCTGAGGCTGGATTTGAACTCAGGTCCTCCTGACTCCAGGGCTACTGCTCTACTCACTGCACCACCTAATTGCCCTATCAAAATATTTTTATTGTTTAATGCTGCTGTTTACCAACTTTGATAGTGACTCTATTCTACCTTTTGCAGAAGCTTCCCAAGCTTTTCTGTCTGTCAAACTTATGGCCTCTTTCGACCTTTATATCTAAATGTCAAACAAGTCCATATTCACCAAAAAAAGCCGCCAACAGTGTGTAGAAAATACCAAACTTAACAACTTACGTGCTGGTTGGGAGACTCTAGACAGAGCAATGGAGGTTCTTGGGATTTCCAGGGGAGCAGAGCAATGTTAAGCTCCATTGATTGGTACCAGCAGCTCCAGTCTTGGTCTGCTGTCCAAATGCTAAGGAGAACAGTCAGGAAAATATCCATATCACCAGATCATGGGGTTGGTCCACAATCCATTTTCTAATGGGATCACAAACATGTTAACACAGCTGAAATGGATTTAGTTACAGACTGGGTAGATGACAGAGAGCAGAGTACAGCCTTAGCCAGATTAAAATGTGATTGGGAAATGTTGAAAAAAATGAATAAAAATGCAATACAACATAAATAATGTTAATTTGTGGTTTTCTAAGTGATATGTTTCTGTCAGGGATCCATTTCACATTAGACACCACTGACTTAGATCATTATGCAAAGAATAGTCATGCTTTGGGCTTATCATATGCATCACACAAGGTAGTTACAGATACAGACATGGAAAGTGACATTCACAGATACTTCTTGTGCTTAACACACTTGACCTTTCTCTTTTAAAATGGTCAGATTTTGTGAGCCTGTATCAGGGTCTAGGAATCCTTATTTTTTAAGGGATCCCAGGGATCCTTTACTTTTTTTAAAGGACCCTTTACCTCTTATTTATTCTGCAGACATTTAAATGAGAAAAATACAGAGGCATTGAATGAATTTCAAAAAATATTATTCTTACAAGAACCCATCCTTTGGTGCATCAAGGAGCTGTCATCTCATCCGTTTGTGTACACTCTCTCCAAGATGAATCAAAACTCTTACTATTACTCAAATAGACAGTATTTGAGAATGGATTTAATATAGGTGAAAAAAATCATTCCATGCAGCCAATGTAGGGATTAGCTTTTCTGAGTGTAGCTAGGATTATCCTTGGACTATTGGCCTTCATTTCATCCCTGGGACAATATTTGAAGGCTTTCTCACTTGATAGGACCTGCTAGAACAAGTGGTTTTTTTTTTTTAACAGTAGTCCAGGACCGTTTGGATTTATGGACTATTTTATTATGGGGTGGGGAGGGGATTATGTACAATTTTTTAAAAATAGAGAATCAAAAAATCTTTTACAGTAAAAAAATATAGCATTCTTCTATCAAACAGTAAAAAGTTCTTGCTATACAGAAATTAATATGCAATATGCTATTTGACTAAAAATGAGTATGGTCCACAAGTAAAATAATTTCATAATATATATAATATTAATTTTTATTTACTATCACTAGAACTTAAATCTGTGTAAACTAATGAAAAAGCTTGTTTCCCTTAAGGATATAGAAGTTCAATGTCAAATAAGACGAACAAGATATTAGAATAAATATTCAGCTTAGTGATACCTTGAAATGTAACGTAAATCAGGGGTTTTTTGTTTTATTCGCTCCTCGGGCAGAAGTGGATAGATGGATTGAATATAAAATTCTATTCTAAAAATATTATGATCTGTTGGGAGTCATTGAGAAGTTATGGAGAGAAAATTTAACAGCCCTGTATTCAGTTTAGGAGATAGGGGACCGAGCATAGAAGCAGGATTGGTGGCACAATTTAGGTTAATTATAAAGTGTTGCATTTTATGTTTTAAGATTCAGCTGCTTCATTCTCCTTATTTTCTCTTTCCCTTCATTCTCGCTTCTCTTCTTTAAGTATTTTCAGGTATTTGCTGGCTAAAATCGTCTTTGGTAATATATCTACAAGAAACTGAAAGGTTTCTGACTCTTCTGCAGTATGTGATAAGTCATTGTTAAATAGGCAGTGGTGGCTAGATACTGGACAAAGAGTTCCTTCCATATGAATCTGGGTATATCTGAAGCTCTGCTAATTCTCATCACTGCAAACCAGAAAATGAAGCCAATGATTTGGAAGTTGTAAAGCGGGACAGACTTCTTGCTCCCAGCTCAACTCCTCCATGCATGCCCTTGACCGTGAGCACTAGCGCCTTCTCACTGACGCTGGACACCGCCGTGGGGCTCTCCATGATCACCCGAATGCGAGACAAGGGTAGCGATACAAGCCTGTGATGGCTGCATTTCTCTTTCCAGCCAAACCCGTCGGCATCTTGTTCCCACCGCCCCTGTAGCACTGACAGATAGAGCGAAACAGCCACTACTCCCGCTAGAACCCCTACGGCTTCAGAGATACCTGAAACTCAGTGTGACAAATAAAGTTCATTGAAAAGGAGCCTGTTTTGGCCCGTTGCCTTATGGGAATCATAGTTCTTTGGAGGCGGGACAACTGGCTCCAGCAAAAGGCGGGCCCGAGGGAGGTGACCACAAGTCCCATGATGCTCCACGCCGCTGCTTTCCAGGCTTCGGTGAAGGAAGGAAACCCAAAGACCGGAGTGGGTAGTTCCATATCTGGGTCCTCCTTTCCCTTGGTCCCAGAAGTCGGTGACTGAATTCACGTGTAAGCATAAGCTCCAGAGGTCAGAAATCTGCAGGTCTGAGAGAAGTGACAAAAGGTTTGTCTTCATCCTAGTCATCTTTGGCCCCTACACCTGTACAAACCTCAATGGTCAAGTATATCAAATCCTAAAACTTCCTCCTTGGAAAGAACCCATCTTTTGTTGTGTTCTTTCCAGACCCAAGCTCACTCCTCCTGGCCGATGGGACAGCGTCTGGTAGGTACAACTGGGCCTGGCATCCCCAGACAGCACAGGGTCTTTCAGACTTCCCCTACTCAGGTGTCCCACCCCCATCCACCTGCCAGAACTGGAGATAGAGTTATCCTGGCCGGGAGGACCCAAGGTCAACTTCACACCTTACAGAGGTAACAGAGGAAGACTTTTGTGGAGGTGACCTTGGGTTCTTGGAAATCCATTTCAGTATTAAAAAGATCTCTGAAGCAATATAGAACATCTAGTGAAAACTGTACGGTATAGAACCACAGGCCTGAACATAATTTGTGTTCATTGTAACATGCTGGTCAGAACATAATAGACTTTACTCAAGCCCCTCATTTTAACTCTATGTAAATCTTATGTTTCTTTTAAACTACATGTTGTCAAATTCTTCTTTTTAATCCGTGCTATCTTCTTCCATTTTGTGGGTTAGTTCAGCCCGTTCACGTTCTTAGTTGTTGTTACTCCTGTGTTTCTCTCTTTGCAGTTCTCTTGTACTTTTCTCTCTCTTTACTTTCACCTTCCTCTTTACAAATAAGAAAGTGGTAGAAGAGAGAGAACTTCCTTCTTGTGATCTTATAAGTAAAACAGCCTATTTCTCTCTGCTGCAGTTCTTTTCTTCTCCTTACTCCATCTTTGATCCAAGGTTTTTACTGTTTCTTCCTTGTCTTTTTAATCGCCTCCCCTTCAGTATTTGAGTTTGTTTTGATTATAACCTCTTCCTCTGGAAGCTCACTCCATCCCATGACGTCTTACAATGGAAGTACCCTACTCCCAACCCTGGGGTCTCTGTGTGTGGGGTGTGTGTCTGTCTGTCTGTCTGTCCTTCTCTCTGAATGGCTGATTCCTCCAAATTAAAGAAGAGGTCCAGGCTATCCATTTCTTCATTCCTCTCCAGGATGCACTACAGACTCATCCCCACAGGACTTTTTCTACCACTCTCCCCTTTTCAGCTCCCTTTTATAATTAGAATGCAAGCCCTTTGAAAGCCCGGATTGTTTTTCTTTCTGCCTATATTTTTGGGCCTAGCATTTAGCTAATGCCTGGAACGTTGTTGTTCAGTCACGTCCTCTTCATGACCTCATTTGGGGTTTTCTTGGCAAAGATACTGGAGTGGTTTGCCATTTCCTTCTCCAGGTCATTGGACAGATAAGGAAACTGAGGCAAAGAAGATTAAGTGGTTAGCCCAGGATCACACAGCTAGGAAGTGTTTGAGACTGGATTTGACCCATGAAGATGAATCTTTTGGACTATAAGCCCAATGCTCTATCCATAGTGTTATCTAACTGTCCCTGCCTGGAGCATTGCAAGCAATGAATAAATGCTTCTTGGCTTGATTTGACTATTAAGGTTCTCAAAGCATAGTGTCATAAAATTAGGCCTGATGGTCTTGAGACCACCATGACAGTCTCCACCTAATGGAGGTTGCAGCTTATAGACTTTATTCATAGAAACATACTGTCAATAATAATTTTACATACATAGCACTTCAACTTTTTATTTTAATAACACCAGAATATACACAGCACATGCATAACTATTCCAGTAAACAATAACTAAACCCACAGGGACTCGAAGGTCAATCTTTACACCTAAAAAGTTTAAATCTGTTCTTGCAGGTGATCTTTGAATCCTTATTTATGAACTGACAATATTGCTGGCTGATAAAACTTGCTAAGATGTTACCACTAAATGCACAAGTCACTGATTATGCCAATGCAACAAAGATAACCACCTGTTTGAGGATTGCAACATATTAGCCATTCATGGGGGGGGGCGGGGGGAAGAAAACATAACTAAACAAAACCCATACAACAAACATCTGAGAATCTGGCCACTTCACATCACCGTTTAGAAGTGTTTCATGAATGTCTTAAGACAAGTGTATCAAACCCTTGGCATGTTTTAATTTCAAGTTGTCGATTTTATTTTACTAACATCAGAGAGTAATGGCTACATTGCTTTTTCAACAATTTGGCTAGCAGCTACTGCGGGGGTGAAAGACCAACACAAGCCCAACAACAAGAATGCTGCCAGCACATGTTCTTTTGATCTGCTTTACTAAGGAAAGTAACGTTAGGGGGTTAACAACCTTATTTCAATCCAACATACAAACATCTTTCACTTAGTTCAGGGGAAAAAGCCAGCACCCTGAACTTCAGAGCAAATACAAAGAAATTACAAAGATACATTATAAACAGACCAAATACAATTCAGAGTTACCAAGAAACCATCAACATCTGGGTGAGCTGGAAGGCTCTTAGAGCGGCTGCCCAGAGTCCTCCAGGAGTGAGAGAGCCTCAAGCAAATAGCTCTGTTCTCTCTTTTTATACAGTCTTTGGACATCATCAAACGTCATTTGAGCAACCAGAACTTAGAATCATACTATTGGCTCTGGTCTTAGCAACTCCCCTTAAGGCCTTGAGGGCTTCACACCCACATGGGCTTAGCACCTCCTAGATAGGGGTTTGGGCCTGTTGCTTTGCACCTAGTAAGGCTCAAAGAAAATTAATTTATCATTCTAAAACAGTGAAAAAAAAAGTCCCAATTTAATTCCCAATACAACTGCCAACACTAGGTCTACTTAGCTGACTTCAGAGTTTAATATGACCTAACATTAAAAGCTCACACTGTCCCAGAATATGAATTTCACACACACAGTGACATTCAACATGTGAGTGTCAGTATTTTCGTACAATCTTTGGTGAAGTTTCTCTAAACTTTCAAAGAATCACTTTTAGGCTTACAAAAATAAATATTTGTTAAAAGGTTCAATAAATATTATGCAAAACTAGCAGCAAAAAGTATCTGGAAATCTGTCATGGGCAAATAGTTTTCTTCCCAACTGTCATTCCCACAGTCCCAAACACATTTTAGAATCTAGTCACTTGCTGAGTTCAGCAATCTGCAATAGACAAAATAAGATTGGCAGTTTAAAGACATATACAAAAGATATGTCTGTGGATATGGATGGATAGATGTACATATATATATATGGAACTGAGGCAAACAGAGTTAAGTGACTTGCCCAGGGTCACGCAGCCAGGAAGTGTCTGAAGCCCTATTTAAACTCAAGAAGATGAATTTTCCAGACTCTGGGCCCAACACTCTATCCATTGCATGCTCTGCCTAGCTGATGGGCATAATGTACAAGGGACTAAATCTAGACTAATTGACATAGCACCATAACAGATGACCTCAATACTATCAAGTGTGCCTAATTAATAAAAGTTTAGAACAAGGCATGACACACTTGAAATGATATTGCACTTCAGGAGATTTTTAATACCTTCGTATGCACTGAAAAAAATTTGAGAGTTTTGACCAAGGCACTCTGGCCACGAAGTTAGCACACAAAGTCAGAGGGGCAGAGGCATTTTAGTGGTGGACAATACTCATCTTTGACCAGATTAGCAAAAACAGACTATAAATACAATGGAAACCTATACAACTAAAATCACACAAATAAT
Source organism: Phalanger gymnotis (assembly GCA_028646595.1). Taxonomy (NCBI): domain Eukaryota; kingdom Metazoa; phylum Chordata; class Mammalia; order Diprotodontia; family Phalangeridae; genus Phalanger; species Phalanger gymnotis. Next base: position 184,014,235 of record CM053627.1, on the reverse strand, counting down.
GACACCTTGTACAGTTATGTTTATAGTTCCAGCCTCTGATCTCAAAGCTTTCAGTTTATTGCTCTTCTAAAGCATGTTACAAAGTCTACAATAAGCCACTCAGGACAGCGTGAACAGTTATGTGAATCTGCATTAAAATAAATCTTGCTGTAATCTTCCTGTTCATACCCTCTTTTTAAAAATTATTTATTTAATTTTCGATTTAATAAAACCAGCATTTCCATAACATAGTAGAATAGAAAAAGAGGGTGATTGTAAACAAAACTGCAAATCTATGAGGTACAACTTGCTTTTCCTTTTAAGTATATACCAAAGTTATCATGTAACTTCTTTTTTTAACTTTAGCATGATTTTGAGACCAATATCAGCCAGACCCTTGAAGAGGTCACTACTGTGGTCAGCTATTCTACCATTCAATTTTCATTTATGGCAAGCATTTAAAAAATCTAAATAGATGAATTCTTCTAAAAACAATCTCAAGTTATTATACCTTTAAACTTTCCCTGTAATACTCTGCCCACATTTGGCTGGCTCACACTAATGACTGGCCTAAACATTGAAAGAGGAATTGTTGTATTTACTTGCATTAGCTTCGAAAATAGTGCTTTTAATTTATGCATGCATTCATACAGCAACTCATCATGACTGGTTGCCCTTGTTCAGTCGATTCAAACTCTTTGTGAACCCATTTGGGATTTTCCTGGCAGAGATAGATACTGGAGTGATTTGCCATTTCCTTCTCCAGTTCATTTTACAGATGAAGAAACTGAGGCAAATAGGTTGAAATGACTAGTCCAGGGTCACAAAGCTAGTAAAGTATCTGAGGCCAGATTTGAACTCAGAAAGATGAGTTTTCCTGACTCCAGGCCCAGCACTCTATCCACTGCACCACCTAGCTGCCCCATTATGACCAGAATGGCTTATCAAGGACTACCCCGTTCTAAGTACCTATCCAGGATAGAGTGAGCAAATCAGAACCTTAACTTAGTACAGTTTACCACATTGGAAACTAATTCCATTGATGTGCTCCAAGGTGTCTGTTTTTGGTTTTGGGTTTTGGTTTTCCAAATCTGCAAGTATCAAAAGCCCTAATGCCAGCTACCGCATAAGTTTTCCCTTGTGATATTTTTGGATGAATCAATGATTCAGATTTAAATTGTATTTAGCCCAAGTTCAGAAAATTTATTTTGTCCAAACAATCTGTATCTTGAGCATCACTGAGGCAATAGGACATCATAATAAAAGTTGTCTAAAGTTAAAAGCACAGTGCATTAATAACCATGATCCTCAGTCATAAAATTATAAACATGGTTTGGATGAGGGATGAGGGGAAGGGGAGTTAGTCCTAATTCCAGCAATGAAGTCTTCAAATCCCCTTCTGGATAGGGCTGCTGATTGTTCCTTTCATTTCTTGTGATTTTGAGCCTCCAAAAATAAATATTTCAGTGGAGAATCACCGCTGATAATGTACTGCAAGTTCTGAAAAGTATATAAGGAAGTGCCAGAAGTGGGATTTAAACCCAGGTATTCCTGACTCTGGGCCCAGCGCTCTGTTCTCTGTTCCACCCCACTTCTAAAGTTGAATATATAACATAACCAACGGGTGAGTTTGTTTCATTTCACTAAACTTGTTATGAGAGAGGATTCTATTGGTAATGGGCAGAGAAAGTGGGATGTAATGGGGATGTACAAAAAAGAAAAATATCCACAATAAATATTTTTAAGAAGAAAAAATAAGAATTACTCGGGTATTGTGTAGGGGTGGAAAGTGTAAAACAGTGTTGTCTATTTCTTAGGGTGACCTGCTATGAGCAGATTCATTTACCCCACCAGTCAATCCCTTGGGAGTTATATCACTGTTGTAGAAGCCTCTACAGCCCCTCTGCCAAATCCTCTGCTCTTGCCATGACCATCACTTCCACCACCACTGTGACTGCTGCTTGCTTGACTAGAAGTGCTGGCATCACTACTTAGTCGATAGTCTCTGGCCCAAAATCTTCACTGAATCTACTACTCTTGGGACATCCATGACTGCTACCCTAATAGTGGTGTTTGTAAGCCATTTTTCTAGCTATGATGGCACTTCTCATTTAGCTCCAACAAGATCTACCAAATCCTTGGCAATCTTGACATTCCTCTTACTGAAGGATGAAGTGAGAAGACTAAGGATCCCAATACAACCTGTACCATTAATGTGATGTGCATACATTTCCATATCCCTTGGCAAATCAAAGTCGATGACATGTTTCCCAGTTGAAATATCCAGTTTTCTTGCTGCTACTGCTGTAGCTACTCAAATTGGGCTTTTTCCTGAGCAGAACTGGTGAAGAGCTGCTTGGGGAATTCATTAAGACTCAGCAGTTCAGATTACATATTGCTTTCTTTGATTCATAAAGCATAAGATAGGTGAAATGTGGAAGAGGGCAGTTTCTTTTTGAGACTGAGTCTTCCTATCTCAATCAAATAGGATGTTATCTGTAAAGGGCTTAATGTTGTCTTTGTGACCCAGTCGATGCTTAATAAATGCTTGTCACCTTCCCCCAACTCCCATCTCACTTGGGCTGGAAGTGCAGCAGTTGCTTATGAACCGGATCCTCCTGTTCACCAGCCTGTAGGCTTTGTTTGACTTGCAGTGTTGCTGAACCCACCATTGCTTTACACTTTCCACCCCTACACAATACCCAAATAATTCTTATTTTTTCTTCTTAAAAGTATTTACGGGTGATCCTTTTCTTTTTTGTACATCCCCATTACTTCCCACTTTCTCTGCCCATTACCAATAGAATCCTCTCTCATAACAAGTTTAGTGAAATGAAACAAACTCACCCATTGGTTATGTTATATATTCAACTTTGGAGGTGGAGTGGAACAGTGTTCAGAGCGCTGGGCCCAGGGTCAGGAATACCTGGGTTTAAATCCCACTTCTGGCACTTCCTAGCTGTGTTACCCTGGGCAAGTCACCTAAGCCTTTAAATTGCCTTTAGCAATTCTGTAGGGCAGAGCAGTCCAAAATACAGCTGGGGCCGCTGTGGGATTTTATGCTGCCCGCCTGTGGGTTTTAATTTTCAGGAGTGGAAAAAATAAAATAATAATTTGCATGGAATGTGTATTAGATTTCTTAATTCCATCTCTAATAAATAATCTTGTTGATGTTAATTTTCTTTGGTGTTTTTAAGCAGTATTATAGATGGAGCATATCGTGCGGAATTTCCAATCGATCTGTGGTTTGCATTCCATCTGTACAACGCAGACTAGTCAGTATGCAGCTACCTTCATACTGTCGTGCTGTCGCCTTGTTGTTTTGTGTTGGCTTTCATGCTTTGCGCCTTTCCCTGTCGTATTGATGATGTGCATTCCTCCACTTTCTATTAGTATACTGTATTTTTTATTCTGGGTGCAGCCCTCGAATAATTATTTTATTTTAGTGCAGCCCTAAGATAACCTAAGGTTGGACAGCCTTGTTTAGGGTGTTTTTTTTTAAACTACGTACTAGATTGAGAATTGCAATGATGGCGGGAATCACTGCAAAAAAGTCACACATTCTTCGCACATACATGGATTTGAAACTTTTAAAAATTTGTTTTTAGTTAATAACACTCAGTTCCACAAGTTTTTGAATTGCAAATGTTCTCTCCCGCCCTCTCCTCCCCCCTCACGCCAAGACAGCATGTAATCTTACATAGGTTCTACATGTACCTTTGCCTTCACATAATAGTCAAGTTGTAAAGAAGAATTATAACCAACGGAATGAAACATGAGAAAGAAGAAATGAAAGCAAAAAAGAAGGGAAAAAAGAGAGAAAATAGTTTCCCTCACTCTGCATTCAGACCCCGTAATTCTTTTTCTGAATGTGTGTAGCCTTTTCCATCAGGAGTCTTTTGGAGCTGTCTTTGAACCTTGCATGAGAAGAGCCAAGTCTATTAGGGTTAGTCATGGCAGAATCCATTTATCCGTGGTTGTGTATAATGTTCTCCTGGTTTTGCTCCGCTCGTTCAGCATTATATCGTGTAGGTTTTTCCAGGTTATTATGAAGTCCATATCATCCCCGTTTCTCATAGCACAATAATACTCTATTACATTCACATACCACGATTTGTTTAGCCATTCCCCAATTGATCGGCATCGCCTTGATTTCCAATTCTTTGCTATCACAAAAAGAGCCGCTATAAATATTTTTGTATATACTGGTCCATTTCCCACTTGTGTGATCTCTTTGGGATACAACCCTAGGAGTGGTATTGCTGGGTCAAAGGGGATGCACATTTTTATAGCCCTTTGGGCATAGTTCAAAATTGCTCTCCAGAATGGCTGGATCAGTTCACAGCTCTACCAACAATGTTCCAATTTCCCCACATCTTCTCCAGCATTAATCATTTTTCTGTTTTGTCATGTTAGCCATTCTGACAGGAGAGATGTGGTACCTAGGAGTTGTTTTGATTTGCATTTCTCTAATCAACAGTGATTTAGAGCATTTTTTCATATGACTATAGATATCTTTAATTTCTTCCTCTGAAAACTGCCTGTTCATATCCTTTGACCATTTCTCTGTTGGGAAATGACTTGTATTCCTATAAATTTAACTCAATTCCTTGTATGTTTTAGACATGAGGCCTTTATTAGAGACACTGGTTATATAGATTCTTTCCGGATTTTCTGCTTCTTTCCTAATCTTTGTTGCATTGGCTTTGTTTATACAAAAACTTTTCAATTTAATATAATCAAAATTATCCATTTTGTAATGCTCTCTATCTCTTGTTAGGTCGTGAATTCTTCCCTTCTCCATAAATCTGACAGGTAAACTATTCCCTGCTCTCCCAAATTGCTTATAGTATCAGCCTTTATTCCTAAATCATGAACCCATTTTGACTTTATTTTGGTATATGGTGTAAAATATTGGTTTATGCCCAGTTTCTCCCCTACCATTTTCCAATTTTCCCAGCAGTTTCTCTGAAATAGTGAATTCTTAGCCCAGAAGCTGGATTCTTTGGGTTTATCAAAGAGTAGATTGCTATAGTTGTTGACTACTGTGTCTTTTGTACCTAACCTATTCTACTGATCCACATGGATTTGAAACTTAAGGAGAAAACTGAAAATAATTTTTTTGGAACTAGTTCTATTTTATTGCCTCACTCAATCCCTCCCCTAAGGTTTGAGTAAATAGTCTAAATACATAAGAATCCATGATTCCATTTTCTTCCTCAAGTCACTGGGATAACTTTCATTCATTTTTAGTTTGTCAAATTCTGGTCTCCAGGCTTATTTTCTTAGGGAACACGAAGCGTTTTTTTATGTTCCGTTTGATAGGATAGTGAGATCTGGACCCCAAAAAGCCCTAAGAACATATCTCTGGAGGCAATCCTGTAGGCCCCTGCCTGTGAGAAAATTTACTCTCGTTGTAGAACACATGCAGGCCTGACTGTAATTCCCTTATTGGAACAGAAACAGGGAAACAGACCCAAAGACTCTCTTTGGCACCAGATTCCCAAGTCCATGCCTCTGGCAGCTAAACAAAAACTGTCTTTTCTCCCTCAATGTCTGGTATCAACAAAGTTATCTCTGCAGACTCCCTGTATTTTCCCATGCATAGACTACTGATGCCTGCTCCCAAAGGCACCTAGTCCCCTTGCCCATTCCTTTCAAGTCCTTATATTACCTACTTAGCATTCTTGGCATTAATTTTCCTTGTCCCTTTTCCATGAAAGCCCCAGCACCATCCTCTGTAACTCATTATTTAAGCAGTAAAGTGAGGTGGGAAGATTGAATCAGATTAACTCAACAACTGTTTACCACCCTACCCCATCACTGTTACATTTACTTTGGGTTTACAAGATTGAACTTTAATAAGTAATACTGAAAGGACATAAGAGACACACAAAAACTAGGTAACCCAGATGAAAACTTAAGACTTCCCTTGACCCTACCTCTAAATGTTGGCAAGTTTCTTCTTAGTTTGCTTTACAATAAATTCTAACAAAATGGTGCACAGATAAATTATCTGCTTGGAGAAATGAAACCACTGGTTCACTCCTGAAACTGTCTTTTGAGTTTACAAGTCAATGGCTATTTCAAAAGGGGAAATTTTCAAGTTAATTTTCAGTTGTTTTCCTTGATAGTATTAAAAGCATTTTTTTATACAAGTAAAACCATGATAAAGCAATGTGACACACATAGAAAAGAGGCATTTTCTTTCATTGAAATTTCCAGTTAACTAAGACTTAAACAACCATTTTTTGAAATTGAAAATCTCTCAAAAGATATTATCAGACTATTTTCCTGCCTGAATCCTGAGGAGTAATGTAATGGATATTTCTTCTTTTGTTGAGGATCCTTAAGAGCATCACGATAGGTGTAAAAGGTTCAAATCGATACTGAAATCATCTTATTTACTTATGATTTATAACTTTCTCCCAAAGGTAGGGTGCAGAAAATTTTGGATTAATTGGATGGGGGTAGCATAACAGTGGAACTAGTGTTGAATTTGAAATGGGGGGTGTCAAGGAAGGGAACAGGCATTTCTTGAGCACCTACTCTGTGCCAGGCACTGTGCTAAGCACTTTTACAAACATCATCTCATTTGATCCTGACAACAATCCTGGGAAGTAATAGCTATTATTATCCATATTTTATAGTTGACCTGAACTTGAATCCTTCTACCACTTACTATTTGTGTGTGAACTTGGAATACTTCACTTAACTACTCTGTGCTTCAATTATTGTTCCAGGAAAAAGCACTGGGGAGAGGGTGTGTGTGTTATACTCAGCAACCTCTAAGGTCTCTTCTGGCTCTAAATTTAGCTGTTTATTCAATTTGGAATAAAAATGAGAACGTAATCTATGATTCTACAACCCGGAGTAAGGTGAGGTTCTAATTGAATGAAGTTTTAGAATAAGCAATGTAAAGATTAGGTTTTCTGATTTTCAATAAGCTTTATAGAGAGGGATCATATTTGCTAGTCATTGAACCAAGGAATGCCACTGCAGCACATCCTAGTATTTCTGTGGGCATGATGAGAGATAGAAACTAAAACATTAACTTTGCTCTTCAGAACTCTCTGCTTGTGACTATTCAGCTCATGTGTTTTAGAACCCAGCTTTTATCAATCTTAAATGCCTTCTTTCCAGCTTCTGCATTTGTATCATCTGCTGGTGGCTTTCTTGGACTCCCAGGCTGAAGGAATTTCTGAATATTGGGGAGCTTGCTGATTCTAGCTTTGAACTCCTAAAACGAAAAAAAGAATGACACCACCTGTAAATGAAGCAATCAGCTTTGCACATTGGAGCAGGACCCCGGGGATGCTCCTGCCAAGGACCGTTTGGAAAATTTCATCCTGGGATAAAGCTGTGGCAAGCTTTTCTCCCTGTGGGCAGTGACTTTTGAAAGTCCTTAGGAACTCCCTGCTCTGCAAGTGTGTAAGGCCCACTTTTCAGTCATATAATATATGGAGGAACAGCCTTCTCTTTTCAAAATGTGTATCCCACATAGGTTTTTTTCCTTAATTGTTGGTATAGACTTGTTAAAAGCCAAATTGACAGTGGCAACTTGAGGTAGTGGATAGAGCACCAATTAGCCTCCATTCTCTAAGAAGACAGGTTCTTGTCTTGCCTGTAACACATACTGGCCGTGTGACTCGGAGCAAGTTACTTAACCTGTCATCACTCCCAGACACTCTTCTGTGACTTTAAGCTACGGAGTTAGTGTTGAATTTCATTGATGGGTTGAGTTTACCCAACAGGATTTCCCTACACCAATGAATGGTGGCCTCAGACCACCCCTGCCCACAATAAAAACAGCTCCATAGGAAATAAAAAAGAAAAGCTTTAGCAAAATGTGATAGACTGTAAGCCCATGGAGGGCAAAAATGATGACAATCATTTTTACATTACTACCACAGTATTCTGTGCATAATAGGTTCTAATTCTCAATTTATTAGTGAATAAATTGATGAATTTATCCAATTTAGGACCTTGTTCTAGCATATCTTCCATTAAAATCCTCCTCTGTTTGCTCAAAGTGGTGTGAAGGAGACCCAATAATTCTCAAAGCTATAGTAGTAAAATGAAAGTTTTAGTTGGTCCCACCCAGCAGGAAAGACTTTGGGTTTGGGGCTGGCCCTGGGCTGGCTGACCACCATTTGAAAATACATTCAGTTAAACTCATTAAGACTCATCGACAGAAAGGTGCTCAACAGTTGGTGACTGTTTTGGGCTGGAGAAACTCATGAATACCATCTGTTTAGGAAACTTTGGGAGATAAATAGAGTTAGGGTCAGTAGAGAAAGGACCCACCCAAGGGAAATCCCAGATCTTTTCAGTCAAATACTTAGCAAGAATGTATTAATTGTGTTCTAGGCACTACACTAAATTCTAGAAATAAAAAGAAAAAACAAGCACCATCCCTGCCCTCAAGGAGCATAGATGTAAAGGGGAAGACAACATATAAAGCAGTGGGTATAAACAAGATAAAGGGTGACCACTTTTGATGAAATTACCTGAAGCTTAGGGAATGCAGAGAGAATGCCAGACTTGAGTTCTTCAACCATTAGGATGACTTCAATCAGCTGTACATCTGCCCAGCTCAACTGGTTGCCAACAAGATAATTTTTCCCATGGTCTTTTAATGCCTGTAGGATCAGTGACAAGGAGAGAAGGGAAAGAAGGTATGGCAATATAGGGTACATTACTTGTATGATCATGGAAAGAGCCAAAATACACAGAAGAAAACATAGGGTAGAAGAAGATAGAGAGTAATTTTATTTCTACCTTGTTAGGTATTCAGGAAACAAGCATTTATTAAACACCTTCTATAAAGTAAGGCAAAAAAAGTCCTTCTCTCAAGGATATTGGTCTAATGGAGGAGACAACATGTAAACAACTATGTACAAACAATCTATACACAGGATAATTTCAGAGTTATCTCAGAAGGAAGATAAAATACCTTGTTTTTGGCTAAGAAGCAAAACCTCAAGTATTTTTAAATAGATTTTCTCCTGTGATGGAGTCCGTGAATTATCTGTCACCACAAACTGAAACCAACAGGCCTGTGGATAAATGTCTTCTCCACTAAGACAAAGATCTAGGCATAACACAACGATTGTGTTGTGTAACAACCCAATAATCTGTGTAACAAGTCTGGTATAACAGATTTTTCTGCTTCAGACATTATTCAACAAATCAACACACATTCATTAAATACTTCCTCCATGAATAGCACCAAAGTTGCACAGTGGATAGACTGCCAGGCCTGGAGTGAGGAAGACTCATCTTCCTGACTTCAAATCCAACCTCAGACCTCTACTAGCTGTGTGACCCTGGGCAAGTCACTTAACTCTGTTTGACTCAGTTTTCTCATCTGTAAAAGGTGCTGGAGAAGAAAATGAGAAAACCATTCTAGTATCTCTGCCAAGAAAATCCCAAATATGATCATGTCGACTCAGACACAACTGAAAACTACTGGACAACAACAATCCACAGCATTGGGTAAGGTGATAGTGATAAAAGGGCAAAAAATAATCTAATCTCTGTCATCAAGGCGCTTATAACATATGAGGAGGAGCATACTACAACATACATAGACAAACATAACGTGTAGTATTTATGTTGAAAGCACAATAAAGACTTGTGCAAAACATTCACTTCATTGCCACTCAGATTTATATATAGGATTGAGTTGGGCAAGGATCCTGGAGGTCACCTAGTGCAACCTCCTTATTTTTCAGGTGAAGAAAAGGAGCCCACTGAGGTTAATGTGATTTGCCAAAGTACACAAGTAGAAAATGGCAGAGCTAGAATTGGAACCTAGATTTCAGATCTCAAACCTAGTGTTGTATTTTGTTGCCTCCCACGTTCCAGTAAAACTATGATCTGTAAACTCACGGTCTAATAACTTACTACACATGTCTTAAGGATGAAATCCTCAACTGGGAATCACAAGGACCTTGATTCTCCTTCTAGCTTTGCACCATACCGTGTGACCTTGGGTACGTCACTACACATCTCTGAGATGCCGTTTCATCACCCATAAAACGGGGATGATACTCACATTACTCCCCTAACAGGGCTGTTGTGAGGATCAAGTAAAATAATGTTTTAAACTATTTGGTAATCACAAAGTACTTGATAAATGTAAGATGTTGCTATTACAGCATTTAAAGCTTTTCCCAGCCTGACTCCAACCTCCCTTTGCAGCCTTCGTTTTACATCACTCCCATTCACACAGTCCAGCGTCTAGACAAACTGGCCTCCTTCCTGTTCCTCACACAAGGCGCCCCATGGCCTCACTACATCTTTTTGCACAGTTTGGCTTCCATGCCTGGAATGCACTCACTTTTTACCTCAGCCTTCAGGGAGTCCCGAGTTTCCTTCAAAGGTCATCTCAAAAATCACCTCCTACATAATGACCTTCCTAACCACACCTCCCCCTCCCATTTAGTAATATCTTCCCCCCAAACTACATTGTACTTATTAGTGTATGCATACATGTACCCAGAGACACATATACACACACACTCCCTCACCCTCCTTTAGGTATAAGAATATAAGCTCTTTGACAGCAGGGTCTATTCCATATTTCCTTTGTGTCCTCAGGGCTGAACACAGTCCCTGGTATGCAGTTGGCTCTTCAATAAATGCTTATGGATAGGTTGATGCTATTGAGTCTTCTGATGTAATTAATGTGTGTGTATTAAATGATTTACTAAGTGTTCATCCCAAAAGGATTAGATTGTACCAACTTTATATAGAGATTCAGAAAAATTCCATTTTTATGGAAAGAACACATAGAGCTTTGCCACCAGTCTAAAAAGGTACATAAGAACTCAAGGAGATCAGTGCCAGGACTGGTCATATAATATTATTGTAAAATATAATATAATATAATATAATATAATATAATATAATATAATATAATATAATATAATATAATATAATATAATATAATATAATACAATATAATATAATATAAAGTGCCCTCCACTGCATCCCCTGATGCTGAGTTCTAGGTGGCTGCCTATCTTATGTTCCGCTATTTCCCGGTTCTTTATGAATTTAAAGGATCATAGGTTATGAGCTATAAGTGACCTTAGGGGTCATTAAGTCCAGCTTATTCATTTTACAGATGAAGAAACTGAGACCCAGATAGGGCCAGGGACTTGCCCAAGGTCACACAACTGGTAAGTATCTGAGGTAGGATTTGAACCTAGGTCTTCCTGACTCCAAGTCCAGCCCTCTACCCACTACATGTTGCTGCCTTACTTTGTAAAGCTTAGGAAACAGAGGTCCAGGGTTAGTAAGTGATGTGCCCACATTTCCACAAGTAATCCTCCGTCCACATGTACCACAGGGCCTCTAATGCTTCGGCATTGTCCCGTATTTGCCCAGAATGAAGTACTGAAGTTGCCTGTATGACAGTGACTACACAGGCAGATCACACTCTGCCTCATCGTTCCATACCTTCTTATACACTGGGAAGAATCTCTCAGTGGCTCTCTCCAGGATATAGTTGAGATTCTTTTGTTTTTCTTCAGGCAAAGAAAATGGGAGGTATATAATCATATCATTCAGATCCCTCATCCCTTCCACATACATGTCAATACTGGAAAAGAAAAATGGCATAAAGGAAAATATGATTACTAGAGGAAATGACTAAAGAAGCATTTAAGAATAGCTGACAGAGAGAGAAAGGGCTTTAAAATTTGCAAAGCACTTTACTCACATTATTTCGTTTGAATCTCTCAACACGTGCTACAGGTGTTATTACCCCCACTTTAGAGCTTAGAAAACTGAGGGTCAGAGAATGTCTTGCCCAGGGTCACACAGCTAGTATGTGTCAGGGACAAAGTTTGAACTTGGTCTTCCTCTTATTGTTGTGGTTGGTCAGTCATTTCAGCTATGTTCGACTATTTGTGACTGCATTTAGGGTTTTCTTGGCAGAGATACTGGAGTGGGTTTGCCATTTCCTTGTCCAGGGTCATGGCTAGTAAGTGGCCGAGGTCAGATCTGAACTCAGGAAGATGAGTCTTTCTGACTCTAGGGCCAGCATTCTGTCTACTGCACCACCTAGCCAGCCTGACTCCAGGTCTAATATCTACATCCTAGATATATCACTTACTATGGGTCTCACCTCGGGCAAGTCACTTGAACTCTCTGTGCCTCAGTTTACTCATCTGCAAAAGGAAATGTTTAGACTAGAAGATTCTTAAGGCCTCTTCCTGATCTAAATCTCTAATCCTGTCATTTATTATTTCACACTTCACTTTATTCCTCCCTAAAAGGCAGCTGGCTCAGTGTCCCACTACCTAAAATCAAAGTTGTTGCACTTTTTTCCTGAAAAGAATGCTTATTCCTTAGGAATATTCAGAAATATAGACCTCAAAAGATGTAAATTTCAGCACTTAATAAATGTAATGATCATAATTAATGCCCAAGAAATATGTAGTATTAGAATGAGCCAGAAAATGGGTGGCCCCTGCCATGCTACTAACTTTGTCACTTAGAGCAATGGTTCCAATTCATTCTAGCCAACAAACACTTTATGAAGTCCCTTTCATGTAGAAGCAATCAATAAGTATTTATTGATCACCTACTATGTTCCAAGTACTATGCTAGTGTGATGAAGACTAAAAGAAACAGTTCTTTGGTTCAAAAAATTTATGTCATTGGGGAAAATAAGATGTGAATATGTAGGTAAATGCAAAGTTTATATACAATAAACAGAAAATAGGTGGGGATGGGAAATGAGGGAAGTCAAAAAAAGGTCTCTTGTAGGAAGTGGCCCTTGAACTGAGATTTGAAGGGATTTAGGAATTCTAAGAGGCAGAGTAAAGAGGGAGTGCTTTCCAGACATGGGGACCAGAGTGCTTTTGCAAAGGCCTTGGAAGCAGCAAGAAGGCAAATTAGGCTGGAAGGTAGAGTGTGTCAAGGTAAATAATATGTGAGAAACCTAGAAAGACATATCCTGGAGCTTAACTCCAGTTCTGCATGGCTAGGAATAAAAAACAGAAAAATTTGTATTTTATCTAGAGTTAGGGAACCCCTGGAGTCTTTGGAGCAGGGTCCCATTTTCTTAGTCTTGTAATATTTGTAGAACTTGGTCCTCTTTTGGAGACTTTAGTACTCATCCTTCCTTCTAATTTGTATATCTTCTTTGTTGATTTATCTGCTTGTGCTTTAGGGTTTCAAATTTTCATCTCTTTGAAATAAATTATTAGCAGCTTTAGCCTTTTTTCCCTTTAAAGCCCATTACTCACTTTTTAAAACTCTCCCTTTGTTGGTAGGTATATTCCCAGGGCTGTACTGCAAATCTGCCTCAATCTCTTGAAGGATATATTTTTCCCAGGCTAGAGCCTGGGTCCTTAGCCTAAGTAACTTCTAGGTTCAACATAGCTCTTTCAGTTGTATTTCAATCCCCATTCCATTAGACCAGCTGCAAGCAAACACCTTAGCCCCTTGACCAAGTTCCTTCCATGGTTCTTTCTTCCTCTAACTGGACTGCATCAGCTTCTATCACATTTGGGGGGCTGGGGTAGGGTGAAGTGGGTATTCTGCACAGTCTCTGTAGTCTTGAGGTTCCTTAGGGACTGCCCCAGGCAGAAGGAAGCCTGCTTCCTTCCCCAACCCACTTCCTCCTCACATAGCTAGGCAGAATCAATGGCTACTGCCTGTTGCAGTGGCAGCTGGAGATGGGATGTGTGCTCTGTGTCTGCAGCAGGTGGAGAGTCCTTGTGCAGGTCCAAGGCACAAGCCCATGGATTGCTTTGTATGCCCTATGAGCATGGTTGCTTATTGCTCATAGAGGATGATTAGGGAATGTCTTAAGGGTTAGTTGCCCAATGTTCATTCATAAGGTTGTTACCTTGTTGGGCATCTCCCTTTCTTTTCCTGTACATTCAACTGTATTACTTTACCTCTACCACATAGTTACTCTTTTGAGAGGAGGCTTGAGAACTAGTGGGGACGAAAGCAAATGTCTGATTTGGCATCTTGTTGTCACCACAAAGTTTTTTTTTTCTTTTTAACATATGGTCATACCTGTGCTCTAAAAATACAGGATTATAGATCTGGAACAAGAGAGACCTCAAAAGCCACTTAGCATACACCTCACTTTACAGATGAGAAAACCGAGGTTCAGGGATGTTTAATGTCCAGGGTCATACAAATAGGAAGCCTCAATGTGAGGTTTGAACTTTAGTCATAGGATCATGGACATAAGGTAGAAAGGGACTAGTCCAACCACCTCATTTTAAAGATAAGGAAACTAAGGACCAGAGTAATCCAGAAAGATCACACAAGTAGTATACATCAGAGGTGAGACTGGAACTCAAGTCATGGGGCAGCAAGGTGTCTCAGTGGACAGAGTGCCAGTCAGGAACACCCGAGTTCAAATTCAGCCTCAGATACTTATTATCTGTGTGGCCCTGGGCAAGTCACTTAACTTTATTCACCTCAGTTTCCTCATCTGTAAAATGAGCTGGACAAGGAAATGGCAAACCACTCCAGTATCTTTACCAAGAAAACTTCAAAGGAGGTCACAAACAGCTGGACAGAACTGAAATGTCTAAACGACAATATAGGATCACAGATGTAGATTTAGAAGGGACCTCAAAAGCCAATTAGTCCAACCTCTCCCTATTTTATAGATAAGGAAACAGAGAACCAGGGTAATTACAAAAGGTCACACAAGTAGCATGCGTCAGAGGCAAGATTTGAACTCAGGTCTTCCAACTCAAGACATTGTCCCTTCTTTGGCAGCTCTGTGAAGTGGGTATAAGGTCCTATGGTAGGCCTGAGGATACAAAGACACAAATGAAACACTCCCTCCCCTCAAGGAGCTTATAGTCTCCTTAGGGGACATATAAGGGTAACTTGATGAAGGAGAGAGAAGCACTTACTAAGGAAATTATGAAACACTTCCTATAGGAAGTAATCCATGAACTGAGCCTTGAAGGAAATTGGGAGTCTTATGGTTTCTGATTTTTTTCACTCCCAGGGCCCCTTTGATGGGGCAAAAGACCTCTTTCATCAATTCACCTTTGCCAACACCAATAATCCCTCTCCAGAGTGAATAGGAAGAAACAAGTTGCTTTTAATGAGTCCAAATGGACTATAGAAAGAACACTGGCTCAGATTTTGAAAACCTAGATGAATGAGATGATGGCCAAGATATAGTTTGGTTCTAAAATTCTGAGATTCTCTAAAAACATGAGTTCTCACCCCAGTGCTGGCTCAAAAAAGCCCAATGACTTTGGGCCATTTCTTGGCCATTTCTCCGCTCTGGGACTTAGTGATCTCATACAATGGGAATCATAATTCTGGCTACCTTGACGAATTGATGTCAGGATAAATCTTATCTATGAACATACTTTTAAAAGTATAAAGTCTTGTTATGACATACCAAAGAAAGATGTCATACATGAGCTATTAATTCATCATTATAATGTAGACTTTAAGATTCATCAGGAAGAAGTAAAGAGCAGGGATCCTTAGCTTTTTATGTGTCATAGGCCACTTTGGGACCCTTTCTGGTTAAGTCTATGGCCCCTTTCTCAGAATAATGTTTTGAATGAATAAAATAAAACACATAGAATTACAAAGGAAACCAATTATGTTGAAGTACAGTTATCAAATTAAAAAAAAAAAACAAGTTCATGGACTCTAGGTTAAGAACCCTTTATTATGGAGCCAGCCTTGGAATTAGGTGACTCATGTTCAGGTGCAATCAAAGACATACACTGGCTACATGACTCTAGACAAGTGATTGAAAGCAACTCTCTAAGACCCCTAAGTCATAGTTGCTGCTGACTTGTATTGTTAGAAAGGGTTTCCTTACTGGAATGCCCTCTGACAATGAAATTCTAGGTCACACCAAAATTGTACCATTCCTGCTACCAGGAAATTGGCCAAAGACCTCTTGGAGAAGCTTTGAATACTTGATCTACCTTGAAGAACTGACCTACCTACAGAAAAGGAATTAGTTTAAAGTTATTTACTCTCTTCAAACAGTTCTACTCATTTGAAAGGCAATTCAAATTGAATAGGATAATTACCTCCTTTGAGCCTCAGTTTCCTCATTTGTAAAATAAGGGGGGTGGAATAGATGATTTCTAAGGTTGCTTTCAGCTCCACATCTATGATCCTATTATGTTGAAGACTTTCTGCTTTTCCTCTATTCCAGAGATTTTTAGCCCTTTTTATACCGTGTCGTGAACCTCCTTAGCAATCTAGTTAAGCCCATGTATCCTTGCTCAGAATAATATTTTTAAATGCATAAGATAAAATATATAAGATTGCAAAGAAAAGCAATTAAATGAAATAGTTATCAAAGTATTTAAATTTAAATGAATTAAATTTAATTTAAATCACAAACCCCAGGATAAGAACACTGTCTAATCAAACACAGATATGTTAGGGCACAGATATGGAAAACAGTCCATCTACAGATTGGCAGCCAGGATCTTCTTTAGAATGGAAAAAAGCTTAATTCAGGGCTTTAAAAACATCACCCTCTGTTTTTAAGGGCATTTTCACTTGGTTTAGACAAACATGCAAAATTAATCAATTAAACAACATTTATTAAGTACCTATTATGTGCCAGGGACTCTGTTCAATGCTGGGGATACAAAAAGATCCAAAGACAGTCCCTGCCTTCAAGGAGCTCACAATCTCATGATTGTCATTGTAAAGTACAATTCAGCATGCATTGTTTTGGTTTTGTGTTTTTGTCTGCACCTATGATTTTATCAGCATGGGCTTCTCCCTCAACCCCTCAAACTGACAAGTCATCTTTCACTTATCATTTTAGGGGAGCACTGAGAGGTTAAATAACCTTTCCAGGATCAAACAGGTAGTGTCCAAGACTGGGCTTGAATCCATTTCTTTCTGACTTAAAACATAAAAAATTTCTTGAGAATAAAAATTGTTTCAATGTTTCCATCCTTTGTTTTTATATCCCCAGAGCCTAGAATAGCACCAAAAATATAGTAGGTACTTAATAAATGCTTCTTGATGATTCATCCAATATGGGTTACTTTCCATTATACATTTCCTCTCTAATGATGAGTTAATAAACACAGGCACTAATTTTAAGACACCTTCACTTTCACTGAGTTAATAAGTAATGAAGATGCTTTTTCATGCTTTTTCAAATCAGTAAAAATTATTTTTAAATTGTTATCAGTGTTTTGGGGTTTTCTTTTGAGATCCAAAGCCATTATTTCTTGTCTCCTCAGCAAGTCATCTAGGTATCTGTGGGTGAGCCAACCTATTGCATATGTGTTAGGGCCCTTTAAGGCTTAACATCCATAGCAGATTAGAGTCATTCCTTCAGGGATGGTTGGACTACCGCAACCTCTGGTATATTGCCAGAGACAAGGCATCAGAACACCATGCCCCAAAGAGAATGAGTCCTGCAATATATCAGTTACTATGATAACATGCCCCAGTCATGCTGTTCTCCACGTCAGAATGATGAAGGACAGGAGGATATGTTTTCATACAAGGTTAATATACGTGTTTGATCTTATCTTTGTTATCCTTATTTGTTAAGCTACATTCTTTTGGGTAAAGGTTGTTCTTTGTAACCAAGCCAGCTTTTTGTGTATAAAAGGGGAACTGGAGAGAACAATAAACGGGGTATTCTGACCATCTTGCCTCCGCCTCATTTCTTCCCGTGAGACCCCTATTCACCTGGTCTGATAGGGAGGTGGGTGGTAGAAGCACCCAACACATATGGGCCTTAAAATATTAGTGGGAATGTATTCCATAAGCAATTCATTAGAATATAAGCTCTTTGATGTCAAAGACAGTTTTTTGCCTTTTTGTATCCTTGAGAGTAGCACATGCCTGGCACTTAGGAGATGCTTAATAAATGTTTACTGATTGATAAGTACTGTACAAAAGCCAATATCATTACCTTATCAGCTATCTACTAAAAAGTTAGAGATTTTGTTTTCTCCTTTGACCTCCCGCTACTTTGCTGCTCCCACCTTGTAGAGATACCCACTACAAGGCCAACTACAGTCCAAGAGCATCTCAGATGGGGAAAGGAAGTTAGAAAGTTTTAAATATTCATAACATGCTGATAACAGCATTGCTGCTTTTATAGAGTAAAGAAGGTAACTGTTCAACACAATTTCACTCTGAGACAGGTTGTAATGAATAAACAGCAAGCCTTGGAGTCAGGATTTCCTGGCTTCAAGTCTTGCCTTTGAACTCCACTGGACATATGACCCAGGACAAATCTCAATTATTAAGAAGAAATTTCCAAAAATGAAAAAGGTGGCTTCTATGTTCTATAATAAAGCATGCAATGATTACTGTACAATGCTCTCTCCTTCAGGTCCTTCCCATACAGGTCATATTTTGCAGCTATATATTTCAGGATGGCTCTGGTTTGTACTATGTACATTCCATCCATTTCAACCATTGGCACTTGTTGATACATTAGTTTTCCACCTAAAAATAGAAAGAAAAGTCAAGTCAGTAGCTTACTCCCCTTCACTGAAGTATGGTCATGGAACAATAGTGCTGAAACCAGAAGGAAACTTAGAAATTATCTATTTAAACTCTCTCATTTTACAGTGGAGGAAACTGAGGCCTGAGAAGGGTACAAAACCTGTTTAATACATATTTATTCCCTTCCCCTGTGTTTGCTTACATAGCTGGTACAGTGGACAGTGTTCTGGACTTGGAATTAGGAAAGCCAGATTTCAGTTCCTATCTCAGACACTTGCTATGTGGCCCTGAGCATATTAACCTATTAGCATCAGCATCCTCATCTGTAAAATAGAGATCATAACAGCACCGAGTTTACGTGGTCGTTGTAAAGATTAAATTTATAAAGAACTTTGCTGGCCTTAAAGTGCTATATAAATTATTATATTTGTATATATTGTTTTCTTTTAAAAATACAAGCTCCTTGAGGGAAAAGACTTTCATTTTTTCATCTTTGATATCCCTCAGATAGTAGCTGGTACACAGCAGGTGCTTAATAAATGCATGTTGGTAGACTGATCCATCCTCTCTCCAGCTCTCACTGTCATACCCTAGTTCTCATCAGCTCCCATCTAGATTGCTTCAATGTTTCTTATTGATCTCCATACCTCCAGTTTCTGTCTTTTCCAACCTGCCCTTCCTAACTGGTCTTTTGGGATGATGACAATTATCAAGTTATTTCCTTGCACAAAAAACTCTCATAACTCCCTCTTTGTAATGTAGCTTTTGTGTATAACAAATTAATACTCTCCCCTTTAAATGTGATAGATGATAAGTAAACTATGTGTTGGAAATTCTTCAGTTATTTTCGAGCAGTTAGACAGGCCTCAGATTAACAAGATGGCCAAAATTTTTCCTTATAGACTATTTCTGCATAAGTAGCTATCCTGAAGGCAGGAGCTATATTTGTGATTTTACAGACATAAACTAGTACCAAAGAATAGCATATTTCTGCTTTAGGTAGTAATGATTGAATTTTTAATCAGTTTTTCAATTACATTTTCTCCCTTTTGTAAACAATTGGACATTTGTAGCTTTGCTGACATACATTGTATTTATTTTGTATTTATACTGACTTAATGTTTAAACCTGTGGACTTAATGACTATGAAGTAGAAAGAAATACCTGAAAAATAATTTGGGGGCTCAAAGGAAGCCAGACTTCCCCATACCTTTTGATTCATTGGATGCTTATTTACTTTATAAGTAAATAAAAGATTTAATCTGATTATTTTCTGTTTAAGTTTTATAAATAAGATATGTAGAAATGGATGATTTTTATTAAGCTAAAATTTATTGGCTGAATTTAAAACTCAGTCCTTTCAGTACCATAAAAAGGCAGTATTCTGCTTGTATAGGAACAAATCAGATTTATTTCTCTAGAGATTTTTGTTGTAATTAGATTACTTACTCACATTTGTCAAAGTATGAGCTTTAGTGTCATTTTAAAAACCTATTAAAGAATTATCTTAAGACAAAAAAAATTCACACTCTTCCATGACCTCCAAAATCTTTCCAGTCTTATATCCCATCACTATTGTTTCCCATCCTTCTTCTGGCCAGATCACTGGCCCAGAGGAGATGCCTTGTAGATTTAACCCTTTGAACTCCAGAACTCTTGATCTGGGGTCCTTGGTCGGATTGGTGAGTACCTCAAGAGTCTCCTACAGCAGACAGGTCCCATCAGGGCTTCACTTTTTTTCCTAGCTGTCTTTTGGCCAGTAGCTACTTCGTCCCTGGTTCATCCTCTTTGTAGCCTCTATCTCCCTTCTCATTTTCTGTCATGTCCAATTCTTTGTGATTCCTTTTATGGTTTTCTTGGTAAAGATATTGGAGTGCCACTTCCTTCTCCAGCTCATTTTATAGATGAGGAAACTGGGGCAAAGAGGGTTAACCCTGCAGGGTCACACAGCTACTAAGTCTTTGAGGACAGATTTGAATTTAGGAAGAGGATTCTACCTGACTATAGGGCTGGCACGCTTATTTACTACGCCACCTAGGAAGGAATCCCTGTGGACTACATATTGATTTAGAAAACAACAAATTAACATCATCTGTGTTGTATTTTTATTTATATTCTTAAACATTTCCCAATTACATTCTAATCTGTTTTCTGCCAGGAATTTGACACCTCTTCTTGTAATGTTAATGGAATATAAGCTCACAGCTGTGATACATCCAGAGTCAAGGTGACGCCAATTGGGGGAAGAACTTGCTTCAAGGGGAAGCTTGCTTATGGGGAGGCTTGCTTGTTTGAAGGCTTTCACACCTTTGGGAACTCAGGCATTGAAGCAGGAGGGTTGTGAGGCCTTCTGCCCCTGAGAAGTGATATATTCTGAGGTTAGCATTTTGCTTCAGGGCTCACTCATGGGAAGAATATTTGAGTGATTTGGCCAGGGCAGCCACTTAGTTACCTCCCCCTCTCCTTGAGCACCCAGATGTTGGTGCTCTCTCTCTGGTGACTATGTATGTATTACTTTGCTCAGACAGTTGGAAGCCCTGTCTGTTGATCTCTGCTAATTTTTGCTTATAATTTCTCTGCTTGTATTTTCTCTATGTTCAGGGTGCTGACCTTTCCCCTGAACTAAGTGAATGGTATATATATTTAATTAATATAATATTTAATATAATATAATATGATATTTAATTAAAGTAAGATTGCAGACCCCTTTAAAAGCTATTTTTCTTTTAAAATCAGATTAAACAACCTGTGTTAGCAGGCCATCCTGGGTATGCAAGAGTGCTTGCTGTTGTGCTTCCCTGTGCTAATCATGGATTACTTGCTGAACTCCACACACATCCATCTGTGCCTTATTTCTGGAATGCCCTTCCCTATTATCTCCTTCTATCGGCATCCTACCCATCCTGGGGGAGCCAACTCAAACACCACTTCCTCCATGCAATCTTCTCTGATATTCTGATATCACAGTACCTTCTATTCCTCTTACAGACTGTGTTTTAATGTTATGTGGGTACTACTTGGGGGTAAAACTTAGGAATATGAGATCTTAGGTTGAGAGCTATAAAGAACATTAGACATATCTGTATCAAATATATTGTAAAATTCTTGAGGGCAGGATCCCTGGTTTGTTCATCCTTGTATTTTCCTGAGCTACTTAGCTCAGAGCTCCTCAAATGCTATTCATTTAGTAAATGCTTGTCTAATGAATGAAAGCTAATTCATATCCTCATGTTAGCAAATTAATACATACATTGCCACTTCAAGGAATGCTCATGTTTTATAAATGTATGCCCGAACAGATTAAAATTTACCCCCAAAGAATTTCAGGTATGAAAGCTCCTCTACAAGAGAGGCTAGATGGGAACTTCCTGGTATAGTATGGCATGGTGGGCACTAGATTTAAAATCAGGGTTTGGATCACTGCCACTTACTAGCTGTGTTGCCCTGAAGAATTCATTTACCCTCTCTGAGTCTTAGTTTTCTGATCTATAAATACAATACTACTTGTAGTGCACATGTTATTATAAAGAAAGAACTTTGTGGAAGCCTTAAATGTTTACTTGGTTCATTAGAAGGCCTAGGGTTGCCATGTTGCCCATTCACCTTCTTTACCTAGGTCAAGTCTGCTTCCCCTCATTCTCCTTACTCAATGTCACACCATTCCTATTTCCTGACTCCTAGGTTCCCACAGTTAATGATCATCAGCATTTTTATATTTTAAAGTTTACAAAGAACAAACAGGGTTCAGGCAAACAGGGTCACAAAGCTAGTAAGTATTTGAGGCCACATTTGAACTCAGGACCTCCTGACTCCAGGCCCTGCACGCTATCCCTTTCACCACCTACCTGCCTCCTGCCCTCCTTTACATAACTTAATTATATATTAGGCAACATATTTGAGTAAACAGAGGAATGGAGTCCCAGAGCATTGTCTTTGCCAAAGTCCCTCATGTGCATCCTGAACATTACCCTTAATTCTGAAATTCCCTTATCTTTATCTCAATCTACTGTCACTGCTTCTGTTTTTCACATAAAACTTTGAGAACTTCTACAGAAAAAGGCTATAAAGGAACCCTGTGTCAGAAAGGCATCATAGAAGAGATGAGAAGCTATGAAAAGGGAGGCTAGAGGATATGAAAGATACATTTTATCAGTGCATTAGCCCCAAGTAACGTATACCTCCCAGATTGGAGGAAAAGTTTAGGAAATACCAATGACTGAAGTTGGAGCTAATAACAATCATAACTAGGAATTATACAGGGCTTTAAAGTTTGCAAAGTGCTTTCCCTCATTTGAGCCTTACATCAACCCTGAAAGTAGATGCTGTTAATATTCCCATTTTATAGATGAAAAAACTGAGGCACCTGAATGTTAAATGACTTTCCTAACATCCTATAGCTAGTAAGTGTCTGAGGTCCAATTTTTATTCGAGTCATTCTGATTCCTCCAGTGCTTAGCCCACTTTCTGGGTCATGGTGTTGCTCAGTATTTGCAGTTGTGTCTGACTTCCCCTGACCTCATTTGGGGTTTTCTTTGCAAAGATACTGGAGTAGCTTACCATTTCTTTCTCCAGCTCATTTTACGTATGAGGAAACTGAGGCAAATCGGGTGAAGTGACTTGCCCAGGGTCACACAGCTAAGAAGTATATGAGTCCAGATTTGAACTAAGAAAGATGAGTCTTACTAACTCCAGGCTTGACACACTATCCACCGCTGTGCTACCTAGCTGCCCTCGCTGGCTCATAGTAGACACTCAATAAATGCTTATTGACTGATTGACTCAAAATCTAGTGTATCATCCTGGGGAAACTGTTTAACCTTTCCGTGGACCAGGAATTCTCTGCAACTAAAGTCACAGAGCAGTTTAAATTCACAGATTAAAGTCTCTCTGCACTGGTAGAAGGAGTTTGCTCACTGGAAGCTTCCTATACCAGTAAAATCACAGGTAAACCCTAATCTCTGTCCCCTTTTACACTCCTCCCTCTCCCCTACATTTCCATCACTTAGTCCAATGCCTGGCATATAGTAAGACTTCAATACATGCTTGTTGAATTGTATTAAAACTTCACTTTATGTATTCCACTTGCTTCGCTTTGGAAGCACAAACGAAAGTGGTAACTAAGGTGACAAGTTGATAGTTCTCAATCAATAAGCGTTTACTAACTGCTTTCTCTTGGTTTATACTACGTGGAAGTCGAGGCAAGTTAATGAGTAACCCTTTTATTAGTCATTAAAAATACCTAATTTTGAGCCTCAGGAAGTATGGATGGTATACTAGAATTTTTCATGTTTGTTTTTTTTAATTGTTCTAGAGGTTTTAATTAGTAAGAGCAAGGGCAGGTCTCTGACATCCGAAATCGATAATATTTGTGGCTTCAGCACAGTTTTCAGCAGTAGAGTTGAACATTTGGAGGAAACTCCTGACTTCTGTTTAGTAAGCAAAAAACAACAGGTGTCAAACAAAAGAGGTCAGAAAATCAAAGCCAAGGGCAGTTGAAGCAGCCAGTTTAAACAAAGCTTGACATAGAAACCAACATGAATATACCATACTTGCATAAGAGACCTTGGAGAGCCACAGAACTCAAATAAGCCTATCATTTGTACAAAAGAGCTTTTTTCAACTGATATTCTTCAAATGGGATTGGCCATTCAGGGACATCCGAATTCTCTGAAGAAAGAACACTGAGTTTATGGTCCTTATACATTAAGCATTATAGGCTGGCCAATAAAACAATAACTCTAAGGAAATAAACGAAAATGAATCATGGAATTGTGCTATACATTGAATGTGTTGTACATTGAATTTCAACATTCCACCCAGGATAGGAATCCCCTTGTAGCCTCACTGACTAAAGGTCATTTGATCTTTGTTTGAAAACTTCCAGTGATGGGTAAGTTAGTGTCTTAGAAAACAGTCTAATCCACTATTGGACACATAAAATTGCTAGAATGTTCTTTCTTACATTGAGTCAAAATCACCCCCAAATAACTTTCAGATTGTGTTCTCGTTTTGCCCCATAGAGCTACGCAAAAATGTTTTTCTTCTCCCATGTGATAGATCTTCAAAAATTTGGAGATAATTCTCTTGTTTACACAGGTTTATCTTCTCCAAACAAACATAGTATAGTGACGTAATTCAGCCAGTTGCCCAAGATGAACAATGTATGGGCGTCACAGTTGCTATTAGGAGCTGTGCCTCTGATGTGGTAACATGGTTCAGGGGAAAGAATGCTGAATTTGGAGCCAGAGGACCTGGTTCAAACCTTGGCTTTGCCATGTGTGGCATAGGGCAAGTCATTTAACCTTATTGCTGCTCAGTTTCCTCATCTGAAAAAGGAGGGTATGGGAATAGATAACCCCGTTAATTATTATCTATTGGATGTAAGAACTTCCAACAGGAACAATAGGTCACGGAGAATTGAGTGGTTCACTTGAAGCAAGTAATGGTGTTTTCAGTCATATCCAACTGAATGTATGACTCCATAGTCATGACTCCATTTGGGGCTTCCTTAGCAAAGACACTGGAGTGGTTTGCCATTTCCTTCTCCAGATCATTTGACAGATGAATAAACTGAGGCAAACAGGGGTAAGTGATTTGCCCAGGGTCACACAGCTAGTAAATGTCTAAGGTCACATTTGAACTCAGGTCTTCCTGAGTCCAGGCCCAGCACTCTATCTACTGTGCCACCTTGCTGCCCACCTTTCTTTGCAATGCTTAGCACCATATCTGGCATGTGGCGCTTAATAAATGCTCATTGACCAACTGACTGATTAGAATTCTAACTGGTCTCCTAGCCTCCAGTCTCTCCTCATTCCAGTCCACACCCAGCTGTCTCAATGAGTTTTCTAAAATCTAAGTCTAACCAGTTTTCTAAAGTATAAGTCTAACGTGTCAGAGGCAGGATTTTCAGGTCTTTCTATCCTCAAGGCCTGGTCTTCCAACCATTATGGTACATTGCCTCTTGCTTGATTTATATTAGTCCATTATAATCCATTATGCTACTATCTGTTTCACAAATTAAACCATCATGTTTAATTTTTGAGATCCAGTAAAAAATAATTTAATCTAGGTATGGACATCTATTTCTAATTCTTAATATTAGGATAATTTTAATAACATTATTACTAGGTTCAAGGGTGTGCTGGTAAATATTTAACAACATCTGGGGGGGGGAAGATGTACCTGTCACACACTTTTTATATTTATTCTGCATTATTAACATTTAACATTTTTAATATTTTCTCCATTACTTTCTTAATTCCATACAACCAACAAAACAATAAATCAAGCTGTGATTTGTAGCATTTGCCAATTTCTGAGGTACAAACATTCACACTGAAAATTTAACAATTGCCTCTTGGGAAGGCTCAGAGCTGGGTCCAG
>CM053627.1:183974083-183987905 GCA_028646595.1 Phalanger gymnotis | reverse complement strand
TTATTAACATTTAACATTTTTAATATTTTCTCCATTACTTTCTTAATTCCATACAACCAACAAAACAATAAATCAAGCTGTGATTTGTAGCATTTGCCAATTTCTGAGGTACAAACATTCACACTGAAAATTTAACAATTGCCTCTTGGGAAGGCTCAGAGCTGGGTCCAGCACATCCCTGATTTAAGTTAGAGGGTTCGTTTGGCAGTTAGGTGACACAGGGCATAATGTCATAGGCCTAGATCAGGAAAGACCCGAGTTCAAATACAGCCTCAGATACCTCCTAGTTCTGTGAGCCTGGCCAAATCATTTAACCTCCATCTGCCTCACTTCTCAAATATGTAAATTGGAGGTGATAATAGCATTTACCTCCCAGGGTTGTTGTGAGGATCAAATGAGATAATCGTCAAGTGCCTAGGACAGTGCCTGGGAAACAGTAGGTGCTACCTAAATGTTAGCTAGTATTATTAATCACAGGTTTTCTTATTTAACTCAAATTATACGTCCAGATGGTCAGAATGCGAAGCTATATACACCTCCTTAAAAATCTCCCAAGGAAGCCATATAAAGAGAAAAAGAAGAATGCTAAATTAAAGTCAAGATACTTGGCTTTTATTCTCATCTTTTTTTCCCTAAATACCTATGTGACTCAATATAAGTCACAGATTCTTTCTGATCCTCAGTTTTCCCATCTGTCAAATGGGGCCTTTGAATCTAAGATTCCTTCTAGCTCTTTGAGTCAGTGCTCAGTACCTGGCACATAGTAATGTAATTTTAGAACTGGAAAGGGCTACACTGACTAGCCTAAAATAGTTTACTCCCCTATGTTTTAGATGAGAACTTCTCAGAAAGGATTTGTTCCAATTGATAGTAGCCAGATATGAGCACCACATTTTTTTTGAACTTCACCCACCATAGAGGCTCCTTATTTTTGGATTCCACATCTTATCCTGATCATTTTTTTTTTCTCAAACAATCAATTCTTATAAAAGGCAAAACCTGAACCCAGGTCAATCTAGCTTGAAGAAAGCCAGTCTTTTTTTATTATTTCTTGGGAGTTTGATCTCACTCCAGGTCACTATCACCAAGAAAAATATAGTACTGGACAAGGGTATGCTGGAGCCAGCTCTAACCCTATGTGAGGTTTATAGCTCAGGAATCAGCAGGTACTAGTATCCTGGGCTTGAATTATCATTTTGTTGATAGTCTAGATGTGAGAAAGTGTTAATAATGCAGATAAAACTTAAGTATATGTTTCCTGTGGTTGTTAAACATTTACCAGCACACCCATGGTATCAGATAGTGATAATGCTGCATTGGACTTTTGATTACTCTCTATCTCTGATTTCTTCTCATGACATGGAGGTGACACAGGTCTCTTCAACATCATGCCATTGCAGCAGAAATTCTGAAAGGTTCTACAGAACTTGAACAGTGTGGAATACTGGTAGAGGGATGGACCTTGTGTCTATGTTCCATAGACTAGCCTTGCTAAGTTGAAGGTGTTCATTAGCAAGGTGGCTACAGGGTGATGGACTTTTCAGCCATATCAACTCTCAAGTTGATATGAATCAATCAAGAAGCATTTACTCAACACTAAATATGAACCAGACACTGTGCCTAGTGCTGGAGAGCCAAAGACAAAGTAAAATCAGTCTCTGCCCTCAAAGATCTTACATCCTAATGAAGAAACAATTTATATCATAAACAGAATAGATGAATGATAACCTTTGAAGGGATGACACTAGCAGCTGGTAAGACCAGGACAGTGGTCCTGGAAGAGACTCAAAGGAAGCCAGGGATTCCAAGAGTCTGAGGCTAGGAAGAAAACTATTTGAACCTTGGTGAACAGCCAGTACAAAGGCCTGGAAATGGGAGATGGAGTATCATATGTATAAGTACAGAAAGTGGGCTGCTATGGCTGGATCATACAGAACATGGAGGGGAACAGAATGCAAGGATATTGGAAAGGTAAGAAGGATCCAGGTTGTAAAAAGCTTTAAGTGTCAAAGGACTTTATACTGGATCTCCAAGGTTATAGGAAGACTTTGGAGTTAATTGAGTAGGGATGTGACATGGATAAACCAAAGCTTTAGGAAAAAATCACTTTGGCAACTGAATTGAGGAAAGAGTAGAAAGGGGAGAGAACTGAATCAAGAAGACCAATTAGAAAGCTATTGAATTAGTGCAGGTAGAGGGAGAAAAGGGCCCCATTGGAGTGCTGGATGGGAATATCTGCAAGAGATTTTGTAGAGAAAGAATTTATAAGATTTATAAAATTTGGAGACTGAGTAGATATGTAGAGTGAGTGGGAGGAGCAGAGGATGTAAAGATTTAAAGCTGGGTGATAAGTGGGGAGATTCTGGGGAGCAAAATTATGATTTTTTAAAAACATTTCAGTTTGAGATGCCTACAGGACTTTCAGTCTGAATGTCTAACAGGCAGTTGGTGAAATGGAACTGGAGCTCAGGAAAAAAAAGTAAGAGGGCTGGATAGATACAGAAAGACAGACATGTGGGTGTATCATAGAATCTCTTAAAGGAGATGATCATTGTACCCACGAGAATTGATAAGATCACTGAGAGTATATGGAGAAAGGACCCAAGATAGAGCCTTGGCGGTCAGCTGCAGTTAGTGACAGTCACCTGGACAAAGATACAGTAAAAGAAACTGAGAAGGAGCAATCTGACAAGTAGAACGAGAACCAAGAGACAGCTGAGTCCTGAAAACCCCGACATGGGAGAGAATCCAAGACCATCCAAGAAGGCGGTCAACAGGGCATGATGTGGCAGAGAGGTCAAGAAAGATGAGGATCAATAAGAGGATAATTGGTCTGGCAATTAAGAAATTCCTCATGACTTTGGAAGTAGTTTTGATTGAGTGAAGAGGTTAGGAGGCAGATCAAAGATGGCTTCTGGGAGAGAGGTTCGTCCCACTTGGTAAAAGAATGTGTTCATCCTTCATCTCTGCCTCATAGAAGGAAGGTGGTTTTTATATTTAAAGTAATTGATCGACAGTTTGCTGAACCCTGCAAAAATCAATGGAAGTCCAAGAGGACACAAAGAAACACGACATCCTCCCTCACAACAGAAAGGTGGGGAACTACTAGGAAAGAATACTGTATACATTGTTAGACAAGTTTTCTTTATTATCAAATAACAAATGAGGTTGTTGCCTGAAAATTTTTTTAAAAAGGAAAAGCAAACAAATAAATATGCATAATATGTATAATCCTTTAAAACAAAGTAATCCAACCATCTCCAAGGTCCCTTTCAGCTCTAAGAGGGCAGTTATCCCTTCCATATCATGACTTGCTCCACTGAGATTTTAATATATCTTGGATCGGCATAAGAAATTAAATGGGAATTTTGGGAGAAGTTTTGGAGAAGCTGCAGAGGATACATGAAGGCCAGCAAACTACAGCAAAAAGGGTTAGAAACTCAGAAATGCATAAAATGTGTGTATAATATTATATAATATCAACATTTTTATCTTTTAATACTGCTTTTCTACAACTTTGATAGTTGTTGTCTGCTCTACCCTTTGCAGAAACTTCCCAAGCTTTTCTGTCCGGTCAAACTTATACCCTCTTTTGACCTTTACATCCAAATGTAAAACAACTCCAAATTCACTAAAAAAAAAAAAAGCCATCAAAAGTGTGCAGAAAATACCAAACTTTAACAACTTACGTGGTAGTTGGGAGACCCTGGACAGAGTAATGGAGGTTCTTGGGATTTCCAGGGGAGCAGAGCACTGTTAAGCTCCATTGATTGGTACCAGCAGTTCCAGTCTTGGTCTGCTGTTCAAATGCTAAGGAGAACAGTAAGGAAAATATCCATATCACCAGATCATGGGGTTGGATCACAATCCATTTTCTAATGGGATCACAAACATGGTAGTACAGGTGAAATGGGTTTAGTTAGACTGGGTAGATAAGAGAGAGCACAGTACAGCCTTAATCAGATTAAAATGTGATTGGGAAATGTTAAACTAAATAAATGAAAATGCAATACAAAATAAATAATGTCCATTTGTGATTTTCTAAGTGATATGTTGCTGTCAGGGATCCATTTCACATTTGACACCACTGACTTAGATCATTATGCAAAGAATAGTCATGCTTTGGGCTTATCATATGCATCACACAAGGTAGTTACAGATACAGACATGGAAAGTGACATTCTCAGATACTTCTTGTGCTTAACACACTTGACCTTTCTCTTTTAAAATGGTCAGATTTTGTGAGCCTGTATCAGGGTCTAGGAATCCTTATTTTTTAAGGGATCCCAGGAATCCTTTATTTTTTTAAAGGACCCTTTACCTCTTATTTATTCTGCAGACATTTAAATGAGAAAAATACAGAGGCATTGAATAAATTTCAAAAAATACTATTCTTACAAGAACCCATCCTTTGTGTGCATCAAGAAGCTGTCATCTCATCCATCTGTGCACGTTCTCTCCATCATGAATCATATAGTAGGAGTTGTGATTCATTTCTACTATTACTCAATTAGACAGTGTTTGAGAATGGATTTGATCTAGCTGAAAAAAATCATTCCATGCAACCAATCTAGGGATTAGCCTTTCTGAGTGTAGCTAGGCTTATCTTTGGACTATTCATTGGCAGTTCATTCCTGGAACCATATTTGAAGCCTTTCTCACTTGACAGGACCTACTAGAACTTTTTTTTTTAATTCAGATTTTTTTATTTTTAGTTTACAACACTCAGTTCTGCATGATTTTGAGTTCCAGATTTTCTTCCCCCCCTCCCAAGATGGCATGGAATCTGATATATCTTCTATATATCCGATATAACTTCACATTAAACTTATTTACACAATAGTCAAGTTGTAAACAAGAATTTTGACCAATAGAATGAATCATGACAAAGAAGAAACAAAACCAAAAAAAAAACAAAACAAAAGAGAAAAAAAAAAGGAGAACAAACAGTGTGCCTCAATCTGCATTCAGACTCCATAGTTCTTTCTCTGGATGTAGATAGCTCTCTTCATCATTAGTCCTTTGGAGTTGTCTTTAAATCTTGTATTGCTGAGAAGAGCCAAGTCTATCAAGGTTAGTCATCGCAGAATCAACATATGTGTGGTTGTGTACAATGTGTTCCTAGTTCTGCTCCGCTCACTTAGCATTATATCATGTAGGTTTTTTCATGTTATTATGAAGTTTGTATCTTCCCCATTTCTTATAGCACAATAGTATTCCATTACATTCATATACCACAGCTTAACAAGATAATTTTTGTTGTTGTTGAGGGGGGAAGGCAGGACAATTGGGGTTAAGTGACTTGCCCAAGGTCACACAGCTAATAAGTGTGTCAAGTGTCTGATGCTGCATTTGAACTCAGGTCCTCCTGACTCCAGGGCTGGTGCTCTACTGACTGCGCCACCTACCTGCCCCAGCAAGGTAATTTTTAATTTTTTTTTTCTATCTCCCCTAATCAGTTCACTATCCTACTCAACAGTCATTTTTCTAAACCTATTCATCATGCCTCAAACATCCCATGGCTCTCTTCTTCCCCACCATCAGCTGAGAAATTTTTCCCGTAATTCCTTGAAAAAGTTGAGGTCATTCAAGAAGAGCTTGCTTTTGTTGCCACTTCCTTTCACATCACTCAGATCCTTTCCACCAATATTTCTTTTACTCTTTATTATATGTAGAGGAGCACTTTCTCCTTGAAAGGCATAGGCCTCTATATGCACAAGTGATCTCATTCTATCCCAGCTTCTCCCATAAATTGCCCCCTCTCTCAGCTCTGTTCTTTCAATAATCTTTATTCTTGCCACTGGCCCCTTGCCTACTGCCTACAAAACTGAGAAATGTTTTTATATTTGAAAATAGCAGATTTGGCCCAGGGGCTGTACTTTACTGACTCCTAGAAAAGTCAATAATATTCTCAGAGAATATAATAAAACAAAACATACATCCTTCCTCACAACAGAAAAAATAGGGGAATCAACACACAATGTTCTGTTTGGCATTTGGTCATCCATAACCTAGTCCCCTCCTACCATTCCAGTTGTCTTATGCTTATTCCCTTCTGATGGGGACCCCCTTGAACTCTCCTTGAATCTTCCTACTAGATCTGGCCTTTACCTGAAGCCATAAGCCTTTCCTTATGGCTAGGCCCAAATCTCTCTTACCCTTAAACTAGCCTAGCCCTGTATGGTCTGTTTTCTCCAGGTGGCCCTCAGCTATTTCCCACCCTTAATCTCACTCCTGGAGTCTGACCTCTAGTCACCCTAGTCCCATCAAGATCCTCCTTAGACGCCTCATCAAGCCCTTCCCTTCTCTAGTCACCCCAGACTACTTAGCCAACCCTCAATCTCTCCCACAATCTTTCTATATATGTCTCATCTTGCCTCCATGAAGACACTCAGATTCAATCTAGCTCTGCTCAGATTGTTCTGGCCTGCTGGCATTAGTGTCACAAATACTCAGACTTCTTAAGAGTCTGCCTAATATGGCAAATCTTTAATAAACTTTGTTTTTCTTTGGCTGAGAAGGCTTGAATCAAATTCATTCGGCAGGACTCAGTGTGTTGGTGTTTTGGGGTCTCAAGCACCCCCAAAACGTATGGTTTCCTACCCTCATCATTTTGGTTTAACCTCATCACTTCCACGCACTCTTAGATTCAGTGACACTGGCCTCCTAACTGTTCTACAAATAAGACACTCCATTTATAGGTTCTGGACATTTTCTCTAGCTATTCCCCATGTCTGGAACACTCTTCCTCCTCCGTGCCAACCACTGATCTCCCTGGCTTCCTTCCCCCAATTAAAATCTCACCTTCTATATGTAGCTCTTCCCAACCTCTCTTATTTCCAGTGCCTTCCCTTTGTTAATTATTTCCTATTTATACTGAATATTGCTTGCTTTGTTTATATTTGTTTGTGTGTTGTCTCCCCCATTAGATTGTAAGCTCCTTGAGGTCACAGACTGCCTTTTGGCTTTTTTTGTATCCCCAGTGCTGAGAACAGTGAATGGCACAAAGTAGGTACTTAATAAATATTGATTGATTGACTTCTAGAAAAGAATCCTGTATACATTGTCAGCCTAGATTTCTTTATCATGAAAGAATCATTTAAGTTGTTACCACAGACTAGATAGCCTTCAAAGAAGAGTTAAATTAATAAGTAGATATATTTTTTAAAATGAAGGGGTCCAACTGCACCATCTCTAAGGACATTCTGGATCTATGATTCTAGGTTTTTTTTGTTTTTAACCCCTCTCTTCTTTTAGAAGTATGTCCATAGCTTATGCTCCACTGGTCTTTGATTGCATGTATACCGTTCATTGCTCTCACTGACAACAAAAAAATGAGTTTCTATTAGTTAAAGTCTCCACCCCATTCCTTCACACACACACACACACACACACACACACACACACACACACACACACCCCTTAGTCTTCTCAGTTGAGACATATACTGTATCTGATACATGTCAAGTGCTTGGGAAATGGACTTTTAAAAATATTGCAAAAATTGACAATTTTCTTGGTGTGGATTCTTACTCCATCAATGCAGACCTCAACCATTTTATTTGGAAGGTCTTAGTGAGTTGCTGTGGCTGAAAAAGACATCACAGAATAGCTAACATGGTGATGAATCTCTCTGAACTCACTGGATGACTAAGGTCCATCACTGGACCTATTCCTTTCCATTAGCTACCACTCTAGTTCGTGCCCTCATCACTTCTTGCCTAGACTATAATAGCTTTCTAGTTGGAACCCCGGTCTCAAAAAATCACCCACCAACCTGCCAAATCTATATTCTTAAAGTTCAGGCACTCCACTGCTCAAGTACTCTAGAACCCAACAGGAGACACATAGCCAGTCAGACTCTGGAGACCTGACTTATCAGTGTGAGTGGGAATTGGGATAAGGTTCCTCAGAGTTTTAATATATGCTACATTTGTATTCCAGCATTTTACTGGCACATAGTAGGTGCTTAATTGATATGTACTGATGGACCCAGCTCATCAGTGTAAGTGTGAGTTGGGATAAGGATCCTCAGAATTTGTATTCTAGTCACCACAGACTTCTTAGCTGCATTCGTATTTCCAGCATTTAGTATAGACTGGTACATAGTAAGTGCTTAATAAATGTATGCTGAATTAAAAGTCTTTTTAGCTTGATCCGACCTGCCAGACCTCCATTCCTGCAGACAAGCATTTTGACAAGCCAGGATCACCTCCATGCCAGTAGGAGGCATCACAGAAGAACTTTTGTTCTCTGAATACATGCACTGTTTTCCCTTCAGGTCTTTACTCATGCTGTTCCCTTCACCTGAAATACCCTACCCATCCAGTTCTAATTCCTATGCATCCTTCAGATCTCAGCTCAAACACTACCTCTTGCAATCAATCAATCGGGATTTATTAAATATCTTCTATCCATTTTCTATTATTGCATAGATCCTTTTCCCTTATAACCTTTAAAAACGTAAACTTGTGCAACACACAGTGGAAGCAGTGTTCAGAGTAATCAGGCATATTCCCCTTGTTTTGACAAATTCAGTCTCCTGGTTTTTGTGTTGCCTAAGGGCACCAGATTTGCTTGTATCGTTGTGGGTTTGGAAGTTCAGCTGCTTTTCTCCCAAGAACAGAGGAAATAGGGAAACTGGTGTTTTGGAAACACAGATCTCTTAGTATATTCATATGAATGGGGCAGGGCAAGATTAATACACAAGTTAATATAAATCTTTGTAACAGGCATAATGCAGTATAAATCTACCCCATAAATCAATTAAAGGCAATATAATCATCTATACAGAGTGGATTAATTAATCCTAATTTACATAACTCTTCTTCTAACAATGTTAACTAGATCAAGCTTACTTCTATCCTATTTATCTTACTTAAAAACAGTCATTGACCCCCATAAATAACCATGAACTAAGTAAATACCAATTAAATTAAATAGGGGTATCACAATTATTCTAACAGGAAGATGAATCTTCTAGACTTCAGGCCTGGCATTCTGTCTACTGCACCACCTAGCTGCCTTTATGCTTCCTATTTTTTTTATGGCTCCTGTTTAATTTTAAAATAATTATTCCTGCTAACTAGGTGGTAATCCGAGTTGTTTCCATGCTGCTAAGAGATTTAGAACTAGATGGGATCTTAGAAACCCCATCTGAGTTCATAAAGCTCAAGTCACCTGCCCAAGGTCACACAGTAAGTGACAGAAGTGGGCTTCCGATTCAAATTCTCTGAAACCAAATATATACCAAAATTGTACCAAATGGGGGCTCTCAACACCTGCTAAATTTTAGAGTTCAATACCGACCTACTTTTCATTTTTTAAAAATTTTCACATTAGTCATGTTGTAAAGAAAAATTAGAACCAATGAGAGGAACCACGAAAAAAAAGAAATGGAGAGAGAAAGAAGATAGTATGCTTTGAACTGCATTCAGGCTCTGTAGTTCTTTTTCTGGATGTGGATAGTATTTTCCACCATCAGTCTTTTGGAGTTGTCTTAGATCCTCGCATTGCTGAGAAGAGCTAAGTCTATCAAAGTTAGCCATCCTACAATGTTGCTGTTACTATGTACAATGTTCTCCTGGTTCTGCTGACTTCACTCTGCGTCAGTTTGCATAAGTCTTTCCAGGTTTTTCTGAAGTCGGCTTGCTCATCACTTCTTATGGAGCAATATTATTCCATTACATTCATATACCACAACTTGTTCAGCCATTCCCCTATTGATGGGCATCCCCTCAATTTCCAATTCTTGGCCACCACAAAAAGAGCTCCCATAAATATTTTTGTGCATGTAGGTCTCTTTCCAACTTGTGTGATCTCTTTGGGACATAGACCCAGAAGTGATATTGCTGGGTCAAAGGGTATGCACAGTTTTATAGCCCTTTGGGCATAGTTCCAAATTGCTCTCCAGAATGGTTGGGTCAGTTCCCAACTCCACCAACAATGCATTAGTGTCTATCTACTTTTCAAGAATTAGTCAAAATGCCACCTCCTCTAACAAACCTTCCCTCGTCCCCTCAGAGGGAAGTGATGTCTCCTCCTTTTGGGCTATATGTATTTCTATTATAGGGCTTTCATATTCTACCTTATCTCCTCCATTAGATTGTAACCTCTATGAGGTTTAAGTGAAGTAGTAGAAGAAATAAATAAATAAGATAATGGACCTGGATTCTGGAGAGATGTGGTTTTGTGTCCCAGCTTTGACACTTGAAAACTATGTAACTTCACTTCTCTCTATGTTTCATTTTCCTCATTTGTAAAATTGGAAATAACTACACATGCATTACCTACCTAACAGGGTTGTTACATAAAATGTGAATTGCCAATACTACTTTGTAAAGACCTCCCCTCCCCTTTCTATCCCCCTCAGGGCTTAGCCTTTGTCTTATACATGGTAGTCTTTCAATGAGACTATTTTTTGAAACTGTATCTCTGTAACTCACCCAGGCTGAAAGTGCAGTGACCACTCATGGGTCCAATACCAATACTGATTGGCATAGAAGCTTCAGCTAGCTTCATTTTTTCTGACCTGTGCTTCATCATGGCCCTTGAATCGACATTTTTTAGTACCTAACTTGTGTGGCACTGGGTCAGCTTTAGCCCTACAACAGCTCAGAAGTTCTGAACTTCAGTGATCCACCAGCCTCAGTTTACCCAGCAGTAGGGTCTATAGGTGTGAGCCACCACACCTAGGTCAATAAAACACTTGTTGATTGAATTGACATCTATGGTGGTTTGAGTTCCTCACCTGCCAAAAAAAAAACCAACAACAAAAAACAGGCCTCCTTCCTCTTGTTGTTGCTCAGTCATTTTAGTTGTTTCTGGTTCTTTGTGACCTTATTTGGGGTTTTCTTGGCAGAGATGCTGGAGTGTTTCCTTCTCCTGCTCATTTGACAGATGAGGAAACCCAGGCAAACAGGGTTAAGGGACTTGCCCAGGGTCACATGGCTAGGAAGTGTCTGAGGCTGGATTTGAACTCAGGAAGAAGAGTCTTCCTAATTCCAAACCCAGTGTGCTCTATTCTCTGAGCCATCTTAACTTTTCTCAATGGTATTGCCTAAAAGTTCTTCACTGTGGTCCTCTATGAGTCAGGTGCAGTCCCTTTGATTCCCAGGGTGAGCCTCCCTTAGTTGCCAGTTTCTTACTATTAGTAGTGCAAAGAGTTTAAATTGGAGGCCGGAGTGAATGTACTTCCCACATCATGTGCCATTTATTTCCTCCATGGACTGAATCCTATTTCTGGCCCCAGAGCATTGTTTATGCTGATGACCTCAAACGATGTGCCTCACGTTTGTATAGAGTCTGAAGGGGTTGTCCTAGGTTAGAACTGCACAACTTGGCAGTAGGTAGGGGCCAAAATTAAAATAGGTAAACTTCTTCGGGCCACAGATAGGTTTTGAGAGGTTCATTTTTCAAGTAAAGGTATAATTAATGATTAAACTATTTTGCAAATAAATCATATTTTGGAAAAGGGAAATTCCAATTAATATCAGTTATACTTATTACTTAAGCTTTTTATCATGAAATCACATGAATCAAAAAAAAAAATCATTTTCTAAGTGCTACAAGTTTTAAGACGTTTTTCAGGTTTTCTTACTGTTTTACATTTAGTTAATAGGACATATTACAGTTTTTGTCATCAATCAGTTTATCATACTTCAGAATCATGTTTGAAAGTGATTTCTTTAGAAATCTGAAAACTAACCTTAGTAGCCACTCCATTGTCTGAGTTTACTTTCTTGAAATACCATTGTTCCCCAATGAGATTTTTCAACAATCTGGAAGCTTTAATTTGTTTTTCACTGGTATCCAATTTGCTTAAGTCAGGCTGTTTTGATTCAAAATGACAATGAAGATTGTATTCCTTCAGAACCAGCTGTTACTTCTTAGCAAACACGGCTCAATATTTTGTCTCTCATGTAAGTAAACAACTATCTATTTGTAAGACTCTCTGTTCTGATTTTATCTTGTTTCTTTTTATCACACATTTTACAGGCACCCCAAAAACTTGAATGTTAGAACCAAATGATCTCCACTGCAACTTCTCACAAACAAAAAGTACTGAACTGAGTGTCTGACCTTGGAAAGAGCGCCAGACACTCATATAACTTGGAGGGTGGCCATGAAGAGAGGAAGGGGTAGAATCCCTTGCATTGTTCACTGCCAGTAACAAAGTAACAACCAAAAACACAGGGAAAAGATACAACTCTCACTCCTCTTAGACTAGAGACAGACTGGCAATAGTTGGTTACAGTGACAAACAGGAGAGAACTCGCCGTGGCAACCCACCCACCAAGTTACATGATGGGCACAATAGTGACTAGTGGAAGGCAGGTTAAGTGGGCATGGACAAAACACTCATTATACCTTTACTTTTCTTTCCTTTACATTTTTCTTGGACTGCCTGAAATCCTTTGGTAGACCTCAAGCGGCCCGCAAGTCATATGTTGTACAGTCCTGTGCTGGGTGACAAAAGAGTGATTAGACATTTTCCAGAAGTTGATAATCAATAGAAAATTGGCTCTTAGGTCCACAGAGAGCAGTGAGATGTTGGGAGAATGAATAGCAATGGGAGCCTACGAGGAGAAAAGAGGGAATTTAATGGAAACTAATATAATCAAGTCTGGCTCCCAAAGGATGAGAGTGTATTTGTATGTCAAGGTATGGCTTCCCAGCAGCTTGTGCATGAGCCCTGATGGTATTCTTGAAGGATTAGGTATGTTTCTGGGGCTGAATCTTTGAATTAGGGAGTGAGGGTAAGGTTTAAGGCTGTGCTGATGAGAGACACACAGAGAGAGAGTCTGTCTTCCTCCCCAAACTGGTGCCCAACCCACAGAAGATTCTGTATCTGGGAAGCAAGCAAGAATGCTAACAGATGCTATATCTGAACAGCAGAGTTCTCAATGTCCCAGTAGTCTTTACATGGGAAAAAAAGAGCACTTGGGGCTGGGGGGGGTACCGGTCTCAGGGAGATCCAGCACTTGAAGCATGATTAAATTTACTATGTGAGTGCTTCCATAATGTTTATTTTAAGTTGTAGCACTTCATTCTAAATGAACAGAGGCCTGAAAAAACAATATACTAATATGGCATATATTGTGAGACTTCATTGATGTGGTTGGTAAATTTTCCTGGACTGACTTATTTTCCTTTCTTTTTTATCCTTTATTTTATGGGATGCTTTTCTTAGAGAGAGAAAGAGTGAGTTTATTAGGAAATACAGGTAATATAAAAATAGCAATAAATTAAAATAAAACACCACACACACCATACACCACAAAGACACTTTTAAATTTAATCAGCTTTGCATTTGTTGGCATGATTAGTTTTGTACTCTTCTAACATTTTATTTTTAGTATCTAGAGATAGGCTTCAGCTGTCCACTAGGATGCTGACCCTGTGCTATCGATAACAATGTGGCTAAAATCTTCATACTCTTTATTTCATCATCATTGATATAGAGCTCAAAGGGACCATAATCCAGCCCCCTTATTTTACAGATGAGGAAACTGAGGGCCAGGGACAAGCTGTAAGCATCAGAGGGAGGACTTGAATCCACATCTTCTGATTCATGAGCTGAATCTCCTTCCATTCCCTAATTGGCCTACTCTTGGCCATTACCACTGTAGAACCTTCCTCACAGTAGTCACATAGTGGTCATCTGGTGGCGGTTTCCTCTGACTACCAGGCTGAAGGAATTTCTTAATTGTAGGGATATTGCTGATTCTTGTTTTAAATGCCTAATTAAAGAAGGAAAAAACATCATTAGAAGGCGAATCAAAACTCTACCTAAATGCACGTTGGCTCCCTGACCCACAAT
>CM053627.1:183963547-183973983 GCA_028646595.1 Phalanger gymnotis | reverse complement strand
ACATTGTGTGAAGAGGAAAAAGGAGGAGCTAAATCAGCTTCTACATGGAGATTAGTTTATCTGATTCAAAGAAATTCCTACTCACAGATGCCAAGAAGAAAACAGGAGTGTGGGTACAACAGAGGAGAGCCAGGTTTGGATGCTGGGTAAAGGCAGAGGGACAGGTCAGAGCATGGTCAGTCAACAAGCACTTAGTAAGTACTTACTATGCATCAGGCATTGGGCTAAGCATTAGGGATACAAAAAAAAAAAGTAAAAACTCTGCCCCACCCTCAAAGAGCTCACATCCTAATAGGGAAGAGAGTAGGGAGGTAACTATGTACATACAAGATATATTATAATAATCATTTTTGCTGTTCAGTCATGTCTGACTCTTTGTGACCCCATTTAGGGTTTTCTTGGCAAAGATCCTGAAGTGGTTTGCCATTTCCTTCTGTTCATTTTATAGTTGGGGAAACTGAAGCAGAAAGGGATCAGTGACTTGCCCAGGGTCACACAGCTAGTATCTGAGGTCATATCTGAACTCACTCTCCCTGACTCCAGGTCCAGGGCTCTATCCACTGCACCACATAGCCACCCCACTATTTTACAAGGAGTAGACAAAAGGTAGTCTCAGAGGAAACATACTAGGAAGGGGAGGTGAAGGTATCCTTAATGGCCACCTTCAGCAGGTCAGATTTGATATAAGTATTGGAGAAATCCAGCGACTAGCGTAGCAAAGAGACAGAGGTCAGAGATGGGGGACAAAAAAAGTATTCCAGGCCTGGGAGACAGCCAGGATAAAGTCACAGAGTCTAGAAACAGAATAACATGTATTTCCAAGCAGACCACTATAGCTGGAGAATAAATAGATATGGAGGAATAGGTCACTGCTATGAAGGGAGCTACGAGACTGACACCCTAGGCAGCCAGTGGAGATCATGGCACACTTGGCATAATGTAGAAAGGGGTGGGAATGAGAAGACTTTGGTAAGAGCAGTACTGAACATAATATCTGTAGAAAAAAAATTATTATTTTTTGCCTAGGGTCAAGTCCTTGCTTCCAGTCAAAAAATAAAACAAAACACCCTTGCAAATTGCTAAACAGTCAAACTAGAGGCCCAGAGGATTTTATCTTTTGCCTATCCAGAAGACGTCTCCAAATTACATGTTAGGCAAGCAAAAGAACAAAACTAAATAGAAACATCCAGCTGGTCGCCTTAAATTTCTTTTGGATACCACATGGAGCCCTAGGGGTTAGCTTGGATGTATCATTTCTATTTCAATCTTTGTTCCTGCCATTTCTTTCAGGTGTATGTGGGGAGATGGGTTTCCTCCTTTTTCCCTCCTTTCCCCTAAACTTAATGAGCTACCTGTAGCAGTGGAAATTCAGAGAGGACAGTAGCACATATTTCTTCTACCATTAAAATAACTTCCAGCAAGTGTATGTCGGCCCAACTAAATTTGTTGCCAACCAGATAATCTTGTCCAGGATTTTTCAAAACCTATACAAGGGGGAAAAAACAACAAAACGATGTTAGATCAAAGTAAGCCCTATTTGACCTTGGCTCAGTACATACTAAAATATGCCATCATTTACTAACCTGGATTGTAGTCGTTTGTGTACACTGCTTTGGGCAGCTAGGTGGCATAGCAGATAGAATGATGGGCCTGGAGTCAGGAAGACTTAATAGTGCTGACTTCAAAATTGGCCTCCTCACACTAGTATGACCCTGGCCAAGGCACTTAACTCTGTTTGCCTCAGTTTCATCTGTATATGAATGGAGCTGGAGAAGGAAATGGCAAAACCACCCCAGTATTTCTTTGCCAAGAAAACCCCAAATGGAGGTCACAAAGAGCCAGACAAAACTATCCATATGAGTCTTCATAGGCTGGGTTCTTTGCTTGAGCTGGTTTCCTTCATAAAGGCCCTTGAGATAAACTGCTTCATAGTCATAGTATCATAGGCTTAGAGCTGGAAGGGACCTCAGAGCCCTTCTAGTCCAACTCCTTTATTGAGAAGATGAGGAAATTGAGGTGGGCAGATGAGATTTGTCCAAAGTCACCCAGATAATAAGTGACAGAAGCCGGATTGGAACCCTAGGCCTCTGACTCTGAATCCCATGCTATCTTTCCAGTGTACTGCTGTAGTTGGGTCCTTTGTTTTCAAATAGGACCAATAATATCACAGGGTGATGTCTTGACTCTAGTGAATTGGATTTAAGTGAGGCAGAGTTGCACAAAGCCCCTCTCTTCCCAAGTCACCCAAGTACAGTGACAGGACAAAAGTCAAGACAACTGCAGATGGCCAGGCAGTCATCTTGATGTTTGACACAGCTCAAAAATGCTCCACAGTGCCTGCTTCAGCCGCCTTCATGACCATTAGAAAAAACTGCTCTCTTCAGCCATTCCAGCAAAGGAAGTCTTCACATCCTTGGGGTAGACATCCCCCAACACACCTATAGCTTTGAGTAGTCACATAGTGAGTTCCTACCTGGCCAGCCCCAAGGTGCATGCTCTTGGCCAGGAAGCTCATTCAGCCCGAATCTGTATGGTAATCTTGCCACCCAGAGCAAGCAACATGAAATACTAACTCAAATCTCCTTTTTAGGACAAATTCAGTTGGGTGAGGGAGAGGGACTGTAGGATACCATCCTGTGGAGTAGAGGCAGAAACCTTGGGATAACCAACCTAAGGAAGGGGAAAGGCGTGGGGCAGGACTGGGAAAAATGAACTGAGAAAGTACTCCCCTAGAATATGGATGGTGGAGGAAGGGGGCAGTTGGAGAATAAGTTTTCGTTGTTGTGGAGTCTTTTTCAGTCATGTCTGATTCTTCCTGACCCCATTTGGGGTTTTCTTGGCAAAGACACTGGAGTGTTTTGACGTGTTTTTCCAGTTCATTACACAGATGAGGAAACTGAGGCAAGCAAGGTGAAGTGATTTGCCCAGGATCATACAGCTAGGAAGTGAATGAGGTCACATTTGAACTCAGATCTTCATTACTTGAGGCCCAGTGTTCTATCTACTTCAACACCTAGCTTCCCTTGAAACATGTTACATAACTTCAAAATCCTAAACTCATTTAAACAGTTCTGTGTAAAGTTTTAAATTCTTTTTTTCTTAGTTTAGTAAGTATTCTTCACTTTTCCACAGCCTTTGGCCAAAGTCCATAAAGTTCTCCTCTAATGTGGCCTCCTCCTTCTGAGACGATATACAAACATTCTCTTTTGGGACAACCTTCAATTTAATCCAATCCAATCCAACAAACAGTTCTAAGTGCACACTCTAGTCAAAGCCTCACTCTAGATATCAAGACAGAAACAAAATAGCCCCTGTGTCCAAGGAGTGTGCATTCTCCTGGGGGATACAATATGAACAGAAATAAGGCTGAAAAGTGAATGCAAAGTAAAATTCAAAAGGAAGAGCCTCAATAAAAGCAGGGGGAAGGGTTACAAATGGCTAGCTGTAGAAAAGGGCTCCTGAATTATGCTTTAATGGAAGCCAAGGATTTTTTGAGGCCACAGTGAGGAGGGAAATACATTCTAGACCCTGGTGGACCTATGCAAAAGCTTGGAATTAGAAACTAGAATGTTGCATAAAGGGAACAAGTCTCAGGCCACTCTCTCCGGAACAAAATGTAGGTTCAAGACTAGAAAAGAGAAAAAGGAATTTTTCATCTTTTTAAATTTATGGACTAAACCAAGCATTTCCATAATATAGATGATTTAGGAAAAATGAAAAGAATCTATATGTTCTAAAATGTTTAGAACAGCTCTCTTTGGGGTGGCAAAGTACTGGAATTTGTCATGTTGGAGCATGTGAAATCCTTGACTCACAAAGACTTACCTTTTCAAAGACAGGGAAATATCGGCTTTTGGCTTTCTCCAGGATAACTTTAATCTCCTTCTCCTTTTCTTCAGGTGGCTTGAAAAAATGCATCATGATCATAAACATCAGGTCTGAGATGCCATCCGTATACATGTTAATCCTGAAAGCAGAGCACTTTAAGTTTCACTCAAAGCTATCCTTTTGGAACAGTTTCTATACCAGTCTTTTCTATGCTAATTAGGTCACAGGCTCATAGATTTAGAGCTGCCAAAGACCTTAGGTGCAGTCCAACTCCTTCATTTTACAGATGAGGAAGCTGAGACACAGAGAAGTGAAATGACCTGCCCAGAGTCACACAGATAGAGATTGTCTGAAGATTCAAAATCAGGTCATGCCTGGCACATACTAGGTACTTGTTGCCTTGACTATTCAAGACAACACACTAGCAGGAATTGCATTTTCTCAGCCATTATTTTTTTTATCTCTTGCATTTAGGAACTATGAAACTGTGCTTGACTTGGGCCAGACTTACAAGTGGGCTTTGGCAATGGTGGTGAGATTTCAAGGGTGCTGAGGAGTGACCCATGTCTACCAAATACCTTTTGCAACTGGCTTGCTGATGCCTATAATTCTACATCATCCTTCTCCGAGTAATATAATAGAAAGATAATTCATTCGAAGACAATCAGAAACGTGAGCATGCAAAAAATAAAGGTTAAGTATACTTGGGCAGGCTGGCTCAGCTTGGAGAGATCACCACCATCA
Organism: Phalanger gymnotis; assembly: GCA_028646595.1. NCBI lineage: Eukaryota > Metazoa > Chordata > Mammalia > Diprotodontia > Phalangeridae > Phalanger > Phalanger gymnotis. The sequence goes on along the minus strand of CM053627.1, from coordinate 183,969,411 downwards.
TGGTGTAAAGACTAGAGCACACAACTTGGAGTCAAGAAAGACCCGATTTCAAATCCTTCATCAATCACTTAGTAATTCTGCACCCCCAGCAAATCATTCTACCCCTCTCAGTCTCAATCTCATCTGTAAAATGGGAAGAATGATAGCACAAACTTCACAGAATTGTCATGATTGAATAAGCTAATGTAAATAAAGGGCTTTGAAAACTTTAAAGTGACATAAAAAGGCTTTTAATAACAACATTATTATGAGATTTTAAAATTAATTTTTGTTGGGAATGGGATTTCTTTTAGCTAAGAGGGTATTGAGCTGGCTGAAATCCAACCATGGGATGTGAAAACTTAAGGCCTCAGATAAGCAGCCAAAAAGTGAATCAAGGCTTCCCAAGTAATTTGACTTGGCTTGAGGAAGGATTCATCTGATGCTGACTCTGTAGGCATGTAAATGTCCCCTCTCAACCACCCTATCATGAACCTTCTAAATATAACCTTTAACTTGACTTAGTTTACCTATAGAATCTGTTTAACTAGGCTTGTTTTTTTAGGGGATATATGAGATTATGATTCTGTTTAAGTTTGTTCAATTTTTATGACATTGAAGAAGCATGAGATTATAAATCTGTCTTAATTTTTACAGCCTAAAAGAATGCACAGGATTACAACATGTAAAAGAATTATTTCTCTGTCACGCTGATCTAATTTGGTCTACTAAAAGCCTCTTTATAATCCTGATTATTTTTTCTACCTCTTCTACCTTGAGCCTGTGCTCAAGCATTATAAAACCTAGGGTGTTACCTCTCTAATTTCTTCATTGTAGATTTGTTTTGGCAGCAGTGACCTACCACAGGAATTCAAAGAGGTATTTCTTACCTAACATCCTTTCCAGAGAAGGACAAGTGCTGCTAATGCCCACCCCCAATGCGTTCTACAACAGCTCCATGGATGCCATTGAAAATTTGAGCTCATACCTGGCTCTGCTTCCCTTATTTGTTTGTTTGTTCATTGCCTTGGGGAAGTCACTTCTCCCTGGGTCTCAGTTACCTTAGCTCTAAAATAAAGCCCCAAATCCTCCAATATTAAAATACTCATGAGATACATATGTTATGTAACATATGTAACACATGCCCTGTTAGATAGTTTCATGTCAGTTTCCCCCTGTTTATCTGACTCTTCTCTGGGAAACAGATTTTGATGGCAGGTACTAAAGGGAATGTGAGAACAAGAAGGAATGTAAGAACTCTGGGGCCCTATAGAGGAGGAGATGTCACTAAAGCTAGGGAGGAGACTCAAAAAGGAGGAGAGGTGACAATAATGACAAACTGCGCCCAGTTCTGAATTCTCCTCAGGGCCTGTTTCCCAGCTGAGAATTTACCTAAAAAAAAGATATGAACAGCTAGTTTTTTAAGGAAAGAAATACAAGCTATTAATAGCCATATGAAAAAATGCACCAAACCACAAACAAATCTGAGAACTACCAAGTAAAACAACTCTGAGATTTTAGTTCCCACTATCAAAATTGACAAAGTTGACAAAAAGGGCAAAGGAAGAATGTTGGAGGAACTAAGGGAAAACAGGTATGGTAATCCATTTTTGGTGAAGCTAGGATAGCTAGGAAGCTAAGTAGCTCCGGAAAAAAGTTTAGAAGAATGCCCCAAAATTTCCTATACATAGCCTTTGACCCAGCAATACCACGACTAGGCCTATTTGGCCTATGCCCAAAGAGATCAAAAAAAAGACCCACATTCATATCAGTCCTTTTTGTGATGACAAAAATCTGGAAAGGAAGAGAGTACTCATTAATTAGGGAATGGCAAAACAAATTATGGTATATGCATGTAATGGAGTACTCTTGTAAAGTAAGTAAAGATGTAAGAAACAGGTTCAGAAAAACCTGAAAAGACTTATATGAACTGACTCCGAGTGAGGTGAGCAGAACCAGAACAATTACTCAATAATCACTGCATAGTAAAGAAAACAATTTTGAAAGTCTCCTGAATTCTGATCAATGCATCAACCATGATTCCAGAAGGTCAGTGATGAAGAATGATAACCATACCTCCTGACAGAGATACAGTAGTCCAAAGATTCAGAATAACTTACATTTTGGGGTATGGCCATTATAGGAATTTGTTTTGCTTGACTGTGCATATTTGTTACAAGGGTTTTATTTTTCTTTAGGGGTAAAGGATAGGGAGGGAGGAGTGAGAAAAAAAATGAATGCTTTTTAATTCAAAAAAAAATTAATTAAAAAAATTTCCCTAGGGTCAGTCTAGTCTGTCATTACCAAACCCACTCTTATTCTCTTCTAATCAATTTATCCTCAGATTGGCCTCTTCCCAAAGGCTGTAACATCAGAATAGGTTCTCTATTATGGGGAACTTATATTGTGCCAAAATCAAGGAAGGGCAGAGCTGATACTGTACAATGCTGTTTCTTTCAGGTCCTTCCCATACAGGTTGTATTTAGCAGCCAGGTAGCTAAGAATGGCTGGAGTTTGGGTGAGTTTCATTCCATCAATTTCGACCAAAGGCACTTGTTGAAAGAGCAGAGATCCATCTGTGGGATGAAAACAGGTAGGTTCATTAAGTGTCTTTTCATAGCAGCAGGAACTCTTAAAGAAATACATTTGTTTTTATCTGGCCTACACATCAGTACTTAGGATTTTCTGTACAGTAAGAATCTGCTGTAATTCTCTTAAGGATCACAGTTATTTCATTGCCTTTCATTACCTGGGCCTGGATGAATAAATGCTGTAGTTAAAGAAATGTTGTACATGGTTAATATGGAAACATGTTTTGCATGACTGCATGTATATAATCTATATCAAATTTCTTGCCTTCTCAATAAGGCATAAGGGAAAGAAGGGTAGAAGAGAATTTGGAACTCAAAATTTTAAAAAAATGAATATTAAGAATTGTTTTTACATGTAACTGGGGAAAAATAAAATGTTAAATAAATTTTTAAAAAATAAAGAAATGTTGCAAAAATGGATTTCTATTCATGTTAATTGTTACACATTGTTTACAACAAGAATAACAACCTGACCAAGGATAGAAGCCAGAAGTCACCAATGTGTCCTCAGGAATGTGTTGATACTTTTTTTTTCAAGTTTTAATGACTAATTAATTTCTCAAGAGAAAAAAACAGAAAGACCTCCAGGTAAGGAGTCAGTTCACCTGGGCCCTAGTTCTGCAAATCTATTTTTAAAAATATTTTAATAATTATTTTTCAATATAATTGGCTTCCTTTGTAATCCTAGGTATTTTATTCTATGCATTTAAAAACATAATTCTGGGAAGGAGTCCATAGGCTTCACCAGACTGCCAAAAGGGTCCATGACACACAGAAAACCCATTAAAAACTCCTGGTTTGTTGTTGTTTTTCAGTCATTCAATTATGTCCACCTCTTTGTGACCCCATGGATCACAGCACATCAAACCCTTCTATACTCCACTATTTCTCAAAGTCTGTCCAAGAACCCCTGGTTTAGATAATCTCTAAAACTGCTTTCGGCTCTATCAATCTATGAATTTGCTGCATGCAGAAAGAACACTTAGGTTTAAATCTTTCTTCTGATGCTTATTGCCTGTATGATCCTGAGAAAATCACTTAACCTCTTGGGATCTCACTTTGCTCATTTGTAAAATTAATAGAGCTGAAATGACCTCTGAAGTGCCTCCCAGATCTCAATCTGGGATGCTATCATACCAAAGCGGTGCTTAAATTACCACCCTCTTGTGTCTCCATGTAATAATACCATGTAAGGCCTTAGAAAGGGTATATTACTTTTAATATATTTTGTATAATTCAACTGAACATGTTACTTTAAAAATCAATATATTAAACAATGCTCATGCTTATGTGTCCCATCTCAAATGTCAGACTCCACAAAGAAGTAGGTAATTTAAATGTTTATTAAATGCCTACAGGTTGCAAGGTCCTTTTCTAGGCAGTGAGGAAACAGAGAAAAAAAAAATAAACATTCTCTGACTACCAGGAACTTGGTAGAGGGGTAGGACATTTGTACAGATAAGTTACCTAGGTGACTGGGAGGAAATGGGGAGCTAGAAAAGGAGATGGAGACATTAGGGAGGACAGAAGGGAAAACAAAGGTTTCTCTGGAGGTATCTCTGCATTCATTTCAATAAATTAAGTTCCTATAAGATGGAAGCGTGCTTTATGGGTAGAGGGCAAACCTTGCAAGAAAGAAGTATTGCCCTGGCACATACTAGTTGTATGACCATGGACAAGTAACCACCTCTCAGCATTTCCCATTAGAACAGGAATCATTAATCTTTTTTTGTGTCATGGATTCCTTTGGCAGTTTTGCAGAGGCTATGGACCTTTTCTCATAATAATGTTTTTTAAATGCACAAAATTAAATACATAAGATAACAAAGGAACCCAGGGGGCAGCCAGGTGGCACAATGGGCTTGAAATCAGGAAGACTCATTTTCATGAGTTCAAATCTGGCCTCTGAAACTTACTAGCTGTGTGACTCTGGGAAAGTCACCTAACTCTGTTTGCCTCAGTTCCTTCATCAGTAAAGTGAGCTGGAGAAGGAAATGGTAAACCACTCCATTATTTTTGCTAAGAAATCACCAAATGGGGTCCTGAAGAGCTGGACAGGACTGAAATGACTCAACAACAGTAACAAAACAAACCTTAAAAACATTAAATAAGCGTATGTAGGTTTTTGGTGGTGTTCTCAGAGAGATAGGGGCACGAACCTGTCCACAAGCAATTGGAGAATACTGAGAAAGGAACAGTATGTGAGGAAGAAAAATAACACCTCCCACTAACAGGTACTTCAAACACATTATCTCACTTTGATTAGTCAACCCTGTAAGCAGGCAGCAATTATTATGCTTCAGATGAGGAGAGATCCCTCCTTGCCCAACACAGGACCTCAGATACTGCTCTGTTGGAGGTGAATCAACCTGAAGGAGGCCAGTAGGTTCAAACAATTGTCATGCATTAAGCCAATCTTCTATATTTTCATAGGATACAGTCTATGCATAGAATTTCCAGATCAACTGTTTTAGCAGAACTGACTCAGCAGCTCATTCAGTTTTTCTTCCCCCAGGAGCAAGCTAGATCAGGGCTGTCCAAAAATGAGCCACTCACCCCCCAGTGCAATTTACGCAGCCCACCTACAAGCATAGAAATTTGCATAAATGCTTTATAAACTAAGCCCAGCTACCACAGAGCTCTCACTAAAATGGCAAATTAAAATATATTGTCTATTGTTTCAATAAAAACCTAAGGTTGGACAGCCCTGAGCTAGACTTTGAGTTTTACTGACTGACTAAACTAATCAATTATTCTATCATCACACTGTTGCTGTTGAATTGTTTCAGTCACATCTAACACTACCTGACCCCGTTTGAGGCTTTCTTGGCAAAAATACTGGAGTGGTTTGCTGTTTCCTTCTTCTGCTAATTTAACAGATGAGGAAATGAGGCAGATAGGGTGAAGTGACCAGGTGTGTCCTTAAGGCAAAATGGGCTCCTTAGCACTTGAGGAGTTTGGCTTTTGTTTAACTTGAGTGCAAGTACTTTCAGCTGTTAAGTGTTTAAGCCCCAGGCCCTGTAGCAGGAAGGCCGAATTTATAATCTCAAAAAGGATCATATAAATATCAGAATGGTTCAAAATCGATGGGTATGCAGAATTCTCCAAGCAGAAGGCATCCAAAAATTTATTCAGGGCCCAGAGCAACAAATTAGCGAACCAACCTCCCCATTCCAGTATTGTGAACACAAGCCTCCAGGCCCAGTAGGCCCGCCTCACAAGAGTAGCCAGGAGGCCACAAAAAAATAAGATGGCGTAAATCATATTCACCACTCGAACTCCTGGGTCCACACA
>CM053627.1:183940728-183963047 GCA_028646595.1 Phalanger gymnotis | reverse complement strand
ATCCCTATGTCAAGCTGCCTTTCTACTTTCCCCATTTTATAGACAAAGAAATAGGGTTTCAGAGAGGTTAAGGTCAGAAAGTTAATAAGCGATAGACTGAAACTTTGGTATTCAGATTCTGCCTAGGGTTCTTTGTTAAAAAAAAAAAAAACTTTTATTATCTTTTATTTTTTACCCCAGGCACACTCCTGATCTCCCCTACCCCTACACTGTAGAACCCAAAGTAAAAATGAATAGTGACTTCATCTTACTCTGTATGCAACATTCTATTCCTATAGTTCCTTACCTTAATTTAGTATGACAGGTTTAGAGCTGGAAGATCCCTTAGAGTTTGTCTAATTCAATCCCTCCTTTTACAATGGAGTACTGAAGCTCAAAGAGAGTCTATGATCAAACAGATAGTGAGAGAGACAGACAGTATTTAAACCTAGATCCCTCTGACTCCAGAACCCAATACTCTTTCTGTCTCTCTACAAGAGAAAAGAGGTATGTTTCATTGTCTCTCCTCTGGAGTCAAGATTGGTCATTGCCTTAGAGTTCAGTCATCTTTCAACATTCTTTTCATTTATATCGTTGTATTCTTGTATATTGTTTTTCTTTTTCATTTTTATCTCTGCATCAGTTCATACAAGTCTACTCAAATTTCTATGGATTTCTCATATTTACCTTTTCGTATAATGCAGTAGAATATTCTATTGCACTCTGATGTTCAGTCATTTTTCAGTTGTCTGACTCTTTGTGACCCATTTGGAGATTTCTTTGTAGAGACAGTGGAGTGCTTTGTCATTTCCTTCTCCAGCTCATTTTATAGCTAAGGAAACTAAGGCAAACAGGGTTAAGTGACTTGCCCAGGGTCACGAACTTAAATGTCTGAGGCCAGATTTGAACTCAGGAAGATGAATCTTCCTGATTCTAAGCTTGGCATTCTATCTACTATGCCACCTGGCTGCCCTTACCCACTGTGAAAGGCACCTAATTCTCTTCCAGTTTCTTGCCAGATCAAGAGTTCTACTCTGAATGTTGGATTTCTCTTTTTCTCTTTGATTCCTTTATGGTAGATGGATGCTTACTGGGTTAAAGTTATGAACAATTTGGTAACTTTTCTCATATAATTCCAAATTGCTTTTCAGAATGGTTGGACTGATTCACAGCATTTATGTGCCTGCTCACATTATTTCCATCCTTTATCATCTTTGTCAAATTGGTGGGCATGAGGTAAAATCTCAAAGTTGTTCTAATATCCTCTTTTTTAGTGATTTGGAAGACTTATTTATATGCTTGTTTATGGTCTGTAATCCTTTTAAAATTATTCATATCTATTGATCTATTAGGGAACATTTTCAATTATACATTCATGTCAATTCTTTTTGCATATTATACGTGAGTATTTATCTGAAACATTTGATGCAAATATGTTCCCATCTAATTGTTTTTTAATTATAGTTGCACTAATTTTGTTCATGTAAAATTTTAAAAAATTGTATACAATCAAAATTATATATTTTCTCTTTTATGACCTCCACTATCACTCATGTAGTTAGCATTTTAAAAAAGAGGGAAAAAAAGAGGAAAAAAAAGCATCAACACATTGCTAAGGACACATTAGTGATTTGTGGCTTCTACTCTTGGTCAGGTTGTTATTCTTGTTGTAAACAATGTGTAACAATTAACATGAATAGAAACCCATTTTTGCAACATTACTTTATATTTTAAAAGAGTTTTTATTTTTAAAAATGTATTTAATATTTAATTTTTTCCACAGATGCACATAAAAACAATTCTTAACATTCATTTTTTTCTGTGTTCCATTTCTTTTTTTTTATAATTAAGATGTTTTATTTGTAGTTTTCAACATTCAGTTCCACGTAACTTTGAGTTCCAGATTTTCTTCCCCCTCCTCCACCAGACGGCAAGTAATCTGATATATCTTCTACATATAACTTCACATTGAACTTATTTACACAATAGTCAAGTTGTAAATAAGAATTACGACCAGTGGAATGAATCATGAAAAAGAAGAAACAAAACCAAAAAAAAAAAAACAAACAAAGACAAAAAAAAGAGAAAAAAAAGGGGGAAAAAAAGGCGAGCTTGAAGTATACCTCAGTCTCCATTCAGACTCCATAGTTCTTTCTCTGGATGTGGATAGCTCTCTCCATCATTGAGTCCTTTGGAGTTGTCTTTGCACCTTATATTGCTGAGAAGAGAGAAGTCTATGAGGGTTAACCATCACAGAATCCATTTATCTGTGGTTGTGTATAATGTTCTCCTGGTTCTACTCCCCTTGCTCAGCATTATATCAAATAAGTTTTTCCAGGTTATTAGGAAGTCCATATCATCCCCATTTCTTATAGCACAATAGTATTCCATTACCTTCATATACCACAACTTGTTCAGCCATTCCCCAATTGATGGGCATCCCTTTGATTTCCAATTCTTTGCTGCTACAAAAAGAGCTGCTATAAATATTTTTCTACATATGGGTCCTTTTCTCACTTGTGTGATCTCTTTGGGATACAATGCTAGAAGTGGTATTGCTGGGTCAAAGGGTATGAACGTTTTTATAGCCTTTTGGGCATAGTTCCAAATTGCTCTCCAGAGTGGCTGGATCAGTTCACAACTCCACCAACAATGTCACAATTTAACATTCATTTTTTAAAAATTTTGTGTTCCAAATTCTCTTCCACCCTCCCTTCCCTCATGCCTTATTGAGAAAGCAAGAAATTTGATGTAGATTGTATATATGCAGCCATGCAAAACATGTTTCCACATAAATCATATACAACATCTCTTTAACTACAGCGTTTATTCATCCAGGAGCAGGTAATGAAAGGCAACAAATTAACTGTGTTCCTTAAAAGAGTCATAGCAGATTCTTATTCTACAGAAAATCCTAAGTACTGATGTGTAGGCCAGATAAAAACAAATGTATTTCTTTAAGAGTTCCTACAGCCATGAAAACAGACTTAATGAACCTGCCTGTTTTCAACCCACAGATGGATCTCTGCTCTTTCAACAAGTGCCTTTGGTTGAAATTGATGGAATTAAACTCACCCAAAGTCAAGCCATTCTTCACTACCTGGCTGCTAAATACAACCTGTATGGGAAGGACCTGAAAGAAACAGCATTGTACAGTATCTGCTCTGCCCTTCCTTGATTTTAGCACAATATAAGTTCCACATAATAGAAATCCCATTCAAATGTCACAGGCTTTTTGGAAGAGGCCAACCTGAGGGTAGATTGATTAGAAGAGAATGAGAATGGGTTAGGTAATGACAGACTAGACTGACCCTAGGGAAATTTTTTAAATTAATTTTTTCAATTAAAAAGCGTTCATTTTTTTCTCACTCTACTCTCTCCATCTTTCACCAGCCCCCCCCCAAATAAAACCCTTGTAACAAATATGTATAATCAAGCAAAACAAATTCCTATTAATGGCTATGCCCTAAAATATAAGTTATTCTGAATCTTTAGACTATCACATCTCTGTCAGGAGGTGTGGGTATCATTCTTCATCACTGACCCTATGGAATCATGGCTGATGAATTGATCAGAATTTGGGAGACTTTCAAAGTTGTTTTCTTTACTATGCAGTGATTATTGAATAATTGTTCTGGTTCCGCTCACCTCACTCTGAATCAGTTCCTATAAGTCTTCTCAGGTTTCTCTGAACCTATTTCTTTCATCTTTATTTACTTTACCAGAGTACTTCATTACGTTCATATGCCATAATTTGTTTTACCATTCCTTAGGTTTTATTATGCTTAAGTACAGGCTCAGGAGGTAGAAAAATAATTAGGATTATAAAGAGGCTTTTAGTAGACAAATTAGATCAGAGTGAAAGAGAAATAATTCTTTTACATGTTGTAATCCTGTGCATTCTTTTAGGCTATAAAAATTAAGGCAAAGTTATAATCTCATGCTTCTTCAATGTCATAAAAGTTGAACAAACTTAAACAAGAATCATAATCTCATATATCCCCTAATGAAATTATCCTAGTTAAACACGTTCTATAGGTAAACTAAGTCAAGTTAAAGGTTATATTTAGAAGGTTCATGATAGGGTGGTTGAGAGGCATTTACATGCCTACAGAGTCAGCATCATATGAATCATTCTTCAAGCCAAGTCAAATTACTTGGGAAGCCTTGATTCACTTTTTGGCTGCTTATCTGAGGCCTTAAATAAATTTTCACATCCCATGGTTGGATTTCAGCCAGCTCAATACCCTCTTAGCTAAAAGAAATCCCCTCCCCAACAAAAATTAATTTAAAAATCCCATAATAATGGTGATGTTAGTAATAGCCTTTTAATGTCACTTTAAGCTTTTCAAAGCCCTTTATTTGCATTAGCTTATTCGATCATGACAATTCTGTGAAGTTTGTGCTATCATTCTTCCCATTTTACAGATGAGACTGAGACTGAGAGGGGTAGAATGACTTGCTCGGGGTGCAGAATTACTAAGTGATTGATGAAGGATTTGAACTCAAGTCTTTCTTGCCTCCAAGTTGTGTGCTCTATTCTTTACACCATGATGGTAGTGATATCTCGAAGCTGAGCCAGCCTGCCCAAGTATACTTAACCTTTATTTTATACATGCCCATGTTTCTGATTGTCTTAGAATGAATTATCTTTCTATTATATTACTCGGAGAAGGATGATGTAGAATTATAGGCATCAGCAAGCCAGTTGCAAAAGGTATTTGGTAGACATGGGTCACTCCTCAGCACCCTTGAAATCTCACCACCATTGCCAAAGCCCACTTGTAAGTCTGGCCCAAGTCAAGCACAGTTTCATAGCTCCTAAATGCAAGAGATAAAAAAAATAATGGCTGAGAAAATGCAATTCCTGCTAGTGTGTTGTCTTTAATAGTCAAGGCAACAAGTACCTACTATGTGCCAGGCATGATCTGGTTTTGAATCTTCAGACAATCCCTATCTGTGTGACTCTGGGCAGGTCATTTCACTTCTCTGTGTCTCAATTTCCTCATCTGTAAAATAAAGGGGTTGGATTGCACCTAAGGTCTTTGGCAGCTCCAAATCTATGAGCCTATGACCTAATTAGCATAGAAAAGACTGGTATAGAAATTAACTGTTCCAAAAGGATAGCTTTGAGTGAAACTTAAAATGCTCTGCTTTCAAAATTAACATGTATACGGATGCCATCTCAGACCCGATGTTTTTGATCATGACGCATTTTTTCAAGCCACCTGAAGAAAAGGAGGAGATTAAAGTTATCCTGGAGAAAGCCAAAAGCCGATATTTCCCTGTCTTTGAAAAGGTAAATCTTTGTGAGTCAAGGATTTCACATGCTCTAACATGACAATTTCCAGTATTTTGCCACCCCAAAGAGAGCTATTTTAAACATTTTAGAACATATAGATTCTTTTCCTTTTTCCTAAATCATCTATATTATGGAAATGCTTGGTTTAGTCCATAAATTTAAAAAAATGAAAAATTCCTTTTTCTCTTTTCTGGTCTTGAACCTACACTTTGTTCCAGAGAGAGTGGCCTGAGATTTGTTCCCTTTATGCAACATTCTAGTTCCTAATTCCAAGCTTTTGCATAGGTTCACCAGGGTCTAGAATGTATTTCCCTCCTCACTGTGGCCTCAAAAAATCCCGAGGCCAATTTTGAAGTCAGCACTATAAGTCTTCCTGACTCCAGGCCCATCATTCTATCTGCTATGCCACCTAGCTGCCCAAAGCCGTGTACACAAACGACTACAATCCAGGTTAGTAAATGATGGCCTACTTTAGTGTGTACTGAGCCAAGGTCAGGTAGGGCTTACTTTGATCTAACATCGTTTTGTTGTTTTTTTCCCCCTTGTATAGGTTTTGAAAAACCCTGGACAAGATTATCTGGTTGGCGACAAATTTAGTTGGGCTGACATACGCCTGCTGGAAGTTATTTTAATGGTAGAAGAATTATGTACTACTGTGCTCTCTGAATTTCCACTGCTACAGGTAGCTAGTGAAGCTTGGGGGAAGGAGGGAAAAAGGAGGAAACCCATCTCCCCACATACACCTGAAAGAAATGTCAGAAACAAAGATTGAAATAGAAATGATACATCCAAGCTAACCCCTTAGGGCTCCATGTGGCATCCAAAAGAAATTTAAGGCGATCAGCTGGGTGTTTCTATTTAGTTTTGTTCTTTTGCTTGCCTAACATGTAATTTGGAGACGTCTTCTGGATAGGCAAAAGATTAAATCCTCTGGGCCTCTAGTTTGACTGTTTAGCAATTTGCAAGGGTGTTTTGTTTTATTTTTTGACTGGAAGCAAGGACTGACCCTAGGCAAAAAAAAAAATAATTTTTTTCTACAGATATTATGTTCAGTACTGCTCTTACCAAAGTCATCTCACTCCCACCCCTTTCTATATCATGTAAAGTGTCCCATGCTGTCCACTGGCTGCCTAGGGCACCAGTCTCATACCTCCCTTCATAGTAGTGACCTATTCCTCCACACCTATTTATTCTCCAGCTATAGTGGTCTGCTTGGAAATACATGTTATTCTGTTTCTAGACTCTGTTGCTTTATCTTGGCTGTTTCCCAGGCCTAGAATACTTTTTTTCCCTCCCCCACTTCTATCTCTTGGCTACCCTAGTCCCTGACTTTCTCCAATACTTATATCAAATCTGACCTGCTGAAGGTGACCTTTAAGGATCCCTTCACCTCCCCTCCCCTTCCTAGTACTTTTCCTCTAACACTACCTTTTATCCATTCGGTGTAAAATAGTGGGGTGGCTATGTGGTGCAGTGGATAGAGCACTGGCCCTGGAGTCAGGGAGAGTGAGTTCAGATGTGACCTCAGATGCTAGATGTATGACCCTGGGCAAGTCGCTTAACCTCTGTTTACCTCCAGTTTTCTTATATGTAAAATGGAGACAATATTTCTGCAAATTGTATTTAATATTTTTAAAGTGCCTGGCATATAGTAGGCCTTATGTTAGCTGCTATTATTATTGGGCAGCTAGGTGGTACTGTGGTTAGAATGCCGGGGGCCCAGAGTCAGGAAGACACCTCTTTCTGAGTTCAAATCTAGCCTCAGATATTTACTGTGTGACCTTGGGTAAGTCACTGATCCCTTTCTGCCTCAGTTTCCCTATCTGTAAAATGAACAGGAGAAGGAAATGGCAAACCACTTCAGGTTCTTTGTCAAGAAAACCCTAAATGGGGTCACAAAGACTATGCTCTGACCTGTCCCTCTGCCTTTACCCAGCATCCAAACTTGACTCTCCTTTGTTGTACCCACAAGCCTATTTTCTTCTTGGCATCTGTGAGTAGGGATTTCCTTGAATCAGATATACTAATCTCCACGTAAAAGCTGTTTTAGCTCCTCCTTTTTCCTTCTCTCACAATGTCTCAGTCCACACAGGTCCAATATTTCTGTCAATATTGTGAGTCAGGGAGCCAGCCTGCATTTAGGTAGAGTTTTGATCTGCCTTCTAATTATGTTTTTTCCTTCTTTAATTAGACATTTAAAACAAGAATCAGCAATATTCCTACAATTAAGAAATTCCTTCAGCCTGGCAGTCAGAGGAAACCCCCACCAGATGATCACTATGTGACTACTGTGAGGAAGGTTCTACAGTGGTAATGGCCAAGAGTAGGCCAATTAGGGAATGGAAGGAGATTCAGCTCATGAATCAGAAGATGTGGATTCAAATCCTGCCTCTGATGGTTACAACTGATTCCTGGCCCTCAGTTTCCTCATCTGTAAAATGAGGAGAGTGGACCACGGTCCCTTTGAGCTCTATATCAATGATGATGAAATAAAGAGCATGAAGATTTTAGCCACATTGTTATCGATAGCACAAAGTTAGAATCTTAGTGGATAGCTGAAGCCTATACCAATACACTCATCCATAGGAAGCCAGACTCAGTTCTATTAGCTTCCAGTAAATTCCCTCTTTCTCCTCCTAGGCTCCCATTGCTATTCATTCTCCCAACATCTCACTGCTCTCTATGGACCTAAGAGCCAATTTTCTATTGATTTTCAACTTCTGGAGAATGTCTAATCACTCTTTTATCACCTAGGACAGGCCTACACGACACATGGCCTGCAGGCCGCTTGATGATTTCAGGAAGTCCAAGAAAAATGGAAAAGATGTAAAAGAAAGTAAAGGTGTAATGAGTGCTTTGTCCATGCCCACTTAACACTAGTCACTGTTGTGCCCATCATGTAACTTGGTGGGTGGGTTGCCACTGCTTGTCTCCTGTTTGTCTTTGCAACCAACCATCACCAGTCTGTCTCTAAGAGGAGCGAAAGTTATATCTTTGCCCTATGTTTTTGATTGTTACTCGCATTGATTGAACAGGGACAAAGTGAGTGCAGCCATGAGTCAACACAGCTGATGTCCAGCTATGTGATGAGTGGTAACAATGCAAGGGATTCTACCCCTCCCTGGCTGCATGGCCACCCTCCAAGTTACATGAGTGTCTGGTGCTCTCTCCAAGGTCAGACTTATTCAGTATATTTTTGTATGTGAACAGTTGCTATGGAGACTATTGGGTTCTAACATTCAAGTTTTTGGGGTGACTGTAAAACGGGTGATAAAAAGACGCAAGATCCAATCAGAACATGGAATGTTTAATCCAGAATGGACAAATAGATACTTGTTTACTTACATGAGAGACAAAGTATTGAGCCTTGTTTGCTGAGAAGTAACAGCTGGTTCTGTTTTTTGTTTTTTTGGTTTTTTTGGAACATTGTTACATTGTTGGTGGAGTTGAGAACTGACCCAAACATTCTGGAGAGCAATTTGGAACTATGCCCAAAGGGAAAACTGTGCATACTGTTTGACCCAGCAATACCACTTCTGGGTCTGTATCCCAGAGAGATCACACAAGTGGGAAAGGGACCCACATTATAAAAATACTTTTAGCAGCTCATTTCTAGTGGCCAAGAATTGAAAATTGAGGGGATGTCCACCAATTGGGAAATGGCTGAACAAGTTGTGGTATATGAACGTAACAGAATACTGTTGTTCCACAAGAAATGATGAGCAAGCCAACTTCGGAAAAACCTGAAAAGGCTTATATGAACTGATGCTGAGTGAATTAAGCAGAACCAGGAGATCATTGTACACAATAACAGTAACATTGTAGGATGGCTAACTTTGATAGACTTAGCTCTGCTTAGCATCTAAGACAACTCCAAAAGCTTGATGATGGAAAATGCTCTCCCAATCCAGAAAAAGAACTATGGAGTACAAAGAATGAACACAGTTCAAAGCATACTATTCTCTCTCTCTCTCTCTCTCTCTCTTCCCCTCTCTCTCTCCCTCTCCCTCTTGTGTTTCTTCTTTCTTGTGGTTCTTTTCATTAGTTCTAATTTTTCTTTACAACATGACTAATGTGAAAATTAAAAAACAAAAGAAAAATAGGTAGGGATTGGACTCTAAAATTTAGCAGGTATTGAGAACCCCCATTTAGTGCAGTTTGGGTATGCAGGTTCTTTTGATCTGCTTTACTAAAGAAAGCAATGTTAAGGGGTTAACAATCTTACATTAATCCAACATACAAATATCATTCACTTAGTTCAGGAGCAAAAGCCAGCAACCTGAGCTTCAGGACAAGTACAAACATATTACAAACATACACAATATAAACAGACCAAATCACAATTCATAGTTACCAAGAAAGCATCAACATCTGGGTTTATGAGCCTGGGCGGGGAGGGGGAGGCTCTTAAAACGGCTGCCAGTCCCATGCCACTCTTTCAGTGACTGAGAGCCCCCAAAGGAAGATGCCAACCTCTTGAGTTTATATATTCTGTTCAGGGTCAAAGGGTATCACGTGTGACTCACCAAGTGACCTAAATGAGTCACAAACATGCATCTTAAACCCATATGGCCTAGGCTTTCCCTTGAGGCAAAGAGGTCATCAAAGACTCCTGATTTAATCAAAGAAACAAAGACCAGACTCTTCTAGGGCACTTGATTAAATAAGTGCTAAAAGGGAAAACAGTAAAATAAAGTTCCACCTTAATTACCAATACAAATGCTTTTCACCAAAAGGCTGCTAGACTCCACTTCCGCATTCCCCAATATGCAACTGTAAGAATTATAAATAATTCTCTAGGATAACTGTTCCTAGACTTTGATTCCAGGATCTGCATGTTTCCACCCCACCCCCCATTTTTCTTTTCTTTTTTTTTTTAATTGGACTTGAGATTTCATTAATGTAGCATGTAGGGAATTCACACAGTGAAACTTCCCCCTCTAGAACACAAACACAGTGGTGTCTGTAACCACTGGCTTTAGAAATTTGCCGAGGCACTGAGAGGCAGGGGGTTCTAACTCAGAGGCTTACACCAGGTGAGAGTTGTGATGAGAGCTTGACCTAGAGAGGTAACCAGTGAGTACAGAGAAAGGGATGGACATGAGATAGGATGTGTAGGTAGAAACAATAAGACTTAGCAACTGATTGGATGTGGCTGAGATTAGGAAGTGAGCAGTTGAAGATTACTCCAAGTTTGTGAGCCTGAGTGTTTAGAAGGCTGATGGCATCCTCAATAGGAAGAGGGAAATAAGAAAATGGGTGGGTTTTAGAGAAAAGATAAAAGTCAGTAGCCCATTTCATTATGGGTATATTGAGTTTGAGATGCCTGTGGGGCACCCAGTTGGAAAATGCTCAATAGACAGGTAGTGATGTGGGACTGGAGGTCAGAAGACAGAGTGGGGAACGAATATCTATAGCTATCTATTTATCTATATAAGTATATACATATATATGTATATATACATGCACATATATTATATATTTATACACACACATATAATATCTGGGAGTCATCTGCTAATAATTGAAACCATGTTAGCCGATGAAGGTCACCAAGAGAAAGAGTGTAGAGTGCAGAAGAGGGCTGAGGATTGAGCCTTGTGGTACATGCGAAGAGGCCAAAAATGCATGAAAATGCACCAAAAGATATTGAGGAATGGCATAAGAGAGAACCAGATGGCAGTAGTGTCATGAAGACCTCAAGAGGTAAGAATATTCTGGTGGAGAGGAACTAATCCTAATCAATCTTGTTGAGATGGTGGAAGAGTCCTCTTCCTGTCCAAACACTGACCAGTGTGTGCCCCCAGGCCAGACCTGGGTTGAGTAGAATTTTCAATAGAGAGTAAATTAGCACATTATGCCCTCCTTAGTACTGACTGGATCTAGCCAAGAATTCAAGGAGAGAAACTTAGAATTCAAAAGGCCAACTTGAAAAGTCTCAAGTAAACCACATAAACTCCCTGTTCTGCACACAGCTATGCTCTCTTTTAATTTTCTGAATTAGATTTCCCCTGTGTGGTGCGGTGGAAAGAACATTGGATTAGAAGTCAGTATGACATTGGTGCTAATTTGAACTTTGTATTGTGGGATTTGGGGAAACCTCTTTTATTTATCTACACTTATTTCTCTCATCCATAAAGTGAAGGGGTTGGACTACAGTTTATTCAGCTTTAACATCCTATATTCTCTGCCAAATCTTGATTATAGATCACATTAATACAATGTATTTCTTTACTAAAATTTTCCTGTGATGCCTCCTGCTGGCATGGAGGTGATCCTGGCTTGTCAAAATCCTTGTCAGCAGGATTCGAGGTCTAGCAGGTCCTATCAAATTAAAAAGACTTTCAATTCAGCATACATTTATTAAGTACTTACTATGCACCAGCCTATACTAAATTCTAGAAATGCAAATGCAGCCTCAAATATAAATTCTGAGAATCCTTATCCCAACTCATACTTACACTGATGAGCTGGGTCAGTCAGTACATATTAATTAAGTACCTACTCTGTGCCAATAAAATGCTGGAATACAAATGTAGCATATATTAAAACTCTGAGGAACCTTATCCCAATTCCCACTCACACTGAGAAGTCATGTCTCCAGAGTCTGACTGGCTGTAGGGTTCTAGAATACTTGAGCAAGGGAGTGCCTGAGCTTTAAGAACATAGATTTGGCAGATTGGTGGGTGATTTATTGAGACAGGGAGCCCAACCAGAAAGCTATTATAGTCTATGCAAGAAGTGATGAGGGCAAGAATTAGAGTGGTAGCTAATGGAGAGAAAGAGATAGGTCTAGTGATGGACCTGTCATACAAGGACCAATCTTATTGAGTTCAGAGAGATTCATCACCATGTTAGCCTTTCTGTGATAACTGTTTTTCAGCCAAAGCAACTCACTAAGACCTTCCAAATATAAAGGTTTAGGTCTGCATTGATGGAGTAAAAATCCACACCAAGAAAATTCTCAGTTAAGGGGTGTGTGTGTGTGTGTGTATGTGTGTGTGTGTGTGTGTGTGTTTAGGAATGGGGGGGGACTTTAACTGATAGAAACTTGTTTTTTGTTGTCAGTGAGAACAATGAACAGTACAAACGCAATCAAAGACCAGCGTAGCATAAGCTATGGACAAATTTCTAAAAGAAGAGAGGGGTTAAAAACAAAAAACTAGATTCATAGATCCAGATTGTCCTTAGAGATGGTGCAGTTGGACCCCATTCATTTTAAAAAATATATTTACTTATTAATTTAACTCTTCTTTGAAGGCTATCTAGTCTGCAGTAACAACTTAAATGATTGTTTCATAATAAAGAAACCTAGGCTGACAATGTATACAGGATTCTTTTCTAGAAGTCAATCAATCAATATTTATTAAGTACCTACTTTGTGCCATTCACTGTGCTAAGCACCAGGGATACAAAAAAAAAAGTCAAAAGGCAGTCTGTGACCTCAAGGAGCTTACAATCTAATGGGGGAGACAACATACAAATATAAACAAAGCAAGCTATATTCATAATAAATAGGAAATAATTAACAAAGGGAAGGCACTGGAAATAAGAGAGGTTGGGAAAAGTTTCATATAGAAGGTGGGATTTTAGTTGAGGGAAGGAAGCCAGGAAGGTCAGTGGTTGGGATGGAGGAGGGAGAGTGTTCCAGACACGGGAGACAGCTAGAGAAAATGTCCAGAACCTAGAAATGGAGTGTCTTATTTGTAGAACAATTAGGAGGCCAGTATCACTGAATCCAAGAGTGTGTGAAAGGGAGTAAGCATAAGAAAACTGGAAAGGTAGGAGGGCACTAGGTTATGGATGATTTTGAATGCCAAACAGGACATTTTGTATTGATTCCCCTATTTTTCTGTTGTGAGATTGTTGAGGGGGAAAAAACCAGGGATTTGGGAATCCCAAACAAAAGTTCCCAGGGCAAGGTCACCTGGAATGAATTCACAATCCCAAGCATTCTTTAAGTCAAAGTGGCAAAGATTTATTACGTTTTACAGTGGGCAAGAGTTCTTAGAGAGCCTGCAACCTTTCAGGGGTGCAGGGGGAGTTTTTATAAAAGGGTTTTAGGGGGAAAACTTGTCAGTTATGTGTTTTGGGGTGGGATTAGGGAGTAGTTAAGGCATGGTTAAGGAGTGGTTAGTTCTTAAAGCAACATGCACATTTAGTACTTACTGTGCAGGCATATTACCCAGCATTCTCTAGGAAATAGCCCACAGCGGGGTTACTAGGGGGTGTGGTTTTTACTGTGAAAGGTCACTAAGTTAACTATTGGTCAGGGTTAAAGGGGAATCTCTTTGTAGTTTCTCATCTAATGTCTTGTTAGACAAAATACTATGTCTAGTATACATATTAGAAAGGTCAGTAAATAGTAAATATGGTTATGACTCAGTGTGCAGCCAATTATCAGCATCTGGAAATCAATTTGTAGATAAGCACAGCTGCTTACTGAGGAAAGAGCAGAGATAAGCTGGGCCCTTTAGCTAGAGAGAAACTGCCTGGCACAGAATGTGTTTTAGAACTAGGGTTCAGGCACAGGCATCCAAGCAGAGGCTGTTAGAATTAGGGTCCAAGCACAAGCACCCCATCAAGAGAGGATGTATGTACCCTTAGGTCTATTTGAGACAAACTGTGGTCTTGTAATGCCTACACCATTCTGTACATTTGAAGTTGATTTTTGGACCAAATTAATTAATTAATTGGAACATATTTGTTAAGTACTTACTATGCTTGAGGCGCTGTGCTGATTGTGACAGATGCAAATACTAAAAGCAAGACCATCCCTGTCATTAAGGACTTTATATTTGAAAAGAGGATGGGATTTGGATTGGATGATTCATAGCCATGAAGGGATATTTTGGTAGAGCAAGTAAGGATGAGTGGAGTCATGGGACAATCAACTTATTCCTCCAGGAATGCTGATTGATTGCTCTTTCTAGAGTTAGAGATGAAAAGCAGGGCATGAGGGAGGTGAGGTAGGAGGGGAGGCAAAAGGCATACAGGATAAAGTTGCCTAAAAAGCACTATGTTGGATTTGGGTCTGGGGTAGATATGGAGAACTCTGGCTAGCACTCCTCAGGAATGTGGAACTGTGACCGAGGTCCTTGCTCCCTTGTGAGTAACCACATGCACTCTTCTCCACCTTAGAACTGTGACGAGAGCCCATATTTTCCTACCGACACAAACACTAGTGTTCCTCTCTGCCTTAGAACTATGACAAGGGCCTTAGAACTCTCTCTGACAAAGGTGGGGGCATCCTTTGTGAGTGATCACAAGCACACCTCTCTACCCTGAAATTGCAACCTGGAACTATGTAATGGGTAACGGCACATGGTCTTGCACTCATGTCAGCTCAGGGTCTGCTGGGTACTCTTTCTGACCAGTTGTCCAACCCCCTTCCTATTTCTGGCCTAAGAGCTGCAGAAGCTGCTGCTGCTGCCGCTGCTGCTGCTGCTGCCACCTTCCACAATACCAAAATTCAGAATTAAATAAGAAAAATGGAAATTCTGCTTGAAATAATCATGAAATGCTTAAAATATTAGGGAATCAACCCACCAGGATGCACTCAAGAAATATAATTACAATAACAAAATTATTTTAAAGGAATAATAACAAATAAATGCAAAAATATTCACTGCTCATGGTTAGGCCATGACATAATACTAAACATGTATACTCTAAATAAAATTATAGATTTAATGTTATAATAAAAAAAAGAGAGGCTGTATGTTTTGTTTTATTATATTCTCTGAGATTGTTACTGACTTTTCTAGGGGGTCAGTAAAGTACAGCCCCTGGGCCAAATCTGTTATTTTGAAATACAACAACATTTCTTAGTTATGTAGGCAATGGGCAAGTGGCCAGTGGCAAGAATGAAGATTAGTGAGAGAAGAGAGCTGAGAGAGGGGGCAGTCTATGGGAGAAGGTAGGATAGAATGAGATCACTTGTGCATGTAGAGGTGTTTGCCTTTCAAGGAGAAACTTTAATATAATTTTAAAATGACCTGTGAGGGAAATTTACTCTTCCCAACCTAAATATCTAGAAGGCTACAAGAATTACTTTGAAGGAGGAGGTTGAGCATTATTGAAAAAAAAATCTTGGCAGCAGGTTGAAGATCCCTTGTTTACTGGCTGAGCCTGTAACCAAAGGAGCTGAAAATAGTGTTAACTCCAGGCATGTTGCCTGGAGAGGCTCAGAAAAGAGAGCTAATATTTCCTTTGAAGAAAGAGCCCCAATCCCAGCCCCAGATGAAAACTCCCACAACTTAAGAAATAGGGTAAAGCATCAGAGAGGCATAGACAATTGCTGAGAATTGAATTGTTAAACATATTCCAACTGAGACATAACTCTGGGAGCTTGTAGCTGTTCAGGGATTATTCCCATTCTCATGGGCAGCATGGGAATCTATGTAAAATTGTACCTCTTTAGGTATAGGGTTACTTCTTTTGTTAATTTGAAATGAACCTTTAGGCCAAGGTAGCAACATACATTTTGTTGAAATGTATGTCTACACAGGAGAGGAAATGAGGCATTGTATATAGATAAACAAGCTACTTCAGCCTCAGGAAGAACTGGGTTCTAATCCTGCCTCTGACATCTACTGACTGCGTGACCCTTGGCAAGTTGTTTAACCTTTCTGTGTCCCAGGCAACTCTCAGACTGAAAACCCCAGGACAATGGAAGATCTGTTATTGGTAAAGGGAATTTCCTCACCAGGGAGCTGACTACATAATGAAAGCACAGGTGCATATAATTTACTTTATTTGACCTAACTGAAAACTTTTCTATTGTCTTGTGATTTCAAGGTTTTGATAATGAATTCCGTACAGGAAAGCTTAAGTTATATCTGTAAACAGGATCACCCCCAAAAAACACCTGGAGTGAAAAAGAGAGTAATAAAGGATCTGTTATACCCAGACTTGGATGACCAACTTTTACATAATGATCAAAATTATCCTAGTCACAGTGAAAGAAACTCCATATTTACATTTCAAATGTCCTATGTGGACCAGATTAAACGGATCAGTTCCTACTCACCAAAGTCCCACATGCATTTCAATCAGTTAAATAGATCCCTACCTAGCATCCTTTGGTCTGTCTTTGGAGGAAAATGGGAGGTCTGAATCCTGCCCTTCAGATGATTCTCCTCCCTCTTCTCCCCTCCCCCATCTGCTCTCTGGATTATTGGCCTTTAGTGTTTGGGCTTTCCTCATGTATCACCAGTACAGCCAAGAATACAAAAAGGACAGCTTGCATATTTAGGTCTCAATCAGATTGTTTGTTCTCTATTGTTTCTCAGAAAACGACAAATTGAAAATCATGACTGAGAAGGCCAAACTTTATTACTCCGATACAAGAGGCAGAATGGAATCTGTGCACTGGCTGTTGGCTGCAGCTGGGGTGGAGGTGGATGTTTCATTTCTTAGACTAAGTGAATATTTACTAGTGGAGAAGTCACATGGAACTTACTGCATGACTCCCTCCAAAAAAGGGGTCTAACCACTGTGATAACCATCTTTTTTTTTTCTTTAACATTCAGCCGAATCTCAGGAGCAGGTTGAAAGGCCCATTCAACTTGATAATTAAGTGTTGATTGAGTTCTCTTTCTCAAAGTAGAATCAAAGCCTGGTGGAATGGTCACTAGACTTGGATTCAGCAGATGTGGGTCCAAGTCCTGGTGATACCACCAGCTAGCGATACACCTTTAGTCAAACCTCTTTGCATCTCTGAGACTCAGTTTTATCATATGTAAAATAGAGGAGTTGGACTAAGTTATCTCTGAGATCCTTTGTAGCTGTAACATTCTGTGATTCTGTGATCTTTGCCTATTCTGTAATGACTTTTTTAAAAAAGTTTTCTATTTGTTAACACAAAAAAGATACTAGTTCTGATTAATTTCACTATTAGACAGACTATTATTATTTACTATTGTTATTAATTAAAAAAACCTGACATTTTGGAGAATTGAAAATATCAAGAAACAGAGGTTATGTTAGTTTCTAAAGAGATTTAAACAATCTTCATTTTTGTGGATTTTATTTTTTAAAGATTCAGTCAGGTTTGGGGAAGGTTCAGATTCATTACATACAAGGTCTTCTTAAAGTCTTTGAGAAGTTTCTAAACTTTTAAACATTAATAATTTAGATTGATATGCAAGAAAATATGTGTAGTTATTTTTCAGGTAGTAATGAATGATTTTTCTCCCTCCTCTTTTGTATTGGGAAATCATTTCACCACTTTGGGGTTCAGTTTCCTCTGCTGCCAGATGAGAAGATTAGAGGAGATAATCTCCAATGTTCTTTTCAGCTCTACCTGTTTCCTAGGATCTGAGGGCCTTCAGTTCTGCTAATCATAGGACCCTGCTCTGTCACAGGATTGAAAATACAGCTACTTTGTGGACAGATGTATAATGTGGTTACTGTAAACTTGAACAAACTTCTTTTTAAATATTGAAAAGTTGTTTCTATTGTATCTTCAACTGAGGTTAGATATAAAGGTCTGCAGAGGTTTCAAGAGGACCCTGGATGGATAGATATATTAGGTTAGTATGTAATAAGTATATTATTGTTATTCAAAATGAATTAAAATTTTAAAAATATATTTTAAATTACAATCTATTATAATTTAGTTGTTTTAGTGTCTATGTTGCAGATATCAATAGATAGAACCCAGATAAGTAGAAGTTCTTTGGGTGGGTCCTCAAAAATATTGCATTAAGAATGTAAAAGTAGATTCTGGGAATAAAAAGTTTGAGACTGTTGGATGACAGCATCATAGAATCATAAATGTAGAGCTGGAAGGAACCTTGGAGGTCTTTTAGTCCAAGATCCTCGTTTTTGCAGAGGAAGAAGCTGAAGCCCAGAGAAGTTAAATGACTTGCCCAGGGTCACCCAAGTAGTAAATAGGTACCTAAGGCAGGATTTGAACTCAGGTCTTTGTGACTCTTACTCTTGTGCTCTACCCATGATACCATCTGGTTGTCTTAGGTGATCTCTAAGGTCCCTCTCAGGGTTAACATTTTATGATTCCATTGCTCCGATACCCTGCTGTGTCCTCTTTTCTAGTATGAAGAAGTGCTTTTCAGAATGGCTGAAGATTTTGAGAATTTAATTAAGGGTGAGTTCAAAGCCTTGCTGTTGTGCTGTACTGCTCCATGAAGGTCTGATTACTCCATGAAGGTCTGATTAACTACCATTGCCTTGCCTGAAAAGATACACAGAAAATCTTTAAGATTCCTCATAGCCCTAAAATCCTCTGATCCTAGAGATGTGAAAAAGTATGTTATCATAGCACAAACAGGGAGTTACACAGAACAGGACACAAGGGTGCTTCTCTGTACCTCAGAGGGAGGGTTTGAATTTCAAAACAACCACATCAGGGAAGAAAGTAAAGCTTTTTTCCTCCTGAAACAAAGGGCCCTTGCCTTCCGTTAAGGAATGTGGTGGAAGTAAAGAGTGAAGGGATTTAAGACTGGAAAGGTTACTTTGCAGTTGGGTCATGTGATTCCATGAATTCCAGGAAAGAATTGGAAAAGGGAGGTTATCTGAGGGTTAGTTTTTTGGTTTTTTTGTAAAAATAAATTAATAATTGCTGTGTTTCCTTGAGTGTGAAATGGGGATGATGATCATATATTACCTGCCTCCTAGGGTTGTCAGGATCAAAAGAGATAATATTTTTAAAAACTCTTAGCCTAGTACCTGGCACATAGTAGGCACTCAATAAATGCTTATTTCCTTTTTTTTCCAGAAGTTGGTCCCCCCACTCCCTTAGAAAATAAAATTTCTTTCCTCTGAAGCAGAGTCCCAGCTCTCTATAAACTGTCTTTACTTAAGGCAGCTAGTTGGTGCAGTGGATAGCCTTCTGAACCTGGAGTGGGGAAGACCAGAGTTTAAATCTTCCCTCAAATATTTGCTGTGTAACCTTCATGCTGTGTGATCCTGAGCAAGTCACTTAACTTTCAGTCTCAATTTCCCCATCATTAAATGGCTCAGGGTTGTTGTGAGGATCAAATGAGATAATGCATGCAATGCAAAGTTCTTTGCAAATTTTAAAATATAAAAATGCTGATGATCATTAACTGTGGGAACCCAGGAGTCAGGAAATAGGAATGGTGTGACATTGAGTAAGGAGAATGAGGGGAAGCAAACTTGACCTGGGTAAAGAAGGTAAATGGGCAACATGGCAGCCCTAGGCCTTCTAATGAACCAAATAAACATTTAAGGCTTGTACAGAGTTCTTTCTTTATAATAACATGTGCACTACAAGTAGTATTATATTTACAGATGAGAAAACTAAGGCTCAGAGATGGTAAATGAGTTCTCCAGGGCAACATAGCTAGTGATTGGCAGAACCTGCATCCAAACCCTGATTTTAAATCTAGTGCCCACCATACCATACTATACTACTGTGACCTAAAGAGTACCAGGAAGTTCTCATCTAGTCTCTCTTGTAGAGGAGCTTTCATACCTGAAATTCTTTGGGGAGAAATCTTAATCTGTTTGGGCATACACTTATAAAGTGTTTTAATTTACTAACACAAGGATGTGAATTAGCTTTCATTCTTAATGAATAAGCATTTGCTAAATGAATAGCATTTGAAGAGTTCTGAGCTGAGTAGCTCAGGAAAATACAAGGATAAATAAACCAGGGGTCCTGCCCTCAAGAATTTTACAATCTATGTGAGACAGAGATCTCTAAGGTCCTTTATAGCTCTCAACCTAGGACCCTTTATTCCTAATTTTTACCCCCAAATGGTACCTACATAATATTAAAACGTGACTAGAACATGGTACATAAGAGAATTAGAAAGTTCTGTGATATTACAAGATTAGAGAAGATTGCATGGAGGAAGTGGTGTTTGAGTTAGATCCCCCAGGATAGGCAGGATGCCAATAGAAGGAGATAATAAGGAAGGGCATTCTAGGAGTAAGGCACAGATGAATGTACATGGAGTTTGGCAAATAATCCATGATTAGCACAGGGAAGAGGTATCAAATTCCCGGTAAGCTGCCCTTAAGTGAAGCAGAAAACAGATTAGAATGTAATTGGGAAATGTTTAAGAAAATAAATAAAAATACAACACAGATGGTGTTAATTTGTTGTTTTCTAAATCAATATATAGTGCACAGATATCCCTTTCCAAGTGGCATAGTAGATTGAATACCACCTCTAGTCAGATACATTCCTAAACTTAAATCTAACTTCAAACACTTACTAGCTGTGTAACTCTGCAGGGCTAACCCTCTTTGCCTCAGTTACATCATCTGTAAAATGAGCTAGAGAAGGAAATGGCAAACCACTCCAATAGCTTTACCAAGAAATTCCTAAAAAGGGTCCTGAAGAATTGCACATGACAGAAAATGAAAAAGGAGATAGAGGCTGCAAAGAGTATGAATCAGGGGCAAAGTAGCTACTGGCCAAAAGACAGCTAGGAAAAGAAGTGAAGCTCTGATGGCACGTGTCTGCTGTAAGAGACTCTAGAGGTATTCACCAATCTGATCAAGGGCCCCAGACCAAGAGTTCCGGAGTTGAAAGGGTGACGTCTGCAAGGCATCTTCTCTGGGCCAGTGAGCAAAGGCATTTGATCTGGCCAGGAAAAGAATGGGAAGTAACAGTGAAGGGATATAAGACTAGAAAGATTTTGGAGGTCATGAAAGAGTTTGAATTATTTTTTAGTTTTATGATAATTCTTTAATAGATTTTAAAAATGACAATAAAGCTCGTATTTTGACAAGTATTAGTAAGTAATCTAATAACAACAAAAGAAGAGGAATAAATCTGATTTGGTACTATACAAGCACAACATTGCCTTCTTATGGTACCAAAAGGACTAGGTATTAAATTCAGCCAATAAGTTTTACCTTAATGAAAATCATCCATTTCTACATATCTTACTTATAAAACTTAAACAGAAAATAATGAGATTACATCTTTTACTTACTTATAAAATAAGCATCTAATGAATCAAAAGGTATGGGGAAGTTTGGTTTCGTATATGAGCCCCCAAATTATTTTTCAGGTATTTCCTTTTACTTCTTAGTCATTAAGTCCACAGGTTTAAACATTAAGTCGATACAAATACAAAATGAACAAGCTATAAATGTCTGATTAATTATTTATAAAAGGGAGAAAATGTAATTGAAAAACTGATTAAAAATTCAATCATTACTATCTAAAGCAGAAATATGCTATCCTTTGGTACTAGTTTATCTCTGTAAAATCACAAATATAGCTCCTGCCTTCAGGATAGCTACTTAT
Organism: Phalanger gymnotis; assembly: GCA_028646595.1. Taxonomy (NCBI): domain Eukaryota; kingdom Metazoa; phylum Chordata; class Mammalia; order Diprotodontia; family Phalangeridae; genus Phalanger; species Phalanger gymnotis. Next base: position 183,941,514 of record CM053627.1, on the reverse strand, counting down.
GCAGAAATAGTCTATAGGGAAAAGTTTTGGCCATCTTGTTAATCTGAGGCTTGTCTGCTAACTGCTTGAAAAAAACTGAAGAATTTCCAACATGTAGTTTACTTATCATTTATCACACTTAAACAGAAGAGTAGTAATGTGTTACACACAAAAGCTACAGTACAAAGAAGGAGTTAGGGGAATTTTTTGTGCAAAGAAATAATTTGATAATTGTCATCGCTCCAAAAGACTAGTTAGGAAGGACAGGTTGGAAAAGATAGAGACTGGAGGTATGGAGATCTATGAGAAACATTGAAACAATCTGGATGGGAGCTGATGAGAATTAGGGTATGGCAGTTAGAGCTGGAGAGAGGATGGTTCAGTCTATCAACAAGCATTTATTAAGCATCTACTGTGTACCATCTACTATCTGAGACATGTAGATATGAAAAAATAAAAGTCTCCCTCAATGAGCTTACATTTTTTTAAATAAATTTTATTTAATATATTTAGTTTTCAGCATTGATTTTCACAGGAGTTTGAATTACAAATTTTTTCCCCATTTCTACCCTCCCCCCCACTCCAAGATGGCATATATTCTGGTTGCCCTGTTCCCCAGTCTGCCCTCCTATCTGTCACCCCACTACCCTCCAATCCCCTCTTCCCTTCCTTTTTTGTACGGCAAGACAAATTTCTGTGCTCCAATGCCTGTGTATCTTATTTTCTAGTTGCTTGCAAAAACTTTTGTTTTTGTTTTTGAACATCTATTTTTTAAAACTTTGAGTTTCAAATTCTCTCCCCTCTTCC
>CM053627.1:183928125-183940228 GCA_028646595.1 Phalanger gymnotis | reverse complement strand
GGTGGCTGAACTGCAAACTCCCTGTCCCCAGAAGCTTTTCCCACTAACCTACTCTGTTGTCTTTGATGTTTGTGGGTTGAGAAGTCTGGTAACTGCTGCAGTTCACTGATTCATGGCACTAGGGCACGCTCTGCCCGGCTCCTCATCTGGTAGGTCCATGCTGCCCACGCTGGGCTCCGCTCAGCTCAGCTCCACTCCCCTCCGCTCCCAGTTCCACTCCCCTCCACTCCCAGCTCCATGCAGGATAGACCTTACCCAGAGATTATCCAGGCTATCCTGGGCTAGAGCCCTGTTTCCCTCTGCTACCCTGTGGGTTCTGCAGTTCTGGAATTGGTTCAAAGACATTTTTTTTATAGATTTTTGGAAGGACTTGGCGGGAGCTCATGCTAGTGCCTGCTTTCCAGCCACCATCTTGGCTCCACCCCTCCGAGCTTATATTTTTAAAAGGAAGCAATATATACAAATACAATAATTTATATAGCACTTTTAAGGCCAGCAAAGCTCTTAATAAATTTAATCCTTACAACAACCCTGTAAACTCTGTGCTATTATGATCCCTATTTTACAGATGAGGATGCTGACATTAATAGGTTAAGTGATTTGCTTAGGGTCATATACCAAGTGTCTGAGACAGGAATTGAAATCTGGCTTTCCTAATTCCGAGTCCAGAATATTGTCCACTGTTCCCGCTGTGTAAGCAAACACAGGGAAAGGGAATAAATATGTATTAAACAGGTTTTGTACCCTTCTTGGGCCTCAGTTTCCTCCACTGTAAAATGAGAGAGTTTAAATACATAATCTCTAAGTTTTCTTCTGGTTTCAGCACTATGGTTCCATGACTATACTTCAGTGAAGGAGAGTAAGCTACTGACTTGACTTTTCTTTCTGTTTTTAGGTGGAAAACTAATGTATCAACAAGTGCCAATGGTTGAAATGGAGGAAATGTGCATAGTACAAACCAGAGACATCCTGAAATACATAGCTGTGAAATACTACCTGTATGGGAAGGACCTAAAGGAGAGAGCACTGTACAGTAATCGTATCATGCCATAGAAGCCACCTTTTTCATTTTAGGAAATTTCTTCTTAATAATTGAGATTGGCAACTAATTTCTCCTGGATCATATGTCCAGTAGAGTTCAAAGGCAAGACTTGAACGCAGGAAATCCTGACTCCAAGGCTTGCTGTTTATTCATTACAACCTCTGTCTCAGAATGAAATTGTGTTGAACAGTTACCTTCTTTACTGTATAAAAGCGGTAATGCTCTTATCAGCATGTTATAAATATTTAAAACTTTCTCACTTTCTTTCCCCATCTGACATGTTCTTGGACTGTAGTTGGCCTTGTAGTGGGTATCTCTACCAGGTAAAAAAAAATCTCTAACTTTGCAGTAGACAGCTGAATATAAGATAATGATATTGGCTTTTGTAGACTACTTATCAATCAACTAATAAGTAAAAATTTATTAAGCCTCTCCTATGTGCCAGTCATACTGCTTTCAAGGATCCAAAAAGGCACAAAACAGTCTCTGCCCTCAAAGAGCTTGTATTCTAATGGAATGCTTATGGAATATATTCCCACCAATATTTTAAGGCCTATTTGGAATGAGCTGGCCCACACACAAATACCTAGATGACCTGCTCAGGAGAGAAAAAATAATGGCTTTGAATCTCAAAAAAAGCCCAAAACAATGAAAACAATTTGAAAATAAATTTTACTGGCTTGAAAAAGCATGCGTTAAAAAACATTTAATACACAATATAACAACATGGAGCCTCTCCATCCCAAAACCTCTTTGACCCCCTCCTGGGGTCTTCCCCAAAACAAACTCATAGTACAGCTAAATCAGCCTGTTCAATTCTAACAATCATGAGGCCAGCCATTAGCAGCCATAACATCTCTCTCTCTCTGTCTCTCTCTCTCTTTCTCAGCGTTTTTCCTGTGACATAACTTCCTTTTCCTGTCAGGAAGCTCCTCTTACCATGTAACTTAGGCTTCCTGTGATGCAAGCAGCTCACATGGCCTATTAATGGGTGGGAAAGATCTTCAAATCAAAATTGCTAATACAGCAAGTCACTCAAACCCAATTGCCCTGCTTTCCCCCATTTGAAAAAAGTTTATAAAAAAATAAAATTAACAAGGTGGAAAGCAGCCTTGTATGGGTCTGTCCTCAGCACTGAGCTGATTATCCTATGGGAAGGTAATATGCACTTCTTTCTTTCTCTGCTTTTCTCTTTCCAACCTTTTGACCATTCTTTGCTGATTATACATTAGGGAACAAGGTCAGGGAGAGGAAGTAAAATTCCATTCAGCCCATTTGGCCTCATATGAACAGGCTTAATAAAGCCTTCAAAGGGAGAGGCTGTGGGAATTATTACATAAAGAGAAAGTTTTGAAGTACTTGCGGATTTTGTTTACTCTTGTCACCCCTATCAGGAGAACAGAATTTCCACAGAGGGTCAGACCTTATTAGAGTTTAAATTAGATTAGATTAGATTAGGGATCTATTATAAATCATCCTCATTCCTGTCAATACCAAAATCTAACACATCCAATTTTTTCCATAAATTCACAATAACAGCATGTATTTAGATAACAGTTTATGATTCCAAAGGGCCACTGGGGCAGAGAGAGAGAACTAACCTTGGCATCAGGAAGGCCAGGGTTAAAGTCTGCCACACATACACATTAGGGTGTGAGATTGGGAAGGAGCCCTGGATAATAATCTCTCACTGCTCTGGGTAACTTTCTGAGACTATAAATTGAAGAGCAAGTGCTATTATCCATCAGTAAAAGGAATTTCCTTACTGGGAGTTCTCTATAGCAATGAAACCACAGGTTTGTTTAAAAAAAAACTGAACCAAAAACCTGTCTTATAGTTAAGGGAACTAAGGCAAAGTACGATGAAGTAACAAGTGAGGCATGAGTGGGATACAATGAAGACCCCTCAGGGGAACCTAGACATATGGAACTCCCAAGATGCTGCAATACTCCACACTTAGCCCCACTTTGACACTACACCCAACTTTACTCTAAAAACAATATTAGCTACAGAATGTTCCAGGCAAAACTCCCAAGGCCAGTGGCCTAAAAAAGGGAGATTAGAATTGTGCAGATGTTGTAGAATAACGATAGCCACACAGAATATTGATAACCACACCTGTCTGTACTTTTTCAATGTCACTCTGTACTTTTTCCATATCTCACAGTACTTTTTTCAATGCCACAGGGGAGGGGAAATTCTGCTTTTAGATTGTACCCTCAAAAGATCATGACTCTGAGCCAAGAGGAAGGGGGTTTAGGAAAAGGGGAGCTGTGGTCAGGGTCTATAAAAAAATTTGTTCTTTTTGTGTATGATGCAGCCTGACACTGAGAGCATTCTCTGTGTGAGTCACCCTTTCTTGAGATCATAATAAAATTCCTTTCTGCTTTCTATCTTGAGAAGCCTCTGACTTTAATTTGGGTAAAAGTCTCTGTCCCACACAGCCTTGGAGGCTCATCTGAGATCCCTCTTATTTGAGAAAGAGTCCCCCAATTGATCCAAGGACAGGTGCCAGCTGGCCATTTGCTAGCAGTCCCCGGAGAGCTTGGCAGGATTTCCTTTCACCCTTAAGGAATAGACCTGAAGAGAGGTACTCAAAGAAAGTGGAAAGGAAAGTAAGCAGAGCTCCAGATGTGCTAGCAAAGACTGTCAGTAGAGAAAAATGAATCCTGGTGACCTAAGTTGTGTGCACAGCCCAGGTAAGCGAGAACCGTGAGTCTTGTAGAGGGCAAGGCTGGTGAGCCCTTGGGTGACCATTAGGGAGGGAGGAGGGGAAGGTCTAAGAGGTCCAAGTCCATAAGGCTCCCTCTTCCCGGTAAGACTAAGTGAGTTCTGATAAAAGAACAAGATCTCATGAACCATTGGGAAAGAACAATCTAAAGTAGCTAGTATGAAAAATCTTCCTAATATTCCAGAGGATAGTCCTTTTGGGAGCAGCCTTAAAGATTGGGATGAATTACCAAAATATAAGGGAAAAGATAAAAAGAAAATGATCAAGTATTGTTGTGTAGTTTGGGGAGATGCCCTGCTTGGAGGAAATGTCTTCTGGCCAATGTACACATCCTCTGAGGACTGGGTGTACCAACAACTAAATTTATATGTTAATTCCAAAGTCCCATTTAATTCAGAAGAAAGTGGATATGCAGCCCTGTGGCTGCAGGTGGCAGGACAATTTGTGTTAGCCACAAGGGAGGAGGAGAAACCCAAAAGGGAATTAGAAGAACAGAAGCCCCATCCCTGGGAACCCTTCCTTTCATTGCCATCCCCATACCACCAACCCCTCCCCCGGTTGCAGAGGGATCAGAATCCACTTTGGCCCTGCTATCCCCTCCTCTTAAAGGGGGGCAGACAGTGATATGATTGATTTCCATCCATCTACTCCCCACAGCCCTCTTAGGAGAAAACTTACACAATTGATTAAAGATCAAGAGAATTTTCCCCTCCCCTCTAAGATCAAAATTGAATCTTTCCCCTTAAGGGAGGTTCCATTAGTCCAGGGAGGATTGGGATTTGTGAATGCCTCTTTGAGGACCTCAGACATTAGGGGATTTAAGAAGGAAATGAAGTCTTTAGTGGAGGATCCCATGGGACTATCAGAACAGATTGACCAATTTCTTGGTGCCAATATTTACACCTGGCTAGAACTAATGTGAATTGTAGGGATCCTCTTCTTGGGGGAGGAGCAAGGACAGGTAAAGAGAGCTGCCATGAAAACTTGGGATGATGAACACTCTCTAGCACAGGGAGGGCCTCGGGGAGAGCAGAGTAAAAGGTTTGGAAACTTTTGGGAAAGTTGTTGTAAAAAAACCAGTTCTCCCTCTATCTCCCTTCCTTCCAATTCTGGTCAAATTTGAAATGTGAAGAGAGATAAGAAAGAAAGCAGGAATCTTTTCCCTCAGATTTCAGTGAAGTGTGTGACATGTTTAAGATAAGTCAGAATTTATTATACTATTTGGCACTAAAAGAGAGGAGGTTTGCTTGGCTTCTATTGAATTCCTAAATTGCTGGGAAAAAGGGACTTTGGGTCTCAAAAGGGAAGTTAGAGTTTGTTGAAATGGAAGTTAAATACCTAGGGCACCTCATTAGTGAGGGAAGCAAGAGTCTAGACCCTGAACAGGTGGCCAGAATCCTCCAGACTGAACCTCCAAGAACCAAAAGAGCTGAGTAGCCCCTATTAGGAAGCAAAGGTTCCTCAGGGACCCTCCTGAGGGATCCTCCTTCTTTTCCACAAACTCCCCCTCTTCAATGACTCCTTGGACCTTTAATTCAGGTGCCGGACTCTACAGCCTCCCAGCACTTCTGTTCCTTAGTCCCTCTCTCTCCCCCTTCCCAAATCCCTGATTTGACCACCCCCGAGTCCACAACCAGGTTCTGCAACTGTGGCAAGAGAAGAAAAGCCTCTATGCTTGGTAAGCCCAATACATGTAAGGATTTGGGAATGCTATTAATGTCATCTAAAGGTTTCTGCTGGTGTTATTTTTGTATTTCTAAATTGCAGTAAAATTCTCTGATATTGTAAAATTTGAGTGACCATTGTGAGACAGAAATGGTGTTAGACAAAGCAATTTTTAATCTGAATTTTGTTGAAACTTAAAGATGGAGAAAAATTATGTAAAAACAGTTATGTTACTTTATCAGCTTTGCTAACCCTGTCGTATAATGTTTTATAACTGCCATTTAGAAAACCAGGTATTTGCACTTTTAGTTGTAGTTAAAGAGGAAGTTACAGCTAAAAACAATTTGGCTAGCACTTATGAAACTTATAAGATTGTTAAGTTATTTGGGGTTACTGTTTTAATGATAAAACCTAAAAACTGTTAATTGATTACTGTGTGTAGAAAGAAGGGAATTGTGCAAAGCTTTATCGGGTTGGTTCTGCCCATTCAGAACAGTCTTTCTGTATGCATGGAGGTCAGCAGGAAAGGGCACCAGTATTAACCCTTCCTGGGTACCACGTTAGTTCTCCTTATTTTGTAAAATTGCCAAGGCCCCTGTAAACCATCTGTATGGGCTAGGACATCAGCCTGGGAAAAGAACTTGTTTGATTTATGTAGGTCCTAAACAACAAACTTAGGCTTGCTGAGAAGTCGTGAGTTTATATACAACAGATAGAAGGATTCTAACAATTGACTTTTATACCAGGACAAGTTTAAATTTAAGAAGGGGAAGATGTCTAATGGAATCTCTTGTATATGTGAGTCCTAGTAAATCTTTATTGCTTATTGTAACTACATGAAAGTAAAAGCAACTGTATCTGACCCTAAGCTGTGATTGGTGAAACTTGCTGTTCAAGTCAAAAGGCACTTGGTACCATAACTAATTTCACTTTGAGTTTGAATTTGGGTATACTTGTCTGCATTAAACCAGTATCTGAGAGAAAAGGTACTCAGAGGGAATGTGATCCTGTACTGTTAACAGGTGGAGTTTTGCATTTGGAAAAAAGCCGAGAGGACAATCTTAGCCTCAGTCTAGGATGGGATCCTACTGGTTTCCCCATTGTGTTCTTTTGGAAAGGAATATTTCCTGCCTGGCTATTCCTGAGTTTAGCCATGGAACAGATACTGCATGATTGGAGAACTGACTACATCTGAGTTTAAACAAAGCAAGGATGTTTTATCACATCATACTGGGTATGTCACATGTCCCTGCTTTTTCCTTTTATAGCAAATTTCTATGATCAGAGCAAGTAGTCAGTATAAGATATGAGCTCTTTTGTGTTATCTTACTGGGCAGTCTAATATTATTTTATCTAGAACTAGAACATGTGCAGAAATTTAGTCAAACTGCTTAAGACTCACCTTAAGATGTTCTCTTTGTTTAAAAGGATTCTATGAGACATTTAGGGATTCTGTGATAACTAGGAATTTAATTTCTTGATAATACCCTGGAATTTGTGTTACTTAAGGACTTTTGAACCACCTTAGTAAGGTCTTATGAACAAGAGTGGAATGCATGTGAGCTAGTTAGGGCTCTCTTTGGAGATGTTCCTTAAGCAATGTGAGACTATAGTCGCATAGCATCTTAAACTGATTATTGGAATTTGCTATTCCGAGATCTAATGGGACTGATAACTGATAAATCTCTAATCTCTTAGTGGCAAATTTCTATAATCAGAAGGTTTTGTAAGTACAATAACAAATTTACTCAAATAATTGATTATGGAATGTCTTAGGTTACTATAGGACTGGGACTAGTGTTCCTGTGTGTGTTCCTGTGTGAGTTAGGGTCCTTTAATTCTTGGTAATGGCATGGAGACAATTAGGTCAAGAGCTTGTGAGAATGTTATTTTGTTATTTGATTAATATCATGCTTGTCTAAAGTTTTGTTACAATTAATAATGCTAAAAAAAAAAGAAGAATGGCTTGTGGTTTATTTTGTAAATGCCATCAAAAGAAACATGGCATGACTAAAAGTTTAAGATTTTATATGTACTGTGTTAGAAATTGATTATTTAATATATTTATGGATGTATTGAAGTCTGTTGTTAACTCCTTAAGTGAACTCTTATCTTCCTGGTGGGGAAATTAATAATGGATTAATGTAAAGTGTAAGACACTAGGTTTTGATATGAATTTCTCAAACATGACAATTGGTCAAGGTTCCAATTTTGAATTTGTGAAAAAAAATGATCAGGGTATAAGGATTAGAAACGGTAACTTAAAGTTGTGCTAAGGTCACTTTTGTAGGAGAATTGACAGAAAGCTGGTTCCTACAAGAAGACAAGAAGAAGATGCTGAGATACTGTGCTGGACATGGCTGGAACAAATACCAAGGATCAGAGGACTTCATTGACGATGTTCCCTGCCAGACAGCTGTATGGGAAAAGACTTTTTGAATCTTAAAGGGACAATCACATTATTGTTTTCTTTTGGGTCTCTGTATCTGTATTTATAAAAGGGACTGCCCCTTTGACTTATCAATGCATCGATCAATCATTCCCATATGTACTTAAAGGGGTGATGGTTAAGGGGAAGAATTCAGATGTATCAATAATGGTGTGAGGGGTCCTCAGAAGGTTGAAAAGAAGAGGAAGGATTGAGTGGGATACAATGAAGACCCCTCGGGGGAACCTAGACATATGGAACTCCCACGATGCTGCAGTTCCCCACACTTAGCCCCACTTTGACACAATGCCCAACTGTACTGTAAGAGCAAGATTAGCTACAGAATGTTCTAGGCAAAACTCCCCAAGGCCATACCTCACAGTACTTTTTTCAATGCCACAGGGAAGGGAGGGGAAATTCTGCTTTTAGATTGTACCTTCAAAAGCTCAGCCAAGAGGAAGAGGGTTTGGGAAAAAGGGAGCTGTGGTCAGGGTCTGTAAAATTCGGTTCTTTTTGCATATGATGCAGTTTGACACTGAGAGCGTTGTCGGTGTGGGTTGCCCTTTCTCGAGATCATAATAAAATTCCTTTCTGCTTTCTACCTTGAGAACCTCTGACTTTAATTTGAGTAAAGGTCTCTGTCCCACACAGCCTGATTTAGGACTGCAAGGCAAGTTTCATGACATCATGTTGAGGATGCATTCTGTTATGCACCAGTAACCACCATAAGCCACCATATGCCACCATATTTCCAGCTTGTACCACTTTTGTGGCCAAACCTGCAACCGTATGTTCCCTTGGTGGTCATATGAAAGAAAAACACTGGTCTTGAAAGCAGAAGATCTTGTTTCAAATCCTAGCTTTGTCATGATAAATATACAACACCTGCCAAATGGCCAAGAGTCTCAGTTTCTTCATCTGTAAAATAGGAATATACTTGTACTCACTATGGTAGGGAGGAAAGTATTTGGCAAATAGTGAATAGAATGATAGACCTGGAGTCAGGCGGACCTGAATTCAAATTCAGCCTCAGACGTTTTCTAGCTGTGTTACCCTGGGCAAGTCACTCAACCTATTTGCCTCAGTTTCCCTACCTGTGAAATCAAGACAATAATAGCATCTGCCTCCCAGGGTTGTCATGAGGATCAAATGAGATATCTATAAAAAGCTAATCATAGTGCCTGATACATAGCAGACATTTAAATAAATGTTTGTTTCCTTCCTTAAAGTATGGTATAAGTGTGAAATGATGATGGTCATTGTTATATTCATCTCTACATCCAATCATCAGCCTAGGGCTATAAGAACATTGTGTACAATGTTCTCCTGGTTCTGTTTACTTTAATTTGTGTCAGTTCATATAAGTAAACATCATACAATCTGAACCTTTCATTTTATACATGAAGAGACCAAGACCCAGGAAAGCTAAGTAATTCGCTCAAGGTCACCCAGGAAATAAAAGTCAGAGCTAGAATCTGAACACTGGCTGACTTCAGAGCCAGGACCAGGCATGTGATTAGAAAGGGGCTCTGGTAAATACTAAGTTACTGAGTTACCCTGTATGTCATCCTTTAGGAGGGTGGGGCTTTTGATATACAGCTGCAAGTCCCAAGCTCTCATACAGTCAAGAACAGCAAAGAGACTGCTCAGGAACAGAAGGTAAGTGGTGATATTTTCAGAGCAGTGTCTCAAGGTTTTTCCAACAGGAACAGATTTTTCAAAATGCGTGTTGATAGCTTAATTCAGCAAACAGGCTATTTGGGGTATGAATTTCATGTTTCTAGACTTCATGCCTCAGTGCTAATTGACTGTTTCTATGCTTGTCTATAGGGGAAAAAAAAACCCACCCAGGTAGATGTTTGTTCATTTGGTTTAGAGAAAGTCCTGGGATATAGGTAAGAAACACAAAGCAAATTGTTTTATATAAGTAGCTCTATTCTGTGTTTACTTTGGGGGAGTTTTAATCCAAGTCAGCAATTTGAGAGTATCCAAAGTTTGTGGTATAAAATGTGTGGAGGATGGGCAGTTTGTTGGGATAAAGGTGAATGACATAAAAAAACTCAGTGTTTGGAAAGGAGGTGTGTCCTCTGAATGAAAGTAATGAAAATTGGAGTGAGGTAGATAAGACTAAAAGGCTGCCTCTTTGTTTTTCTTAATGAGTTAAGAAACCCTTCATGCCCACTTATATAAACCCATCATTTTTAGCTGTCTTGTGCCATTTGGAGTTTAAAAAATTGAGGTACAAGTATAAAATAATGAGACTGATTTTGAATATCCATAAACTGGCCCTGAAGGAAAATTTGAAAAATAAGAATTCCATAAGCAATGAGAACATTGTCGAAACAAGGGTGTAGCTTCGCAACCTGAAGATTTTGAAGTAGACAATATTCAGTTTGCTGTTGAAGTTCTGATTTGTCTTAAGATGTGGGAATTTATAATCATACTTTGTACTGAATCTTCCAGGAGTTGTGCTTTCCTTCCACATGGGAATTCACTTCATAAGTGTAAATAGCAGCCCTTCTAAGACTTGGTGAATGATTTTGTAAAGTTTCTGGGGTTGAAAAATTCATCCCTCTGGGCCTAATGTGGCACTAACGATGGATCTCTAAAAGGGGTTCCATCCCTAGACTGCAAAAGGCCAACCTGGTAATGAGATACATTGGACTTAGTTGGGATGATCCATGGACAAAAGATCCAATATGGATCTTGCCAAGTCTGACCCCAAATAAGAGGCATCAGAACTTGTGCACCTCAAATGCCTTAGAAAGCCTAGGACAACCTCCATGTCACAATGAGGTATCATAGGAAGATGATATACAGTTGGTGGATTAAAAGGGGATTTCCTGGGCTCTTTGCTTAGGGCTTACAATTTGAGACACTCAATTGGACACTGGAAATACAAGGACAAAAATTAAGCAAATAATCTGCTTCCTAAGAAATTACATTCTATCAGACAGAAAATCTGTACGTATGTGAGATATACAGAATTAATAGAAGGTAAGTTTTGGGAGAGTAGGCACTAACAGCTGAGGGAATCAGGAAAAGCCTAATTAAGTGGTGTTGGAGCCCAGACAATTTGAAACAGGAGTTATGTCACAGAAGAAACACTTAAAAACCTCTTTGTGACTAGATGGCAATATATTTATGATATCATATGCAGGTCAAGGTTAAGCACATTTTGGGAATCCAGTCTTGTTTTTCAGGCTGTCATAGTTTCTAGTAGCAGTTTAGCATCAAAAGCCCCTCTGTACATTTGGACAAGTTTGGTATAGTTCATATACTCTAAGAAAATTGTGCCTTTAACCACCATTTTCTATGGGACCTCAAAGATGGAAATGTTTTCACCCTCTTCCTGATTGAAGTTGGCAGCTTGATGAGGCCATCAGGGCTTTTCATACTCCCAAAGTGATGAGTCAATGCCTTCTGCAGTTATTCATGTCCCCAAGTAGACCAGCTTCCCATTTTTCACATGTGAAAACTCCTTGGGACTGTCCCAAACTGTTGGTTTTCACTACTTGGCCCCTTCCACTCCTGCAGTGTTTTAGTAGTATATGACAGATAGGGTTCAACTTCCTCTTATCCTACTAGAGCAAGTATTATCTCCTGAAAACAATGGCAACTTTTTCTATTAATGATGTCATCTGGTAGTGGATGTGATTTCTGCTTCAGAGTTTGCCCAAGAGCCTGGGCTACCCTGATTACATGCCCGTGTAGGGGAATGTCCTACTCTACGGCTTTTGCTAGATCTGTCACATTTCTCTCTTGATCAGAAAGGAGGTCAAGGTCGATTTCTTCAGGGTTCAGTTCGAATATCCAAAGTAAAAAGACTTTATCAACAATCATTTACTCAAGAAACATTTAGTAAGTTGTTACTATGTGCCAAGAACTGTGATTCACACTGGCGATATGAATAAAAAGCAAAACCTGTTCCTGCCCTCAAGGAACTTACATTCTGGTAGTCACTTTCCTTGCATTTCTATTCTCTGGGGAGGGAAACCTGGAAGAGTCCAGTACTTCAGAATGCTCACACACAGCTGCATTTGCCTCATTCTCCCTTCTGGACATGGTGCCCAGTCATCTATTGCTGCCTAGAGAATGAATCCCAAGCAATCTGCAGGACCTGTTCAGTGATGCCCTCTTCACAGTAGAATAGTATTCACTATATCAAACAGGGTTTTGTGAGGATCTTCCTTCATTCCAGTGCTTCAGTCATTTAATGATCCAGAACCCATTTCTG
>CM053627.1:183916830-183928025 GCA_028646595.1 Phalanger gymnotis | reverse complement strand
AAGAAACAGAGCAGATTAAATCTCCCATGATGATGGACAATGGGATTGAGCCCATGAGTGGTAGCCATACCTCCAGGCTGAATGAGATACAGAGATCTAGTCTTAAATAAATAAATAAATGAATGAAAATGAGTGAGTGAATGAAAAAACTTTAATTAAGCATTTACTATATACCAAACAAATGTAGTCCTAAACTGAGGAATTATAAAACAACAAAAAATAAATATCACTAATGAATATTGACTCAAAAATTTAAAATCTGAACAAAAAGACTATGTCAATATATCAAAAAAAATCATTCATTATGATTAAGTTGGAGTTTGACCAGGGATGTAAGGAAGGCTCAACATTAAGAAAATAATATGAATTTATAAATTAATAACATAAAATATACTAAATTAATAATATGAATCAGTTATTAATAAATGAATCATACTAAAACCTGAAAGGGGGCAGCCAGGTGGTTCAGAGGATAGAGCACTGGGGCTGGAGTCATGAAGACTCATCTTCCTGAGTTCAAATCCTGTCTCAGATGCCTACTAGCTATGTGACCCTGGGCAAGTCATTTAACCCTGTTTGCCTCAGTTTCCTCATCTGTAAAATGAGCTGAAGAAGGAAATGACAAACCACTACAGTATCTTTGCCAAGAAATGCCCTAAATGAGGTCATGAAGAGTCAGTCACAATTGAAACAACTGAACAGCAAAACTTGAAACACCCCAGACTACAATGTCTGTGAAATGCCACTAGTTCCACAGCCATCAAGTCTCTGCACAGGCTTAGGTTCAGAGGTTGCGAATACAAAAATAAATGCTGTAGTGGATGGATGATTTGGAAAACTTTATCTTGGGTCATATATCTCACCAACCCCACCCCTGCCCCCATCAAGTATCGGGAAGGGGGGAATCTGTGTTTGCCTCAACCGGCCCCCATTGAGGATTAAAGGGATTTAGGGGAACCTTCTAGGGTTGAATGCAGAAGTTGTGCCTGTCTCCACTGGTGCCATCAAGATGTAGGGGTAGTTGCCCCCCCTTCCCAGTGGCCTCTGTGAGAAGAGTGATTAGGGAAGATTAGGGAATATCCTAGGGGTTTGTAGCGCTTCGGTTGTCAGCAATACTGCGCTAGAGCAAACTAGACTGGAATAAAGCTTATTATTAACCCCTTTGAAGCTGTCTCTCCTGTCTGACCGGATCAAGAGCAAACCAGTGGAGAGGGAGCACTTCAGGGCTCTGGACCCTCCTGGGGGAGGGGATGGGCTGCTCAGGAGTGGGGAAAGTGCTTCTTTGCACTATACTCAGTTTGAGAAGCATGATAGCACAGTCGTTGGTTGTTCAGTCATTCAGTTGTACCTAAGTCTTTGTGAGCCCATGGACCAAGCGAGCCAGGATCTTTTACCCTCTACTATTTCTTGAAGTCTGTCCAAGTTCATGTCCATCGTTTCCTTGAAACTATCTGTCTTGGGTAGGGAGGGGGAGAAAATTTGAAACTCAGAAACTTGAGGAACTGAATGTTGTAAACTAAAACTAAAAATAAATTAAATTTTTTTAAAAAAGAAATTATCTATACATCTCTTCCTCTGCTGTCCTTTTTTTCCTTTTGCTTTTAATCTTTCCCAAGATAAAAATCTTTTCCAGTGAGTCTTCTCATTATGTGGCCAAAGTATTAAGCTTCAGCTTCAGCATTTGACTTTCTAGTGAAAAGTCTGAATTAATTTCTTTAAGCACTGACTGATTTGATGTCCTTGCTGTCCAAGGGACTCTCAAAAGTCTTCTCCAGCACCACAATTTGAAAGTATCAGTTCTGTGGCACTCAGCTTTCCTCATAGTCCAACTCTCACAACCATACGTTGCTCTGGGAAAAATCATAGAAAAGTTGTGGATTGGCAGACAGTAACTTTGACCATTATCAATACCATCTAGCCCACCCCCTACTAGCTCTGGCAATTGCATGTGTCCAGGATTTGTACTTATGACTAGTCTAGACAATCTCTAAAGTTCTATTCAACTCTAAATCCTATGAATTTAAAGGAATGTGGGCCTCCTTGTTCCCTGAGGCTTAAGGGACACTGTTCAATGAAATTAAATAGAGGTCAGGGAGAAGAGAATTCTACTAGAAAGGTTTGAGGTTAGCTGGACACTTGAAGGGGTTAGTTTTGAATTATTGCTTAAGAAGCATTTACTATGTAAGAGGACTGGGAAACTTAGATACACCAGGCCTAGAACAATGCACATAGAAAGAACAGTGACCACAAAATAATTCGAAGTAAATTTTAATGGCTAATAGGGAAGTGTTTTGTGTGACTACATGTGTATAATCTCTATCAAATTGTTTGCCTTTTCAATGAGAGGGGAGGGAAAGAAGGGAAGAAGAGAAAGTGGAACTCAAAATTTTAAAAATGCTTAAAATTTTTATTTACATATAATTGAGAAAAAAAGAAAAGAAAAAGGAGAAAGTGAATGTTGAGAAATTATAAAGAAAAATGTGTCCCCAAAGAAGAGATATAAAAAGACTTTTTCTCTTGCTCCTTTGCAGAAGTCAAGGAGTGAAGCATTACGTATAAAGTCAGATTTCGAGGGGATGCATTGAACAGTTTTCCTGAAATTTTTTTCTTCTTTAAAAAATATATTGTTATAAGTTAACTTTCTGGGAGGGGGAGGAGTTGAGAAGGGGAAGATATAGGGGAAATCTAGGTGATGGGGGGAAAAAGATTATAATTCTTTTTTCGAAAGAAATATCCACTGAACTGTGTCCAAAATTGGGCTAGGAGGTAAGGGAAATGCAAAACAAGCAAGACACGATCTCTATCTTCAAGCTTGCCATCTTTTATCTGTAGCATCCTGGAAAAGGTGGTGTGGTAAGGTGGGATGTGTAGGATGAAAGACCCTCACCAATTAAAAAAATAATTTTTAATAAGGAGCCATCTCAGGGTGGGAACAGAAATAAATTTTATTCAATTCTCTTGAGAATAGGGTGCCCTCTGCTGGAACAGATCTAGCAAGGGATGCCCCATACAAGAGGCAAAGCACCAATAATTATACCTAGCTCAAGAGAATTCTCATCCACTTCTGACCCTTCTCACCATTGGCTGGGAGGTGGGCTTACAATCTGAGCATGAAAAACTAGACAAAGAACCAGGAAATCAAGGCACAGAAACTCCAATTCCATTCCCTTAATTAATGATTATAACTGAAGTGACGTCTATAAATATGAAGAAGGAGAATGGGATAAGGGGAAGGGGAGATCCTCTCCATTCTTCTACAGTACTTTTACAGTAAAGGAAAGCAGGCCACAGTGACCCTATTCTTACTTTGAACCAGAACTAGAAGAAACAACAAAAAGTTTCAGGGTAAAAAAAAAGAAATTTTCCCAGAGGCTGAGCAATCAGACTCTCACAGCCTCAGCAGAATTTTCCATTTCTTGATTTTTTAAACATTTCTAAGTATAAATATGAATAGATATAGATATATATTTATACATATTTATTCCCTGCAAAATCTTCACGTTTTATTTTCTCACTACCTCACACATGGGAGATGGCTCCCATCTTAAAGATCTTAGTTCCAAAATTCTTAGGGTGGAATCATTTAGAAATTAAAATGAGGCATTTCAACAACAGGGATTTATTAGATTTTGGATGAGGTTATCTCTAAGGTCCAATCTACCTCTAAATCTGTAGTCCTATGAATTCATAATCCTTTTGTGGAGAATGAGAGGAGCAATCTGGGAGGGATAATCCCTATCTGAAATTTGGTAGACTGGTATATATTTGTGCCTACTTTTTCTTTACCATTCCAAGTTAAGAATATATTTGAGGTTATCCCAAGGAAAGGGGCTATCTCAGTGTTAGAAAGGACCTTTCACAGTTTAGTTACAATAAGAGGAGGTGAGAAGGAAGAAGTTTGGATTTCTCTTAAAAATAGGTTTGACCAAAGATTTGAAAGTATCTCTTGGATCCAACTTCCAGGGAGCCAGAAAGTGGAAGTAAGCAGTAAATCGCTGCAGCTCTCCCACATTCATTTCCAAACAATCATAAAATAAACATCTGAGATCAAATCCTGGAACAGTGGAACCAGGAGAAAGACAGGGTGGAGCTGTCTTTTAGCCCAGGAGACCCGGAGGACTGGCAAGAAAAGTGGGTCTCACTCAGGTAAAAGGGGAAAAGGGGGAGCACATTCCATTATAGGAAGTGTCCTGGCAAGGCGACAGCAAGCCCCAGAGCAGCAAACCAAGTGGAGATCCTAAGCCCCAGGGTGGTAGAGCAGGCAAGCGCCAACACCAGGGCCCCGCATGTGCTTTAGCATAGCCAGGGAAACCACCACAGGCTTCAGTGTAGTCCAGGGTGAACAGGCGGCCTCTACCTTGTAGATAAAGTAGCCCAGATCTGCACAGGCTTCAGTGGAGCCCAGGGCAAACAAGCAGACCTCTGGTGCTTCAGTACAGCCCAGGGCAAACAGGAACACCCCCACACCCAGCTTGTAAGGAAAGCAGCCCAGATCTGCACTTGCTTCAGTTCAGTCCTGGGAAAACAGGCATCTCTTCCACCCATCCCCACCCGCACCCCCCAGGCTTGTAGAGAAAGTAACCCAGACTTCTGTGTGCTTCAGTGGAGCCCAGGGCAAACCAGAAGCCTCTAGCTTGTAGATAAAGTAGCTCAGATCTGCATGCTCTTCAGAGTAACCCGGCATAAACAGGCAGACCTCCAGTGCTTCGGCAGAGCCCAGGGCAAACAGAAACCCTTCCCCCCTACCTCAAGCTTGTAGAGAAAGTAGCCCAGATCTGCACACGCTTCCGTGTAGCCCAGGGCAAACAGGAACACCCCCCTACCCCCACCCCCCAGTAGCCCAGTTATGCTCGTGCTTCAGCCCATCCCTGAGCAAACAAATGCCCTCCAGCTTGTAGAGAAGTAGCCCAGGCCTCCACGTACTTCAGTGTAGCCCTAGGGAAACACAGAAAAACCCCACAGGGCTTCCGCACACCCTAGACACCCCCACTACGACTCCAGCACAGCACCAGTTAAGCTGCCAGACCCCTGCAACCAGTGCTAGCTACCATTTCAACACAGCACTAGCACAGAGGGCCTCGCATGGGCCTCTGGGTAATATCAGCACAGAAACAGGTAAACAGCCAGAGTTTGGAACAAGAAGCCTGAAACAGAGCCCCTTCTGCCCTGCACACAGAGCTCAAATTTAAACGAAAGGGAAAAGGCCAAAAAAAAAAATTATCTCTTATTAAAGACCTAAGTGTTCTGTTTCTCAGGTAAGGAAAGGTAAGGTAAGGTTAGGTTCTAGAGTACAGAAATATAACTTTAGAAGGCATTGCTTTTCTTTCTTCTCTCCTTCCTGGCTTATTACTTTCAAATACTCAGTAAAATGACTTGGGTGGGGTTTACTATTCGGGGATTTTTGTGCATAAGCTCTTCAATTTTTCTATAATGCTATAAAACTTGATTTTTGTAGTTAGAGAATGTGAAGCAGTTAAGAAAAATGAATCATCGCGTAACCAGAAGCTCTTCTGCTCTAAATGCAGATAGCAGCTTGCTCATCATGGTTTTAATAAACCTGTTGCCTGTACACAGTCTTTCAATTCTGACCAGTGATGAATGGGTGATATTATCGTCCTTCCCTTTTGCCAGCTGCTCTGGCAAGCTGCCACTTGAAGGGGTGGGGAAGAAGTTACTTACTCTTAGAGTATTGTAAAGCTAAAAGTGGATTTTAATTCCAATGGGCAAACTTTTTTGGGTTCCAAGAGTGATTCTTTCTCTCCTTGTCTAGGGACACATGAACTCTAAAACATTGTGAAAATAACAGATGCTCCTTTTTCCTGACTTCTCCCTGCTCCTCCATCTTGCACTGAGGGGAGAGAGACATCTTTCCCTCTGACTAATGGAATCCTCCTTCATTCTATCTCTTTGCAAACTTAGTAACAATTGCAAACGGTTTGGGTTGATGGACATAAATTTTGTGTAACAATTGCTTAAACATCATAGTCAACAAAATGAACAGGCAGGGAATAGTCCCTCACAACTCAGTTGTAAATGGATGTTTACAAGTACAGAGTGTCTGGGTGAAAAATATCCTCTAATAAATTCCTAATTTGTTGTTGTTTTTTTTAAACATACGGTATTTCTCTTTATTTTGTTCCATAGGCAACTGATAATCTGAAGTCATGGCAGAGAAACCCAGACTCTATTACTTTAACGGAAGAGGCCTGATGGAGTCCATTCGATGGCTCCTAGCAGCTGCTGGAGTTGAGGTTTGTTTTTTCTATGACCAAGTACTGTGCAGGACTTGGACTTTATTTTAAATGGCCAGTATTCCATGAAAAAGAAGTCCTGCAGTTTCCATGGGTACACCTGCAATCTTCTGCTTCTAGTGGCCCCTTTTTTTGCAAATGAAGGAATAAAACTCTTACGTGGAAAAAGAGATGGAGAAAGTCAGGATAGGGTTCTTTGGGATATCTATCTTCTCTAGTCAGGCCTTTCTATGCCCATTACATGTCCTGAACATTTATGTCCCTAGACCTAAGATTAATCCTTGCCCTCTGTCTTATTAGCAACTCATCATGGAAAAAAGTACATAGAGAAACCCTGGAGGATGGAAGAAAAGAGGGCAAATCAGCCACGGACACAGAATTACAATTTTTAGAGATTCGTTGCTTCATGTTCCCTGCTACATGCTTATATTTTCATCCATGAATGTGTCCATTTATCCATACGTTATCCTTCGTTGGTGAGCATACATTGTAGGGAGGTGAAAAGGAACGTCCTGGCAGTATCATAGAGAAGAGGAAACAAAGCATGATTGCATATGTTGAAACAACTTGGCATCTAGCCTCAGGCAAATAAGCAATTTTATCAAATTTTGTTTATCATTCAATCCTTAAAGTTGTGGTTTCAATGGAAACCTCTAAATGAAAGAGCTTGTTTTCCTGTGTCTTTTGATTTGAAGTCAAATGGAGTTTGGTTATTTTGTGGTGTTTTTTTTTTTTTGCCAAGCTTTTCTGGGTGAAACTTCATCCATTGTTTCTCAGTTTCTGGGTTTTTTATTAGTCCATTTATTGACATTGTGACTGAGCGCAAAGTCTAGGTGTTAGCTATGCTCCCAGTGAGGTCTCCACTTGGTGGGATTTTCTGGATGGTTGTCTGTGGCCCTCTTTTTCTTTAGCCTGGTAAAACAGCTTGATAACTTCCTGCCAATGGACTGACAAGTCATGTGAATTCAGAAAGATGCTCTATTCAAATTCCATATTCTTGTTCAATTCAGTGACAAATTATGCTTTTTTAACTTGGTGTTATAATCACCGATGGATCCAGTAACATGACATTGATTTTAGTTTACTATTACAACTGTTAGCAGTCTATAGGATATAAGCTCTCTGAGGACAGGAATTCTTTAATTTTTGTCTTTATGTGCCTAGCACCCAGCACAGTGTCTGGATGGGTTATAAACTTAAGAAATACCTAATGAATGAATAATAATGGAAATGGAATACCAAGCTCCATTCAAGGCTCAACTCCTGTGAGGTACCCTGAGGCCTTTTCTGACCCTTTCCTATCTCCTACTCTCCCCCTTCCCCTTAGAATTTCACCACTTCCCTGAAATTATTTTGAATTTACTTTTTACATATTTTGTATTTACTTATCTTGTGTTCGTGTCATCCCTCTCACTTTGGATGCAATTTCATTTCATTTTGATTCAATTCAATTCACATTTATTAAGTGCTTAGGGATAGCCAGGCACTATGCTAGGTGCTGGGCATACCAAGTCAAAACCAAAATAAACCTTGATCTTAAAAGAATTTATAGTCTACTGGGGATGGGAGTGGAGAACAACACGCATGCAGAGAAGTCAAATTAAAAATGTATACAAAATGTTTTGGAGGGGAGGAAAGTGCTAACAACTGGGAGACTTAGGAAAGGGTTCTCGCAGGAGGTGGTCCTTGAGCTTAGCCATGAAGGAAGACAGGGATTCTAAGAGCTGGATATAGTATAAGGAGTGAGAGCGTTCCAGGCATGAAGATGAAACAGAGAATATTGTGTAGAGAAAATGGCACTAGGCCAGTTTGGCTGCTTTGTAGCTTGGTGAGGGTCAGGAGTAAGGTGCCTTTCTTAATACAATGTAAGATCAAATTGGCTTTTTTGGGGGGAAGGGGGAAGCTACATATCACACTGTTGGCTCACATTGAGATTTCAGTGCAGTAAACTTTTTTCAGATGAACTGCCATACCTCCAAAGATAGGATAGTGTCTCAGGATCACAGATTTAGAGTGAGAAGGAACCTCATGAGCCATCTAGCCCAACTCTTATTTTACAAATGGGGAAACTGAGGTTCAGGAAAATTTAATGATTTACCCAAGGTTACATAGGTGGCATGAATTTAACCTAGATCTTTTGGGAGGTAGTGGCTTCCTCATCACTGGAGGTCATTAACCAGAGGCAATGAGCACTTGTAGGGTATGTCATAAAGGTACCTGTATCATCAGGTACAAGTTGGACTAGATAACACCTAAATTCCCTTCCAGCTTTGAGATTCTATGTTTCTAAAACTAATTTTTTTAAATATTATAATCGATGTTCTCTTCTTCCTCCTATTATAGAAGTGTGTCTTTATCTAGGACTTTGGAAACAAAAATAATCTTTTTTTTTTTTTTTTAGTTTGAAGAAGTGCTTTTGGAAACGAGAGAACAATATTTGAAGTTACTGGAGGGTAAGCCTGAATTATGTTACTGATAATAATGCTTGAAATAGAAACTAACTCTTTAGAGAATGTCACCATAGAACTCAAAGCACGTAAAATATTTAGAAAAGACATAGTGTGCTTTAAGCAAACATATACATCTTTCACTTCACAGACATAAACAATTAAGCACAGATGCAATGGTCCTAGTTATAATAATAGTTAACATTTATATAGCACTTACTATGTGCCAAGCACTGTGTTAAGCACTTTACAATGATCTCCTTTGATCCTCACAACAACTCTGGGAGGCAGGTGTTCTCCTTATCCCCATTTTACAGTTTTGAGGAAACTGAGGCAGACAGGTTAAGTGACTTGCCCAGGGTCACATAGTGTCTGAAGTCACATTTGAACTCGGGTCTTCCTGACTCCAGGACCTGGCAGAAAGCATTGACTCTAAGGTTAGGATGTTTGAAGGTCAGGGATGGGGAAGGATGGAATCTACTAACCAGCCACACAGTTCTCCCAGGTTTTGTATTCCTTCAATAAATCTCATGCCTAGTATCAATGGTTATCTCCTATGAGGCATTTGTTCCAACTCATTCTGAGGTGGGGAGGCACAATGATCCTAAGGGTAAGTCAGCCTGGGAATTGACTTATCCCATCACTATTCTCTTGAGGAATATGAGGAAAGAGAGCATTCTAGGCATGGAGGTGGAAGATGGAAGATTATGAGGGGCAGAGAAAATTCTTGGAGTACATCCTTTGAATGAACCCTAGGGTGATGAGGCAAAATGATTAAAATCTTAGAGGGTTAACTCACAGAGATTTTTTTCATGTGTTTGGTTGCTGTCTGAGTGCACTGAGAGATACCCGTTACACTTGACCCAAATATTATGGAATAGATGATGGGTTCATGGTCTGAGATTTGGGGAGAAGGCTCAAGGTTTGAGTCACGTGGTACTTTCTCACTCTCTTACCTTGCAAGTTCACTCAAAACTGGGAAGATGTAATTCTCCTCCTTCCTTCAGTGTTGTGAGACTGACTTACAACATGCAACCATGTGCCAAACTATTACTATCTTTTCAAAAGAAACAAAAACCAGAAAATCTTAAAAGAACAACTATTAATTCCAGCTCTGTATGTAAATCTTCAGAGTCACAGATCCAAGTATGATCCCTATCTGGGGAACTCTTTTGCTTCTCTTTGTTTTGGTTCCAAAGGCAGGTTTGTCAGGGAATGCTTTCTGTGTCTCTCTATCTGTTTCTGTGTCTCTCTGCCTTTTCAGCCTTCTCTTTCTTCCTCCCCCCTCCCCCTTCCCATCCTGTTCTAACTCTCCTTCTCTCTCTGCTGTTCTTCACTCTTCACGTCTCTAACATGAAAACAAATTATTTGACTTTCTAGGTGCAGGTTGAAGTAAATGAGGGGAAGAACTTGCATTAACCATATACTATGTGTCAAGCACTGTGTTAAGTGCTGAAGATACAAGGAGCTGAGCAAGATAGTCCCTGCTCCCAAGGACTTCACATTCTAATTGGGAGAGAGATCACATATAGCAGAGCTCTGCTGCAAGGGATGTGGGAACATCCAGTGTTCCTTACGGGATTTGATGGCAACAGCAAAGCTATTGTTTGGAGAACGTTGCCATAATGATGCCAGACTTTGCAAATGACCAAAAATTCTCCCAAAATCCTCTAGAGTGGTGGTATATTTTGAACTTTACTTGCTGGGATTTGAGAGAGGGAAAAACCAGATGAGCTTGTCCTTCATCATGTCTGTACCTTGTAGGAGACCAGGGCTCTTTCCACTGTACCATACTGTCTCCCCAAAGGGGTCCTGGTGGCATTCTACAGTTCCATGTGTATATTTATAAATATATAAACAGATTTACACACATATACATGCCACTTGTTCTATCATCAGATTTTTTTGGTCCATGCTATTCCTGTCATCGGGTCTCCTCAGGGGATAGCTATTGTGGCCCTGAAAGTGTGGCTAAAGGAAGCAAACAGGCTAGGTGATATATATTTATATTATTTATTCCCTTAAAGCTAGCAGATACATGATCATTCTGACTGACTGATGAAAAGAATGACAAGGTTTAAATACACTTCAGAATAATCCCAACTCCAATTTATGGTCTCCCTATCATGAGAAAGGAAGTTTCTTAGTTGAATAAGTAAGACAAGACAATTGACAAAGTAGTATTAGTTAGAAATTAGGATCCCAAGATGTCTGTGTTTCTGCTATATAAGCATATGGCCCTAGGATATCAAGATAACAGAAGTCCCATTATTCTGGCTTATCATTTAGTGGTTACAAACAGAAAGAATACTCCTTATCAATCTTGTCTGGTCTTTGAAGTGGCTGACACAGGAAAGAGCATTTTTAGAGCAAAGTAAAGCAGTTTGGTTGTTTAGTTCAGGCTTTGGATCTTATCAGGGTTCACACAATCTGAAAGGATTGTCACTGTCTACCTATAACATATGAAAGGGACCATCATAGGACCTACACCTGGATG
>CM053627.1:183897865-183916330 GCA_028646595.1 Phalanger gymnotis | reverse complement strand
GTGAATGATATTTATGTGCTGAATTAAAGTAAGCTTGCCAACCCCTTCACCTTGCTCTCCTTATTAAGGCAGATCAAAAGAACCTGTGTTTTTGTGGTGTGCTGGCAGCTTTCTGGGTGCTGGCTGTGGGTGGATTTCCCCCCTCCCCCCTCCACAGAAGCTGCTAGCCAGATTGTAGAAAACACTGTGCTAGTCGGTCACCCTGGGTATGCTAGGTGCTTGCTAACACATCTGACCAGCTTTCGTTTTTCTTGTTTTTTACAGGAATCATGTTCCATATCAATGAATGGTCTCTTGTTTTCTAGTAAATTTGACCCCCAGGAGACAGGCATGATGGAGACCAACCATAGCCCTATCCTGAAACACACAAACTCATACCTCTACACAAAGCATCTTGATAAGGGAAAAATTCTAGACCTTAGACAAATTTTGAGATGCTCAAAACTAGAAGAAAAATTATCAACATAGCATTGGGAAGAGACAGGATCATCATTCACATGTTCTCAAACCTTACTCTTCCCCTCCAAAAAAAAAAAAAAGTAATGCTACCTTCTGAAGGATTTTGTCAAAGAACATTCATTCTATCCATACTAAACCAATAAACATAGAGTAGGTGCCCATTTTCAGTTCTAAAGGCAAAAATGAGAACATAAACCACAGATCTGTGCATAGAAAGCCTTTATTTGATGCATATCTATTTCATTTGTTGTAAAGGTGCAGGTAACTGGGGCTTAGATCAGTAGAATTACGTAACATTTTGTTATTTATTAGGCTCCAACTATTAGAGTAATCCAACTTCAAATGCTATGTTCAGCACAAAAAGCACAGGGTAGAATTCAGCAAGTACTCAATGTCTTAGGTGCTGGAGCAGTTTAGATAAGGCCTTCCTCCCAAGGTCACTTCTGGAAGATGAAGAAGCATATAGCTGGTGTAGGTCTCCTTCAGGTCAGGGAACAGATGGGGAGGGTTAGGCTTAGGAAATGTATATCCCTGAAACTTAGAGAGTGAACCAGGGGAACCTGGGAGGGCTTAGAGCAAGATAAGGTGGAGGGAGAGACCCAAAAGGCCATGAAATCAAGTACTTCAACTGTGGGCCTCAAAATCTAGTGTTTAGAAAGGACTGAAGAAAGAAGAGATTGAGGATGCAAGGAGGACCCTTTCCTTGCCTCCTAGGCCTTTGCTGGTTTTGTTAGGCTTCTCTGAAAGGCTACCAGAGCCTGTAGCTACCTCTAGAGAAGGCTCACAAAGCACTGGCATGATTGGCATTAAGGGCCCTAGAATCACAGAGTAATCACACGCAATCTCTCTCCATAGGTGAGTTTGCTGTTTTATCCACTGAAGATCTTGACAACCATTCCTACAGACTTGGCATCGGGTAGGGGCTTTCTCTTGCTGCCCGGGCCCAGGAATTTCTTAATTGTTGGGATATTACTCATGTGAGTTTTAAATGCCTAGAGGAAAAAATGTTGAAAGGAAAGTTAGTTGATGAAAAAAAAAACAATAACCTCATGACACAAAGTCCAAATGACAATGGTGACCCCCCCCCAAAATTCAGGGGTATCAGTATTGAAAGTGAAGATGGTCTTAATGAATAATCAAAACGGATGATTAATTGAACTAAAATCAGTTAAGTGACTTTCCCAAGGTCACACAGCTGATAAATTGTGGAGCCAAGATTAAGGCTTGTGACTCAACCCCTCTAAATTCTAGGGCCTTGGCTCTATTTATTATTCCGTTTATTACTTCCTATTTATCCTGTATATAATTACTTGATATATATTTGTTTGCATGTTGTCTCCCCTGTAAGCTGTTTGTCCCTGGGCAAGTCACATAAATGTCAGTCACTTTCTCCATTGCTCAGAGAAAAGCAAAAGCCCCTTGCTCTCAAGGGGCTTAGAGTCTAACAGAAGAAACGATATACACACAAATTGTGTACAAGCTATACACAGGATAAGTTGGAGATAATCAGCAGAGGGTAGGTACTAACTACATAGGGCACGGAGACTGTAAGCCCTTTATGGCAGGTTCTGTCTTTTATCTTTTTTTTTGTATCCCCAGTGCTCAGCACAGTACCTGGCATATAGTAAGCATTTAATAAATGTTTATTGATTGGCTACAATCACACTGCTTATTCTTCTTGGTGTGATGTGAGTCAAATACATGAAAATGTCAGTAAGTGTGAGTAAGTGTGAGTAAGTGTGAGTGCCATCTGTGGTTAAAAGCAAAATCAGCTTCTACAGGTTTTGAACTTTGACATTTACTAGCTGTGTGACCCTGGACAAATCACTTCATCCTGTTTGCCTCAGTTTCCTCATCTGTAAAAAAATAAGCTGGAGAAGGAAATGGCAAACCATTCCAGTATCTTTGCAAAGAAAACCCCTAAAGGGGTCACAAAGTCTTTCTGACTCCAGGCTTAGCACTCTATCCACTACGCCATCTAGCGGCCTAGTAGGTAATGAATACATCCTGATTTCCTTCTTTTTTTTCTGGAGTGAAGGGGGAAAAGGAAAGGCTTCTTGTCAAAAGTGGGATTTTACATGGGCCTTGAAGGAAACCAGGGAAGCCAGAAGGCAGAGATAAGGAAGGAGATACAGTCAATGAAAATGCATAAACTCTGAGCTTCAGTTTATTCATCTGTGAAATGGGGATAATAATGCCTGTAGCCCCTTTACATTGGGTTGTTTGAGTATCAAATGAGAAAACATATGTAAAATGTTCTGAAAACCTTGAAACACTATGTGATTGTCAGCTGCTAATAATTCATACTGGTCTTCCCTTTTCCAAATTAATCTTGAATTACTAAAGTTTGACTAGACGTAAAAGTATGACTTTTTTTTCTTTTTTATGCCTAATTAGGGAATTGGGGGGGAGGTGTTGGGGGGTAGAGTTGTAATGAGGAAGGAGTGAGTCTCAGTACCTGAAGCAGGATGGGAGTCAATAAGAGAGAGCCAGCCATAGAGTCAGGAGGATCTGAGTTCAAATTCTACATCTGATACCTACTGCCTGGGTTGTCTTGGACAAATGCATTTAACCTCTCCATGCCTTGGGCAACTCCCCAAGATTCTAAGTTATCCAACATTTGCCCATTTGTGTTGCTGATAGAGGCAGTTACCTCGGTAAGAGTTCTCTATGCCGAAGAAACCTCAAATCACAAAGAGTCAGACACAACTGAAAACTACTGTACGATTGACTATTATGTGCCCAGCACTGTGCTAGCTAAGCAATTTACAGATATCTTGCTTAACCTGGTGCCATATTAATCTGATCTTTCCCACCCATTCAGTAGGGCTCAGGTGGGCCTAGGTGGGAAGGCCTGATTATATCTTTGTTTGTAAGTAGGCCTCAAGCCCCTACTAAGTAGGCGCTAAGCCGATGTGGGTGTGAAGCCCTCAGGGTCCTAAGGGGAGTTGCTAAGACCACAGCCAATGGTATGTGCACTGAGTTCTAGTCAATAGGATGATGGCTAGGACTGTATGAAAAGAGAGCCCAGGACTGGGAGCAGCAGAGCTGAGAGCTGCAGGATCAAGAGAAAGTGCAGAGCAGAGAGGGTTAAACAAGAGAGAGTTTGCAGAGATCAAGATGTTGCAGAGCTGCAGGACAGACTGCTGAGCTTGGAGAGTTAGGATTCTTGAGTGATCTTTTATAGGAAGGCCCTATTAGGGGAAGTTACAAATGTGGCTTAGTTTCTTCCTATAATATTTTGTTATAATTTCCTTGTTACTACAGTGAGGCTTATCGGTTTTGGAATATTATTGCTATAATATCAAATTGGGGGCATTGGTCCTTGAATCTGATCCTCTGAAGTCTAAATAAATGTTATACTTCCTCTGCCTTCTACCTAGAGAATTCCTTAATACTTTGCGATTCCGAACCATTCAGGCATGCCCGTGGTCCTCTTCGAGGTCATGAATTTTTGCCTTACTGCTATACCTGGCAGGTTGGTGTTATTGGGAGATGCATTTTATGGTTGAAGAAACTATATGACAAACAAGGTAAATGACTTGCCAAGGTTCATACAGAGCCCCATTTGAACCCAGCACTTGCAAACTCCAGATCTTGTGATCTATGCGCTGTGCCCTCTGCTGATTATCCAATTTATCCTGTATATAGCTCATCTGTACACACTTTGTCTGTTATGTGGTTTTCTCCCATTAGACTGTAAAGCCCCTTGAGAGCAAGGATTATCTTTTGCTTTTCTTAGAACAAAGGAGAAATAGACCGACTGATAATTTATGCAACACACAGCTAGTAAGCATCAGAGGACAATCTCTGATTGTCCATTGCTTACCACTCTACTTCCTGTTTAATGAAAAGCCAGAGCTATATGCATATAGTTTTATGGCATCCTACTACATAAGTAGGATTATATGTATGCAAGTACACTGGCAAAACAAAGTATATACTACCCAGCTGGAAGCACCTTTAAGGAATAAACAAGAATATGATTTACAGTTATAGAAATACTTTATAACTTAAATATAAACTACTTGAAAGCATTTGGAAACAATTTGCTTAAACAACATAGGCACTTCTCTTCTGACATGAATTTCCTTTTCTAAGCCTGAATTTGCCTAGTAAATCTTTTTTTCCTCCTCACATTATAATGATCGATAGTAACAGCCAATATTTACATAGTGCCTACCATGTGCCAACCACTTTCAATTATGATCTCATTTGATCCTCACAACAACCCTGGGAGGGAGGTGCTATCATTACTCCCATTTGACAGATGAGGAAACTGAGGCAAAAGAATTAAGTGACTTGCCCAGGTTCACACAGCTGGTAAATGTCCGAGACTGGATTTAAACTCAGATTTTTCTGACTCCAGGCCTGGCGCTTTATCCACCGTGCCACATAGTCACCCCAAACATATGGTTGGTTGAAAGGGCAAACTTCAGAGTCAAAATAAGAAAACTTGGTATTACTGGAATCAAAATTAATTAGGTTTTAGTCTACCACCTGGATTTGTATCTATACACACAAACGCATGTTTTATATATATATATATATATACACACATATATATGTATATATATTTATAATATGATATAATATATGTGTCTCTGTGTACATGTATATACATATGCATATATATGCATATGTATTTAACACATATGACAAGGAACAGCTTGTCACACTGGATAACAGGCCTCCCCATGGAGTCAAGAAGATCCAAGTGTAACTTCTACTTCTCACCCATACTGGCTGTAGGATCAAGGGAAAGTCATTTAAGCTCTCTGGGGCCCAAGCGACTGTCTAAAGCAATGGTTTTTCAAGTGTGATCCAGGAACCCTAAGGCTGTCCAAGATCCTTTCAGGGGTTCTACAAAATCAAAACCTATTTTCTTGATAATACATTTTAATTTCTAATAAGGTAAATATCAATAGATATAACCCACAAACACAGAAGCTCTTGGAGGGAATGGGGGGGTGGGGCAAGGGCCCTCAATCATTTTTGAGTGTGTAAAAGTTTGAATATTGATACTCTAAGGTTGTAGACAAGATCTACATTGATGGAGGAATTTTCCACAATGGGATTCTGTAATCAGGGAAAATCACAGGTCCTGAATGAAAAGGCACTAAAAACCTTATCTTTATTGTATAAATGCCTGATAAGCTATCTATCTTTGTTTGCACACTGGAATGATCACTGTTTCCGAACTTTGGCAACAGTAAACACAATGTGATCCAGGCCAAATCATACAGTCCCTCTTTGGAGGAGGGAAAATGGGGAAGCCAGAAGTCCTCATGGTTTGGGGATCATGTTTAGAAAGGGTTTGGGAGAGTAGTTGTCAGAGTAGAGATTAGAAGAGGAAAACATTTAGGTCAGATTTGGTACAATACCTGCAATTTACAGTGATACTTGCTTATTTACAGGGAACAATCTGGAGGAACAGATTTCAGTCGTGTCTGACTCTTCGGGACCCCATTTGGGGTAAAGATACTGGAGTGGGTTGACATTTCCAGATAGATCAAGAGAATTCTGGGATTGATTGGAAACTGCATTTTTGTAAAATAAATTTTCCCTAAAACTCTTGAGCGGGGAATAAGATCTGGCCAGGCACTGACACAAAAAGATGGAGTGGGGAAAAGAGTGAGGACCCAGATATCTTCATGTGCTTGGAGAGGGAGGAATGGTAAAAGGGTGAGCCAAGTTAAGCTGGGCTTGCCATGAACCCTAACCCACTCCCTAGGTGGGCCAAGTGGCAAACAAAAGTGAACCAGATGTTTATACTAAGAAGAGTCCAAGCTGCTCTCTCCCCACAGGATCCATAACCACGGCAGGCATGTGGTGTAGGGGGGTGGCCAGAGCTAGTCTGTACTTAGACATCAGAATTTTGAAATTTGAGGCTCTCTAGATTTAGAAAAAGAGAAACTCCCCAATATCTTAAGCACTGACTCTTTCCTATTCTTTCCTATGCTTCAGCTTGCACAGAAGAGACTGATAAATTTATGTTTCAGGAATGTTTCCTTGGGTCAACTTTCAACAAGGAAAGTTTGAGTCCATGAAGCAGCTTGGGAGAAAAGTAGAGATAAAACTATTTTTAAGTATAAATAATCTAACCATGTAAAAGTACTGGGTATTGGGAATTCAATTCTCAATCTTTCTCTATCCTTACTTCAATCTATACAATATATGTGTTTGTACATATCCATGTGTCTACGTACGTATGCATATACATAAATGCACATATATGCATAAATCTTTCCATATATTTATTTTCTTTTCCTTTCTGTCCAGAACTGTAATTTCATCATGGTTGAGAACTCATAATGTAGAAACTTCCTCATAAATCAGCATCTTAGAAAATTGCCTTGAAGCACCGAGAACCTCATGACTGGATGTGGTAGGACTTGAACCCTGATCCTTCTGACTTCCTAGGATTGTACGTTGGAAGCTGGACAAGACCTTGGAGTAAATGAAAGGTCATTTATCCCAACTCCTCATTTCATTTTATCTTTAAAGACTAGGTCTCCCTATCTCATCCAGGGTGGAAGTTCAGGGGCTACTCATGGGCCAATTATCTCTTCCGTTTTGTGTGCCACTCCAACCACCATGTCAACTCCTAACTTAGTGGGAATAAAAAGCCCATTTGCATTGCCCACCACAGGACTCCAGAACTCAAGAGATCTAACAGCCTGTCTCCCACGTAGTCAGGTTTATAAGCCTGTGCCACCATACCTAGCCAACCCTCCATTTTCAGAAGAGGAATCCAAAGCCTGGAGTGGCAAAGTGATTTATCCATAGTCACCCAGCTAGTAAGAGGCAGAATCAGTTTTTGAATCCAAGTCCTCTTAACTACAATCTGACTGACTACATTTACAATTGAAAGTCAACTGGTCATCAGATATTTAAGGAAAAAGTCCTTGGTCAATTTTCAAACTTCATATTTTAATTACCTGGAGTAATGGAAATCCAGAGAGTGCATCAGGGATGCCCTCCTCCACTTCTAAAATAGCTTCAATCAGTAGCACATCTGCCATGCTCATCCGGTTACCCATGAGAAAGTTTTGTCCATGACCCTTTAAAACCTGAATAAGTACAGAAGAATATTGAGGATGACTGTCACTTCACAGACAGAGGAGCGATAGATCGACTATAGCAGCAGAGTACACAGGAGTGGGTGAGACTGTCCAATGTCCAGCTAATGGCAAGTCAAGCTGGAATCCCTCTATACAGATCATGAAGGAGCGAGAAGAGGGAGTGAGAAGGAACTCATGATTAACTATCAATTCCAATTCAAAATGAGGTTGCACCATTAAATTTCAGACTTTTTCTCCTCTCAAATGTCCTATGTTTAAAGTGATGCCAGAGTACCCACTCAACTGAGGGCACGTCACTCACCCCAGTAGAAAGCTTCTTTGTCACAGGTCTAACAGTCTATAACTGTACTAGTGCTCAGTTTTTGCAGGTACTGACCTACCAGAGGCCATTATGGTGCCAGTTAGAAGCAAAGTTACCGATAGTCTGGGACAGAGTATCATAAGATTAAGGATTTAGAGTGGGCGATGTCCTCAGAGGCCATCTGGTCCAACCTCCTTGTTTTACAGATGAGGAAACTGAGGCCCAGAAAGATTGACTTGTTCAAAGTAAGTGAGTGAGGCAGGAGCATGCTGGTTTTGTAATTGTGTTTCATCTTTCTTCTTGATGTCGCTCCTTTTGGACAAAATTTGCAATGTCAGGGTGATAGTGAAGAACTTCCCTTACCAATAACCTTCTCTGCAACTAATAGTCTCAGGTAATTAGAGGCGGTCGGTGGGGCAGTGGATATAGTGCAGGCCTGGAGTCAGGAAGACCTGAGTTCAAATCCAAGCTCAGATACCTGCTGGCTGTATGACCTTAGGCAAGTCTTTCATTCTTTGTATATCCAAGCTTCCTCATCTATAAAATGCGGATAAGTATATCTCCTACCTCCCAGGGGTGTTGTAAAGATCAAAATGAGATAATAATTATAAAGTATTTAGCACAGTGCCTGGCACATAACGGGTGTTTTATACATGTTATTGTGTAATCAGTCACGTCCGGCTCTTTGTGACCCTGTGCACCACATCACACCAATCCTTTGCATGCGGTTTTCTTGGCCAAGATACTGGAGTGGTTTGCCATTTCCTCCTCAGGTGAATGAAGGTAAACAGAGATAAGTGACTTGCCCAGGGTCCTCCTAGGCAAACAGAGAGTAGGTGACTTGCCCAATGTCACACAGCTAGGAATTGTCTGAGGGTAGATTTGACCT
This sequence comes from Phalanger gymnotis, assembly GCA_028646595.1. Taxonomy (NCBI): domain Eukaryota; kingdom Metazoa; phylum Chordata; class Mammalia; order Diprotodontia; family Phalangeridae; genus Phalanger; species Phalanger gymnotis. The sequence goes on along the minus strand of CM053627.1, from coordinate 183,907,596 downwards.
CAGGTTTTCCCAACTCCATGCCTAATTCTCTATCCATTGAGCTATCTAGCAGCCTCCATGTAAATGTTAGCTAGCAATAATAATAATAGTAGCTGCAGCCTGGAGCACAGAGAATTCAAATGACTCGTCTAAAGTCACACAGCCCATATGCATCTGAGCTAGAACTTGAACCTGGGTCTTCCTGCCTCCGAGGCCAGGCCACCATCTACTACGCCACCCTGCCTTTCAGTGCCCTATCATGAGTCCTTTGCAATCTAAAATATGTTCTCCTGAGGTTAGTTTTACAAAAAACGACAAAAAAACCATGGAGCAGAGGAAAAATCATTTAGAGAACTGCCTGAGTACCTGTTCCTCTTGCTCTCTTTTACTTTTTTCTGGTCTCATCATTTTTTTTTTGCTGGTTTTTTTTTTTTTGGAGGGGGAAGGCAAGGCTATTGGAGTTAAGTGACTTGCCCAAGGTCACACAGCTGGTATGTTAAGTGTCTGAGGTTGCATTTGAATTCAGGTCCTTCTGACTTCAGGGCTGGTGCTCTACTCACTGCACCTGGTTTCATTATTCTAATTACATCAGATCCTCTGGCATTTACCTTTTCATAAGCAGGGAAGTATCTGGTTTTGGCCTTGTTAGTGATTTCGGTGAGTTTTTGCTTCTGCTCTTCTCCGTTTAGGTAAGGATACATCATGACTAGCTCCATCAGATCCATCACTCCCTCTGAGTACATGACAATCCTTAAAAAAAAAAAAAAAAGGTATGCAGCATCTCAGTTAATGTTTCCTTTCCTTGGCTTCCCCAACTAAGATCCTCTGTGGAATCCAGAAATTCTTTTTTTTAAAATCCCCTGAAAAGTCTTGTCACAAATCAGGGAGCGTAATTCATTCCCCTTTCTCCCAGCCAGTCTCTGCTTCCTATCTCTCAAAGAAGAAAAGCAACTAAAAGCTTTTTCCCAACATGTGTTGGAAGATGCCACTACTGAGGGTGAAAAAAAGGAAGGCTTGGCTTCTTTGAACCCCAAGTTAAATTCCTAAAAACAAAAAAAGCTCTTGAGAATCAAAAGGTAGGCAGACAACCGAAGGTTAAATTGGTCCTGAAGACACTCCAGTCTTTGCTCATTACTTAAACCAATAACATACAGAAAAATCAAAGAGTCTATTCATGAATGACAACCGTATGGGACAGGACCAGCTAACCACCTAGCTAAGTCACCCCCCAAGCAAGCATAGAACCGTTACAGTACATTGCTCTCTCCTTCATGTCCTTCCCAAATAGATTGTATTTCTCAGCAATATAGTGGAGAATGGCTCTGGACTGAACCAGCTTCATCCCATCGATTTCAACCATTGGCACTTGTTGGAACAGCAGGGCAGCTGGGAACAGAAAATACAGGCTTAGACGTCAAAACTTCTGGCATCTGGCAACTCACACGCACACACACACACTACGAGACTGTACTGGCATGTCCCGGGGCAGCAAACCAGCAAGATCATTAGAAGGAGCCACGGACATGAAGGAAGGATAGAAAACTCTACGCACGGAACCAAGAAGCAAAAGGAGTGTTGGTCTCACCCACGGCCCCTTTAGTTCTTAAAGAGAGGCACAGAGACACACTTTTATATACAGCATTGATGTGGGCTTGGGGACCTTACCAGAAACTGATAGGTAGCAGCTGGATTTAAGAAGACCCGAGTTCTAATCTAGCCTCGGACATTTATTAGCTGTGTGAGTTGGGCAAATCGGTCAAATTTCTATAGGCCTTAATTTCCTCATCTGAAAATGGAGGATGATGACAATACCTACATCCCGGAGTTGTTATGAAGGAAGAATGAGGTATTTGTGAAAACACCTTGCAAACCTTAAAGTGCTATATAAATGCTAGTTATTAATAATGATATTATTAACTGGTTGGAGTACTGGGTTAATGAAGCTGAAACCATTGGCTAATTTGACCATTGGCCAATGTCCAGTGCCTGCCAACCACTGTGCTTCACTAAAGTCCCACCTACCACAGGAAGCCTTCCCTGATTCCCCTTCAGTCTAGTGCCTGTCTCTGCCGGTCATCTCCAATTTGCCTTATATATATCTTGTATGTACACAGTTGCCTGCATATTCTTGCTTCCATTAGAATGGGAGCCCCTTGAGGGCAGAGACTGCCTCTGGCCTTCCTTTGCACCCTAAGAACTTCGCACTGCATCCGGCGCACATCCTAGTAGATGCTTAATAAATGTTTATTGAGTGACTGCTTCCTGGTCACAGATCACTAGTCTTACTCTAGGCCAACCATCTTGCAAAAGGGCAATCAAATGTGAGTGGATAAATACAAATTCATCACCCCAGCTAGGTAAACCACGAAGAAACCAAAGATATGCAAGTGTCTTAGCAATGAGAGGTCAACTAAGGCAGCTTCGTTTACAAAGGACACAGAAAAGATCCTAGAACATTAGACCTGGAAGGTACCCTCAGATTACCTTGTCCAGAGCCGGAGACTAAGCCCTGCAGCAGTGAGTAACATGTCAAAGGCCATGCAGTGATTTAGTGACAGAGTGAAGACCAAAATTCAGGTCTCCCAACTCTCAGACGAGTGCTCATTCCCTCACACCCTCCCACGTCTCATGCAGCCCAGTATAATGGAATCTGTAGCTTTTAGGGGAATTGGAATTAGTAGGAGAGGCTTCCTTGGCCCCTAAGAAAGAGGGAGAGGACTTCTGCTATTTGTAAAATTCTTCAGAAATACACCCTAACAACTCAAACAGAATTCCTGGTGATGAGTTATCAGTGCCCCTGTCTCTCCTCCAATTATGTTGTACTTATCTGTTTAAACGTTGTATCTCTTAGTGAAATGTATGCTCCTTAAGGGTGAGAATTGGATTTTTATTTTTGATTTGGCGTCTGCAGCACCTAGCATAGTGCCTAGCATACGGTAAATGTTTAACAAATAAATTCATGTCAAATGAATAAATGCACAGGGTCTACTAAGTTTGTGTCTGCTTGGTGTGTGACTTTAAGTTATGCTGTTGTTCAGTGACCCCATTTGAGGTTTTTTTTTGGCAAAGACGCCAGAGTGGTTTGACATTTCCTTCTCTAACTCATTTTACAAATGAGGAACTGAGGCAAATGGGGTTAAATGACTTGTCCGGGGTCGCACAGCCAAATTTGAACTCAGGTCTTCCAGACTCCAGGCTGGAATTCTATCCACTGTGCCACCTAGTGACCCCACTTTGAGCCATACCTCAGTGTTAATTTTGTGTATTACATTGGGTACAGACCAGATAATCCACATTTATATTATCAGTCATCCTGTAGTGTACCTAAAGGTATTCTCAGTTAAAAAAAACCTTGTTCTTCCCATTCTAATTTGATTAGGACAGTGTTTTTGATGACTTCCTTCAGCTTAACAAAACTAAGGGCAAGACCATAGATTTAGAGCTCGAAAGGACTTAGTGCTCCAACCTCTTATTTTACAGCTGAAGACAGTGAGACCCAGAAAGGTTAATGACTCGTCCAAAGTCACACAGGTAGTAAGCAGCAGGCAGAGTCGGGACTCAGACCAAGGTGTTCCAACTCCAAAGGCATCATTCTTTCCACTGAACAATGATGCCTTCCAGAGTTTCAATTGCATTTTTTATACTCACTTGCTCTTAACTTATCTAATTGTTCTTTTGTTTCAAACATTTGTTCTTCAAACTAAAACAAAAACAGAAATACAAAATAATATTAGGAAATGTCATAGGCAGTTCAGGAGAGTGTATGTTTACATATGTATATATTAATATGCAGATGTGATTTATTTATACGTGTGCTACATATTTGTATGTTTATGTATCCGTGTTGTCTCCCCTGTTAGAATATTAACTCTTCGAGGGTTTGGAAGCTAGGCCGAGTTGGACCTGTCTGCACATCTCCCCAGGCCTAACACAGCGTCTGATATGTCACAGACACTTAATAAATGCTTGCTGACTGGTCACCAATCCCCTTTAGGAGAGTGATATTGAGTGTGTCAGGTGGCTGCAAATTTAGTCAAGTCCCACTAAGCCAGAAAAGCTTTCATTGCATGCTCAAAGACAAACTGGATGTTAGTCATCTGAGGACCTGCCTAGCTATCCTCTGAATGGCTCATCCCTAGTCACCAGGTGAAGAATTATGTATTTTTGCCATAGCAATTCACAAAACCTGTTTGCCATGCTGCAGAGGGGTTTCATTGTGTAACTAACACAATACCCAAGTAAAAGCTGGGGCTATGATACACCCCCCCCCCTGCCCCACCCCCCTGCCAGGGAAATCACAGATCCTGAATCCTTATTCCATTTTCATAATGGCAGTACAAGTCTTTTTGTAGGACCTCTCCTACTTCATTTATAAATTTACTGACAGGCTTGCAAAATACTCTTTATTAATTACTCATTAAACACCTGGCAGAGACATTGAAAGCCCGAGGCAAGACTAGGGGAAGGCAAGGTAGGCAATTACCAAGGAGAGCAGCCCCACAGGAGAACACAAGGTGACAATTTTTAATGTTAGTTTTTTAAATAAATTTACATATTACATAATGTGCATAATGTCAGAAAATTCTGCCCTCTGCAACACGTAGGTATTGGGTTTTTGACAAGCAAAAAAAAAATACATGTTAGTTACAGTGAAGGCTCAAAGCCTCAGCTTCACAGGGAGCCTGATTTTCTTTCCCTTTTTTTTAATCTAAAATTTTAAAAATTAAGTAGCACTTATTTTCTCTCACTCCTACCTCCATCCTCCATTGAAAAAAAAACAAACAAGGAAAAAGGAAAAGAAAATCCCTATAACAAATACTTGTAGTCAAGCAAAACAAATCTCCACCTTTTTTTTTTGAAGGGCATTATGGTCTATTTATTTAAGAGATCTTTGATTTTAAACAAAGCCTGTGAAAATGCTCACAAAAGTATCGACATGTAGTCATACTTCCCCAAAACATGTGGGATTCAATCCTCCCCACAGACCACAAATACCTTGTCCTAGGCCCTAGACTGAAAAGCTTTGGGAGCTCAGGAAAACTAATGTTCGGTTTTGGAAAACTAGTCTTGAGAGCCACTGCTAAATTTGATTCATTCCTTGTACATAGGAAGCTCTCTAAATACTGTACTTTACATACTAGACTGAGGGCCTTCTGCAAGTCATTAACCTCTCTGAGTCTTAAGTTATCTCATCTATAAGAAGAGAGATTGGATTAAATGGCTCTCTGAGATGCCTTACAGCTCCAGACAGACGACCAAGTATCTCTAAAACTAAAGAAAAAAGCAATTAGAAAATAAGATTGTACTGAAAAAAAAAAGCATATCCATTTGCACAAGTCAGCTTTTGGAGGGAGGAATGTTGGGTGTAATAACTAGAGACTTTCAGGCAACAGCTTGTCCTAAGATGTCCCAGAGCTTGAGAACAATGAAATCTCCTCGGAAAATCCCCCCACCCCAAATTAGACAAACCTCCACTCCAGCTGCTGCTAAGAGCCATCTGATGGGTTCCATTCGGCCCCTTCCATCAAAGTAGTGGAGGATAGGTTTATTTGCCATTGTGATGTTTTGAGTTTTCTGAAAAAGACAAAAAATGTATATGTACATATGTAAGTGATACTTAGATGAGACTGGATTTCATGATCCCAGTATAATCCCTTGCATACAGTTGGTGTTAGATTAAATATTTGAACTCTTGATTTGATTTGTATGGTACCAAGGCATTTATAGAAGATTGGTTCATTATAACCAACTGTGTTAGGCAGGGGTATGTCTGTAAAAGACACAGCACATGCAGTGTTGGTAGAAAGACAGACATATACGAAACAGAAAATTATAAGAGACATACATCTAATTATCTGTAAAGATTGTGATGTGAAAGGAAGAGCACTGAATTTGGAGGCAGAAGGACTAGATATAAACCACCGTTCCTGACTATCTGTGGACTTGGGTAGGTAGGTAACTGGGCCTTCATTACCTCATCTATAAAATGAGGAAGCTGGGTTAGATGATGTCTAGGGTTCTTTCCAGCCTTAAACACAGGATCTTAGTCCTGCCATTTTCTCCATTTAACAAAAAAACAGGAACTGTTTAAAATAACAACAACAAAAAAAACCTATAAAATATTTGCTTACAGTGTATCCCTCTATTATCTGGGTTTTTTGGGTCATTGCTTCCCGATAAAATCTCTTTTTAAAGTTCAGTACTGTGTGTACCTAATAAAAAAAACCCACGACTTTTCATACAGATCTTAAGTATTCAGTCTTATCTAAGGAGAGGAGGACTAAGAAGAAGAGGACAAGGTTAATGACAGAAGAATAGCAGAAGGGCATATACTGGGAAAAAGAGAAGGGCAAGAGGGGAAAGAGGGATAGAAGGAAAAAACAGACTAAGCAGACTCTGAAAAGATTGAAGACTGACTGAAGAAGAAATGATTTTAGAGCTAGAAAGGACCTAGCCCAATGCATTTTTTTAGCAGATGAGGAAATTAAGTTTGAGGCATCCTACCAATGACCACACCATAAGGTATGGAATTAATTTAATTCAGCAAATATTGACTAAGTACCTTGCCAAAGCAAAGAACTCTCTTAGGAAGTTAGAATACAAAGGTGAGTGGGTAGAGATAGGCCTGGAGTCAAAAAGGCCCAAGTTCAAATCCAGCCTCTGATAATAGGTATGTGAACCTGGGCAAGTCACTTAATCTCTGACTTAGTTTCCTCAGCTGATAATAACCTACCAACCAGGGTTGTTGTGAGGACCAAATGACACAATAATTGTAAAGTGCCTGGCATATAGTAAGCTTTATATAAATGTCAGCTATCATTATTATCCTGTACTCAAGTAATTTACATTCTAGTGAGACCGAAATATACCTCCTTTCCATCATTATTCAAAAACCCATGAAATTTATTTCCCACAACCTCTAACCCTGAATCAAGCCTGACAAATAACTGCCCCATTTCATTTTTCACAATCATTAATTCAGGCAGTTCCCCTCTCCCTTTTCCTGTTACTCCCTCTACCCTACTTAGGATTATTAAGTCCCCGAGAGGGACTTTATGATTACATAACTTAAAACTGACAGTCTAGAGAGAGCAAAACAAGAGAACCCCCATCACTCCTTCAATACCCCACCAAGTACACCCTGTTCCCTAATTCAGAACACCTAGGCAATGATCAACTCAGAGAGGCTTCATCTCTCCTGAAGATACATTATGGGTTAATAAAGTTTCTGTGAACAATCCAGGCCATTTGGCCACTATTTCTAAAAATTTTTTTAGATTAAAATTATCATTTTTAAAAAGATGGGTACAGTCTGTCAGCACAGTATTTGATTATCAGAACACTAATTACAAATCAAAGGATTTGTATCCACTTACAGCATGCATTTCTTATGGAAATAGGGCAGGATAGAAAGTTAATAAGTCACTGGGGCTCAGGCTTAAACCTCCCCCACCCCCACCACCAAAAAAAAGGGGGAATTGTGGGAAGGAAAGGTGAAGAGAGGATATAAGAAAAGAAAATTCATGTGCTCCTAGCACAAAAGTAGTTTTTAGCTATAGATGAAAGAATATCTACTTCAAAAGACTGCCAAATCTTTACCCTCCACCCCCCAGATTAGTAGACAGGACTCCATGAATTACTGTGTCCCCTCATCTTCCTCAGGACCCAATCATCTGGTGGCCAGCTTTCTGAAGCTGAACCTTAGAACTATGATAACTTAGTGTTTGGGCACCCCAAATCAGCCAATCCATCAAGGACACCACAGGTTAATTAAGTTTTCACGGGCTGGGCTGGCCTACCCTGACTAACTAACCACTATTTCTAACACTTTCTATGGGGAAAGAATTTTTGGATTAGAACCATTTTTACTTAAGGAAAAAAAAGAAAAAGACAGGAATAGCCCACTCACACAGGAACTGGTTCTCAGAACATTCTGATTCTTTTGTCCAGGAGAAAAGTTTTCAGAATTCAAACCATTTAATTCATTATCTCACCAGGAGGGAAGATTAATAGTTATTTCCAATAGTTTCTTAAAGATTACTTTGACCACTTCGGGTTTGGAACTGTTATCCAGCCCTCTGGGCCAAGAACCTTCTGAAAAGAAAGAGTTACTCGTTTCCAGGGCAGTTCAGGCAGGAATCCTTCCCAAAGAAAGGTCCCTGGGCAGCCCCCACCCCAGACAAATTTAAGACGCAGGCACCGCTATGTCAGGTCCTCAATTTTTCCAAATACTTTATGGGTCTATCATTACACGTATTTTATAGATGAGTAAAACAAGACACTTCGAGATTAAGTGACGTCAAATGTCACGGTGCCAAAACTTGAAGTAGAAGCCCTGTTTCCCCACACTTGGAAAAGAGCCCCAAATTCGGAGAGAGGAGGTGGTAAAGGTGCAAAGCAGAGATCCTCTGGAGCAAGTACAGGGATGCGATGGGAGCCGGTTAGCAGTGAAAGCGGAGCGCAGGTAGGGAAGGAAGGCGCAGGGAGGGGAAGGCCGGGAGAGGCCAGGGAGTTCTGCACATTCTCACCGTCCGCTGCTGGAGAAGGGGGTCCTGCGAGCAGGCGAAAGCTGGCTGGGGCGCGCTGAGGAGCTCTAGATATGCGAAGTGGGCGAGGACTCTGGACGAGATCTACCAATGGTGACTCTGGTGCTTTGCATGCCCAACCCAGCTGCAAGGTATCATGGGGAAATAAAAAAAATCCCAAATTGTGGAGCAATTTAATTCTTATTAATGTCCGAAGAGGGTGCAAAAAGGGGTGTTTTTAAGGAAGCTATGGCGCTATGCCCCTTGGGATTCTCATATTTACTTTGCACGTGATCACCCCACGCGTAAAGAAAGCCCAATTACCGACTCTATATAGCGAACGCCCCCAAGCGGTTGTTGGATGTGAGGGCGATCTGGCTGCGACATCTGTCACCCCATTGATCGCCAGGGTTGATTCGGCTGATCTGGCTGGCTAGGCGGGTGTCCCCTTCCTCCCTCACCGCTCCATGTGCGTCCCTCCCGAAGCTGCGCGCTCGGTCGAAGAGGACGACCTTCCCCGATAGAGGCGGTACCGTTCTTCGGTCAAGGGTATACGAGTAGCTGCGCTCCCCTGCTAGAACAAGCTCCCAAGGTCCATTTGTAGGAGAACGTAGGGTAGTCAAGCTTCCAAGACTCCAGACACATCCAAATGAGGCGCTGCACGTGGCAGTCTGCCTTCGTTTTGCACCCCGCACGCCCGGAGCGACCCCAGCCCAACCCTAAAGGAATAGGAACGAAAATATATGATGCGTCTGACTTGATTTTGCAAAATTCCCCGAACCCTGCAATTGCCAATGCATTTATGTAGGAAAAGGAATGAAATGTAGAAACGGTTAATGTAATTTAAAAGAAAAAAAATCCAATGAAGTCAAAATATCTAACAAGTTAGCTTGTGTAGTCACTTCCCAGCCAGAAACATACACAGACCTTGTAATTTAATCTGCAATGACGAGTTTTCTTTAAAAAAAAAAAGTAAAAAGAATAAACCGAATTTCTATCTATCAACGCTAAAATTCTCAACGAAAACGAGAAAAACCTCAAAGCAGAAGCTGATTTTGGCCACAAGGAGGCAGATTTAAGCTTCTTTCAAAGCTACTTTAAATCTTCGCTAATATTGTTAGGCTCTAAAAATTATGCTCATTTAAATCAGAGTTAGTGGAGGCTCACTGTTCGTTACCCTATTTCCCTCTCGGAGTTTCTAGTTCTTCCCCTCCTTGCTATCTACCC
>CM053627.1:183864000-183897365 GCA_028646595.1 Phalanger gymnotis | reverse complement strand
GCTTTTTCCCCTGAACTAAGTGAATGACATTTGTGTGCTGAATTAAAGTAAGCTTGCCAACCCCTTAACCTTGTTCTCCTTATTAAGGCAGATCAAAAGAACCTGGGCTTTCTGGCTGTCCGGCAGCTTTCTGGGTGCTGGCTGTGCTGGTGGATCTGGACCCCTCCACAGAAGCTGCTAGCCAGATTGTTAAAACAGCAGGCCACTTAGCCTCTCTGTTTGCCTCAGTTTCCACATCTGTGAGATGAGAGTAGGAGTAGCACTGCTTCCTTTCAAGATTGTTGTTAGGATCACAGGCTTTGCAAACCCGAAAGCACTATGCAGATTTGAGCTATTATTACAAGGAACGAAACTGAGGTCCAAAAAGGTCCTGCCTCAGGCCACCCAGGCAGAGCTGGGGTTCTTTTTGGTTTCCTCAGTGGTTGCTTTATCATTTCAATCAAAGGAAATTAAAAATGTGAAACATTAGACTTTATATGAGACATTATATGCCAGAGTGTGCCAAAAGCATTATAGAGTAGGCCGCGTCCTTAAATCCTCTCCTTTCTTTAAGGACTGGCTAAGCTGTAGCCAGAAGAGAACAGGTGTGCCATATTCAGTGCTGGTCTGTCTGCTAGGGGAGTGACCCATCAGCTTCCTGTAAGCACATGGCTTCGTCATGAGACAGTTTAAATCTCAAATTCCTGCCTGATTTGACTTGAAGAGGATGGGCACAACCTGTTCCTTCAGCCTAAGGCTGTGTGTAGATATCTAAAACAGGTGTTTTTCTGCCTTGCAAACATAAAATGAGGACAAGACTTGGATGATTTCAGTTTTTTAATTCATTAAGGGAAAATGAAGGGTCTTCTTGCAGAATTCTAAAGAATGTCCCACTGTCAATGTGGTAATGCATAGAGTATTTGATGACATCCTAGATTTATAATGAAGTATATAATGAAGCTTATGATTACTGTTAAGCTTATGCTTGAAACTGCAGTAAGGCTTTGGGGACACACTTGCATGTATATATGTATGATGTATGTTTATGGATATATGTGCATGTGTACAGAGTGTACATATATACATGTGTATTCACTTAGTATGTGCACATGTGTGTGCACATGTGCATACACACATGAATATATATGTACACATAATACAGAAATTACACAGAGATGAAATACTAACATAAATTGCATGTGTATTATATTTTATTCTTCTTATAGGTTTCTTCCATAGAGACTTAAAACCTGAAAACCTCCTTTGCATGGGACCAGAGCTTGTGAAAATAGCTGACTTTGGATTAGCCAGAGAAATCCGATCAAGACCACCATATACAGACTATGTGTCTACGAGATGGTGAATACTGTTTGTTCTCTCTCAAATACATAAAATTTTATTTCTTTAAATGAAGAACCATCACTGTAAGGATAACATTAAAGTTGTACTCTAGTCACATTACCATTTTATTAAGAGAAATACTTCAACTAGATATTATTACATTATGCAGAATACATAGTTCATGTTGTGCATTTTCTGTGAAGGGCATTTTTTCCTGATTTATGTATATGCATAAAGAATAGTTTTTAGACTAAAGCGTTTTTGCCTGAAGGCACTTGAGTTGCAGAGATACTTGTCTAGAGTGATTATGCCACCAATCATATGTTTCGCAGACCTGTCTGAAATAAATGCAAGGAAATTTTGAGGGATCACTCATTGCTCAAGGTATCAATGTAACAGACCCAGAACTTCCCCAAGACCCTGGGCTCACATCTAAGTTTTATGAGTCCTGAAGATCACCTTCTCTTTTTGGCTCATTGTACTCACTTAGAATTGCTCAGCTGGGGCAGCTAGGTGGCACAGTGAGTGGAGCACCGGCCCTGGAGTAAGGAGGAGCTGAGTTCAAATGTGGCCTCAGATACTTGACACACTGACTAGCTGTGTGACTTTGGGCAAGTCAGTTAACCCCAATTGCTCTGCTTTCTCCTCCTCACAAAAAAAAAAACAACAAAACAACAACGAAAGAATTACTCATAACCCATATAAGCACTCAGCATAGCAAATACATGTAGGGTATGGGACTGCCTTTTTTATACTGTGGAAAATTCAGAAGATGCAAAGGGCTCACAGGATCTTGTAAACAGATATAGAGACTTATACAGCAGTGAAGTAGCCCATACGCTAACCTGGAAGAAAACTGACCATGAAATTTCTGTTGAAGCAACTGTTTGACATTCTAGTGAGTCTCAGTTTCCCACGGGGCCCTACACAGTTCCCCAAAGACTCATAGTATCATCCTAATGTTTTATACAAAACCTTGTAAGAAAAATCTCTTCCCTTAGTATTGGTATTAATATTGCTGATGCTTAACATAGCCTGAGCTATCTCTCACATGATGCAACAAATTTGTCCTGGTGGATTAGGGTCTTGTACTTTTTTGTTAATTCATCTCTAGTCATAAACTATGATAGGTCTATATTCCACACTTAGCTAGATTAAAAAATGAAATTTATAAACTCTTGCACTGGTATTAATCACATTACTTAATTTAAATTCCAATTAAGGAAAGTAGTAAATAGCAATCCATTTTTTGTTGCCCCAGGTATCGGGCTCCAGAAGTTCTCCTGAGGTCTACCAACTACAGTTCTCCTATTGATGTCTGGGCAGTGGGATGCATCATGGCAGAAGTTTACACACTACGGCCGCTCTTTCCAGGCGCCAGTGAAATTGATACAATATTCAAAATTTGCCAAGTGCTGGGAACGCCAAAAAAGGTAATAATAAGGTGGGATCTAGGTGCACAGGCCAAAGACTATGACTTCCTCGGGCCTCATCTCCTTAACTTTCTGCATCATTAACAATGCAGCCCATCCCATTCCTTCTTAAATTTTCCTCCTCTTTTTACTTCCATTGCTCTAATCTGGTCCTCCTTCCATGTCTCTGACCATTTTCCCACCTCTTTTACTTACTTGTCTTCCTCTGCTGCCCCTTACTTATGGATGTTCCCCAAGACCCAGGCTTCAGCCATCAAATAGTTTCTCCCTTCTTAGAGCCAGTTTTGACTCTCCCCTTCCTCCAGGTGACTCCCATGTCTATCTTTGACTTGTTTCTCTTCTACAGCACCATTTGCACATTTCCTTATTAATGTCCTACCATCATTTCCAACTCAAGGAATTTAAACTAAACTTCATCTTCCTCTTCCTGATTTCTCCTCATCTGGCAGAGTAATTGTACCATTATTCTCCTTCTTATTCAGGCTTAAATAAAGTCTAGGAGTCAAACATGACTCCTTCCTTTTGTTTAACCTCCACATCTATTAAGTCACCAGGTGTTATGAGTCCTTCCTTCATAATGTCTCCTGAAAGCATCATTTCTTTTCTATAACCAATTCCATCCTAGTTCATCCAGGATTTCATCATTCTGTCATAATTACTGCAACAATCTCCTCATTTATCTTTCTGACTTTAGGTAGCCAGGTGGCACAGCACACAGAGTACTAGACCTGGAATCAGGAAGACTTGAATTCAGATCTGGTTTCAGACACTTCTTAGCTATGTGACCCTGGGCAAATCACTTTTAACCTCTATCTGCCCCAGTTTCTTCCACTGTAAAATCAGGATAATAACAGCATTATATCCTAGGGTCGTTATGAGACTTAAATAAGATAATAACAGTAAAGCATTTAGCACAGTGCATGTTCCCCTTACCTTCTTCCTTTAATCTCTCTTCCCTCCAGTCCATCCTGCATACTTCCAGAACACCTGGCTGTCTCTTTTCTATCTGTCTGAACCCTATGTATCTTTTAAAACTCAGTTCAAGTGCCATACTCTTCATGAAGCTTTCTCTCAATAACCTGGCTCATTTTGATCTCTGTTTCTTCCTAACTCTCATAGGAGTTAGGAAGTTCCTAACTCTCCTTTTTTTCTATAAAACTTATTTGCTCCTTCAGGACATTGCTGTAACTCTAGTATTTTTGTTTCATATTAACATTTAATTTTTGTACTATTTTCTGTGTGTATGTTTGTATACCTCCTCTCCCAAATGGATCGTAAGGTCATTAACTATGAGATTCCGTATATTTCTTCTTGGCATCACCCCCTTCCAACAAGTGACTAACTCAGTACTTTACCCAAAGTGGATGCTTAGTTAGAATTTGCTAAATAAGTGAATGAGAGCAAATGAACAATTACTAGATATTCCCAAGCCCTGTGCTGTGATTTTCTTATTATTGCCTGTACCCAACATTGCCAAGTAGAAAGATATACCTACCAATAGTCTAAAAAGGTTCAGAAGGTGTCTGAGGTCTCTGGCTGCCCTGGGGAGTTTGTATTGAGTTCCTGACCCAGGAAACTTTTACCTTCATCAGAAGCTCTCTGGCTCTCCTCATGTAGAAGCTGCACTCAATCATATAAAATGGCTCCAGTGTTTCCAAATTGTTCTGGAGGTGGTCCTGTTCCTTCCGTGCTACTCCCCTTCTTCCTTCCTCTGCTCCCTGGTCGGTTAACCCAACTTGGGAGGAAGGAGAGGAGGCCTCGTAAATATGGGCTCCTCATACCCAACGTTTAGCCCTGAGGATTGGTGATAGAGGTCATCACAGCTGTACTGAATTCTGGGCATCCAGCAGAGTGTCCGGCATTCATATTTAGATTACTGAACCAACTTTTAAAAAAGCTGTTCTTTTTCCAGCTAGCTGAGATAGCAGTGAGCTGTCAGTAGCTGTCAATAGATATAAAGCAGTAGCTTTCTAATAGGAGCTCTCAGAAAAGACAGAAGGATGGGAAGTAGGACAGGCAATTCTGGACTAGAGAGCTATGGAGGACAGTGGAATGTCTTTGTCACCTGCTTATGTTCTCATTCTGGTCCTACTTCTCTAGTGCCCATAGAAATGTTTACTCACTGTTTATAAGCAATAATACTGTAGAACCATAGTCTTCTAAATGATTTCAATCATGCTGCAAGGCAAATCTCGTCACTCAACACATAACAACTATATACAATAAAGGATGGATACTGTTCTCTAGATCCTCCTTATCTTGTGTTTATGTGGTGCTAGGTTTGGAGTCAAAGAACTGTGTTCAGATCTCAGCTTTACCATTTACTAAGTGAGAAAATCACTTAACTTCTCTAGGCGTCAGAGTCATCCTTGATAAAAGAAGGGGATGTAGACCAGATGGTCCTCAGGGGCCTTTCCAACTAGACATCCCTGAACCAATGATCTGTATAAAAATTGTGTTCTCCCTTTATAAAATGTAGTTCCTTGTGAGCAGGGATTGTTTTCTGGCTTTCCATGCTCCTAACACAATGCCTGGTACCTATTAGGTACTTAATAAATGCTTATTGAATTTAATCGAATCTATATTTAAATTTAATCGTATTGCCGGAGCCTGAGTAGGCTTTAAGATGGCGCTTGTCCTATTCTGTTGGTAACAATCACTCAATAAACGTTTATTAAGCACTATTATGGGCCAGAGCACCCTGCTAGTTGAAGAGGATTTTACAGACGAAGCGAAACAGTACCTGCTTTTGGGAAGCTTACATTCTTTCTAGTTTGTTCAGGAGTTTCAGCTGGGTCTGACTCTCTGGGACCCCATGTTGGGTTTTTTCTTTCTTGGCAAAGATACTGGAGTGATTTGCCATTTCCTTCTCCAGCTCGTTTTACAGGGGAAGAAACAGGGTTAAGTGACTTGCCAAGAGTCACATGGCTAGTAAGTGTCTAAGGACAGATTTGAACTCATGAAGAGAAGTCTTCCTGACTCCAGGCCCGGCACTCTGCCCACTGCCCTACCTAGCTGCCTGTCCTTTCTAGAGGGGCATCTTAAAGAGTTTCTGCCATACAACTACTACATTAAAACATGATCCTAGATCTAGACCCAGATGGGAGTTCAGAGACCGCCTAATCCAACGTTTTACAGATCAGGAAACTGAGACTTGAGGAAGCTAAGTTATTTTCCCAAACTTGCCTAGAGGGCAGGCATCAGAAGACTTGAACCTGGGCCCTACAACCCCAGAATCAGTGTTTTTTCTACTAGAGGCCCTGCTTCCAGTATCGACTGAGATAATATATGTAAAGCACTCAAACCCTAAAGTGCTGTTTAAATGCTAGCTCTGATTAATTTCCAAGAGTCATCCTTCTTGAGAAAGAAATGAAAAGTTGATAATCTTGTCACCCGTGGGTGCTCGTCTTATTATCTATCAAGGCTAGGTAGACGCTTCTGTCTGAAATCGTGGGCATATATAGAATGCGTGATCCTTCAGGACATTGCTTTATCATAACTGATATTTTATTTCATATTGATATTTAATTTCTCTCTCTCTTCTTCTTTTGGTCATCAGCTAAGCGAGATTTTCTTTTTCCTTTCAGAATGACTGGCCTGAAGGATACCAACTTTCTAGTTCCATGAACTTCCGTTGGCCTCAGTGCATCCCTAATAATCTAAAGACCTTGATTCCAAATGCCAGCAGTGAGGCAATTCAGCTCATGAGAGATATGTTGCAGTGGGACCCCAAAAAGCGACCAACAGCTAGTCAGGTTCTCCTTCATATTCCATTACTCAGTGCTTTTCTTATGCATATTTCATCATTAACGTGGACAGTTTTTCCTTGTTGGTTTTTACTATTTTTTGTCCAGACCTGTAATTTCATTGCCATCTTCGTTTGGTGGGGTGGGAGGGGATGGAGAGGAGATCCCTTCCTCTGCCATATGAAAACTATCTCCACTGATTGGGATTGCGATTGACTTGTAGTCTTTGGGAGTCTGAATGGGGCACCGAAGGGTTAAGCATGTTGTCTGTCGCTTACATGTCAGAATTGGAACTTGAACCCCAGGCTTCCTGGCTCCAAGGTTGTCCTTCTATCTACTACGCAATGGTGCATTTTAACACGAGGAGTAATTTCTACAAATCTAATTCGAATTGCTTTTATTGATGCTTTGAATGAAAGTTGTATTGAATCCCATAGGTGAAATGTGGTCATTTAAATATGTTTGCAGTGATTACGAGGAGGGTTTTTTAATGTACAAAACCAAAAGTACTGTAGTTGGTCAGAAATAGGGGTATATTATATGATACGTTGTCATATATTAAATAATAATAATGTAAAAAGATTTTATTTTTGTCTTTGGAGAATATTACAAAGTAGCTCATCACTTCTGAAAGCCAGGATTTTTTGACGTGTTGTGTTTTGTAATAAAATAAAGCAATAGTTCTTGCTTTAGGATAACTGCTGGATCCTAACTTATGAAGATTCCCTGAGATTTTTAGATATTTAAAATTCTAAAGATAATAATAACTGTTTGATCTACTAAGTGTATAATGTTGGTTTTATTGGCTTAAGCTGACTTAACCAACTGAGCACACACATACATTTTTCATAGAAAGAAATAATCTGTTCATTTTTTTTTCGGATTGTAAGTATAATTTTATTGGTATAGAGAACCTCTGATGAGGAAACTCCCACTACCAATGCAAAGCAGCCCCTGTTCTACAGTTAGTCAGCAATTCATTAAATATCTCCTATGTGCCAGGAACTGTGCTAAGCTCTAAGGATACAAAAAGAAGCAAAAGACAGACCCTGCCCTCAGGGAGCTCACAGTCTAACGTGGGAGACAGCAAGCAAACAAACATGTGCAAACAAGATATATACAGGATAAAAAGGAAATAATTTTAAAAGAGAAAACCCTGGAGTTGAGAGGCTGGAGAAGGCTTCCTATAAGGAGTTTAGTTTGGAATTAAAAAAAGCTAAGGAAGTCAGTAGGTGGAGATGAGGAGGGGAGAGCATTGCATGCATGGGGACAGCCAGAGAATCAGGAGATGGAATGTCTCATTCATGGAGCATCGAGGAGGCCAGTGTCACTGGATGGAAGTGCACAAAGGTATAAGAAGACTGGAAAGAGGTGAGGGGAAGCATATTATGAGGCGCTTTGAATGTCAAACACAATTTGTATTTGATCTTGGAGGTGAGAGGGAGCCACCAGAGTCGACTGAGTAGAGGAGTGACATGGGGTTTTTAGGAAAATCACTTTAGCAGCTGAGTGGAGCGTAGAATGGAGTAGGGAGAGACTCAAGGCAGTTACACCCACCAACAATGGTCCATAGATTAAGTGATAAGGGCCTGCCACAGAATGGTGGCCCTGTCAGAGAAACAAAGGGAGTGTATTTTAGAGATGTTACAAAGGTGAAATCAATAGACCTTGGCAACAGACTGGATATGGGATGTGAGAGATAGTGAGGAGTCATGGATGACTCCTTGATGTCCAAGGTTGCAAGCCTGAGGGACTGGGAGGATGATGGTGCCTTCTACAGTAATAGGTAATAATACTAGTAAATTATTTATACATAATAAATTAATAGTAAAATACCATTAGGTAGGTGTGAGGAGAGACTATAAGGGGAAAGATAAAGGTCTACCAGTTAACATTCTTAGAAGGTTGCCAAGGCACCGAGACGCTAAGGCAGTCATAGACGTGTAGCCAGAAGGGACCTCAGAGGCCATCCAGACCAACTCCCTCATTTTACATATGAAGAAACTGAGGCCCAGAGTGATTAAGTGACATATACCCAGGATCACACAGCCAGTATGTGTCAGAGGTAGAACAGGAACCCAGCTTTTCCTGACTCCAAGATTGGGTCTCTATCCATTATGCCATAGCGCTTCTCTGTCCTCTTTTCAGAAAGGTTACTAGACTGGTTGATCAGGTGACTTCTGTAAACCTTGTTTTAGTAGTATTTCAACAAGGCTTTTGCCAGAGTCTTTTCAAACATGTGGACACTTTGGAGAAGTGTGGGCTCGTTAACAGTATGAGCATATAGCTAGTTGAGTAGCCATATACAAAGAATGCTCAACTTGGGAGGGAAGTCTTGAGTGGTATGCCACAGGGCTCTCTTAGCCCTATCCTTTTGATTTTTTTTTTTCATCAGTGACTTAGATAAGGCCTTCAAAAAAAGGCATTTGCATCAAATTTTCAGAAGACAGAAAGATGGAAGGATTTTGTTGGGTGATGGGAATGATAATTCCAAAAAGGCATAGATGTCTTTTTTTTGTGCCTTGGTTTTACCTGAGGACAGCAAATTGTGAGGCAGCCAGAATGTCTACAGAAGTAGCATTTGCATTTGGGAATATTTTTTGCCCTTTTCCTTCCCTTCAATGTTACTCAAAACATGAAACATTTTTACAGAAGAGATTCATGAGAAAATTGATGCAGGTCCTATACAGTATTTTCCATCTTATTATGACATTAAAGATATAATATTTAATGTTGCTGGGCCTGGAGTGACGATGTTCAAAGTAAATCATTAAGGACAACTTAGGGGGAATTCTGTCCCGATGGTATATTAGCAGGTGTTCCCTTTAATAATGAAGCTGTGGGTTTTTCAGTTAGTTCTACTCCAGACATATGAGCACAGATTCTTGCCATGGGGAGTCAGGTCCATCAACAAACAGTGCAAGCGAGACAGAAAAATGAAATCAGCTTCCTTTCTTGCAACAGATAGGTTGAGGGGAGGAAATGTACAGTACCTTTTAGAAGAGTTTCCATTTTCAAAAGCAATTACAGTGTAAAAGTCTGGAGTTTGAGAGATCTAGATGGCCCCTAAGATCCCTCCCAACTTTAAATCTATGATCCTTTAAATATGGGGCTATCTAGAAAAAAACATTTCGGAGAGGGCATCCAGAGAAGAGTGACCGGGATGACAAATAGTGTGAAGATCGTGCCGTATGAGTATCAAAGAAGCTGTTGACTTTTAGCCTGTAGAAGACCCAGATGTTGCATGGCAGCTGTCTCTTGGTATTTGAAGGGATGAAAAGAAAAAAGAAAGGAGAAAGAGGGAGGAATGAAAGTTACCTGGTTTGATCTGAAAGGGAAGAATTTAAAGAGCAGTGGGTAGAAGTTGCAAGAAGAGAGACTTCAGCTTGGTAATCAGGAAAAAAAAAAACTTTGTAAAAATATGAGCCATCTTGAAAAACAGTAGAATGCTTTCTGGGAGTAGTGGGTTCCCACTCCCTAGAGGTGTTCAAGTAAAACTCAGGTGAGCACTTACCAGACATGTTACAGATTCTTATCCAGATTTCATGGCTTCTAAAGGACTTTCCATTTCTAATGTGCTGTGATTCTGATTTTGCATAATAATTTCCCAAGGTTTCTCAGTGACCACAGTGTCATTATATAACTTGTCTATTAGAGGACCTGAGCTGAAAAGTGTTTCCGTGATGTTTACTTAGCAGTCCACATCCAGGATCATTTCATTGTGCAGTAAGATTGTATTTTTTTCCCACTACGACAAAATGTGGAACAGGCTCAGACGGCTCAAGTGACATATTTATGACACATAACAAAAAGAGATAAAAGAAAACACAAGAAATCACTGAGTTTAAAACTATAGTCTCAATCCAGTCTGCTTTTCAATAATAACATCAGCGATTGCTGATTGTTGACAGTGATGGGATGCTTGGGCCCCAGCCCTAAGATCATGTCTCTGGAAGCCTCCCAGTTTCTCAGTAGGCCCCTGCCCTGTGAGAAACTTTTCTCATGTTGCAAAGCACATTCTCTTATCAGAATAGACACAGGGGTGCCTGGCCCAAGGACTCTCCCCAAGGTCCGTATGGGTCTCTGGCAACTCCCTCAGTGTCTGGTATCTGTAGACTCCCTGCATTTTCCCATCCATAGATCACAGGTACCTGCTCCCAAAAGATGTACCCCTAGATTGCCTAATTAGAATCTGGCCTCATTTTACTGTTCCTTTTCCATATAAGCCCCAGCACCGTCCTTACTATCTTGCAGGTTCCTTAAGGACCCTTGCCCACTTTTACTAAAGCATTACAATAAACTTTTTGCCACTTGACTAAGAGAGGGCTTGACTGTGTGAATTCATAAGACTGTAAGTTATACTCTTTTCAAACAGCTTGCCATCTCTGCAAGGGGTGTGGAGGGAAAGGGAGGGAGAGAATTTGGAATTCAAAATTTTTTAAAATGAATGTTAAAAATTATTTTTACATGTAATTGGGGAAAAATACAATATCATTCAGAAAAAGAGGATTGTAATTTATAGATAAATTGCCAGTCTTCATTTGATGGAGGGAAATTCCATACCAAGAGTTTCCTACAGAGATGAAATTATAGATCTAGACTAGGCGTTCTTGACCCTTTTTTTGTCATGGATCCCTTTGGTAGCCTGGTGAAGCCTATGGACCCCATCTCAGAATAATATTTTAAAATGCATAAAATAAATATATGGGATTACAAGGGAAATCTATTATGTTGAAATACAGTTATTAAAATAATATTTTATTAAGGTTACAGGTACTAGGTTAAGAACCTAGTCTATACAACATAAATAAATGTTCACTTGGGGACAGCTAGGTGGCGCAGTGAGTAGAGCACTGCACGGAGTCAGGAGGACCTGAGTTCAAATTCGGCCTCAGACACTCGACACACTTACTAGCTGTGTGACTTGGGCAAGTCGCTCAACCCCAATTGCCCTGCCTTCCCCCCTCAAAAAAAAATGTCCACCAGTTGTTTTTGTAGACCCTCGCCAGGTACTTAACCTGTGTTTGCCTCAGTCTCCTCATCTGTAAAATGGAGATATTAATAGAATGTAGCATCGTCGCGAAGATCGAATCCAGTAATATTTGTAAAGTACTTTGAAAATTGTAATGTGCTATATTAATGCTAGCTACGATCGTTATGGCTGTTGTCGCTCTTAGTGACACTCACCTCCCAGGATGATTTAAGTGAGATGATAATAGCTAACATTTCCATAGCTTCTATTATGCTCAGTTCATTTGATCCTTGAAGCAATCCTGGGGGGGGGGGTTGTTATTTCTATTCTCATTTTACAAATGAGGAAACCGAGACAAACAGAAGCGAAGCTACTTGCCCAGGGTGACACGGCCGGTAAGCATCTCAAGCTGGATTTGAACTCAGCTCTTCCTGACTCAAGGCCCAGTGCCCTATCCACTGAGCCACCTAGCCACTCATAGATAAAAGACATATGTAAAACAGTTTGCAGAGCTTAAAGTGCCATATAAATGCTAGCTCCTGTTGCTGTTGTTAACACCCTCACCATAGTATAATAACATCTAAGGAACTTGGGAAGACAATCTGAGCGCTGCCCTGGGAAGAATGGTCCTTTATCTAATTACATCTACTTTGTTGCTTTCAGGCACTTCGCTATCCCTACTTCCAGGTTGGACATCCCCTAGGCAGCGCTCCCCACAGCCTTCACGAAATGGAGAAACCGCCGAAAGAATTCCACGAGAAGATGGGACCACCGCCTCATATTAAACCCGTCCCTCCTGCAAACCCCCCTGCCAAACCACACCCCCGGATTTCTTCCCGACCACACCAACCCAGCCAGCCCCCACAGCATCTCATATACCCCTACAAAGCTGAGGCTTCCACGACAGACCCTGAGAGCCAGCATCAAGATGACCAGCCTACTCCGATGCTTTTCCCAGCCCTCCACAAAAAGATCCCTCAGAATGTAAGTCATTCAGTCGTGTCTGAGTCTTTGTGACCCCATTTGGAGTTTTCTTGGCAGAGATACTGGAGTGGTTCGCCATTTCCTTCTCTAGCACATTTTACATTTAAGGAAACTGAGGCAAACAGGGTTAAGTAACTTGCCCAGGGTCACCCAGCTAATAAGTGTCTGAGGCCAGATTTGAACACCGGAAGATGGGTCTTCCTGACGCCAGGCCTGGTACTCTATCCACTGCACCACCTAGCTGCAGACCCTAACTAACTGTGTAATATTGGCCAACTGCTTTAACCCTCTGAGCAAAGAGGCAAATTTTATCTTGAGGTAAGGAAGAACTTCCAAACAGAAATAAAATGGGCATCCTTGGAAGACAGTAGGGTTCCCCTCAGTGGAAGCCTTCAAGCAAAGACTGGGTGAGCCCTTGGATACATTACACAGGGCTTTATTTTCCAGGTATCGGTTGACCTTGGTGCCCCTCAGAGTTTCTTTTCTAGCTCTGAAATTTTATGATTCTATCATTTTATTTTTTTAATGCTTAGACACAATGGTTATTCTTGGTTCTTCCATACAGGTCGTTTACTGAGAACCTACTGTGTGCCAAGCACTGTTTTCAACACTGAAGAGACCATGATCCCTACTTTAGGAGAGCTTTATGTTCTTGTGGAAATGAGAGGGGAATACAGCTAGATGGGTCAGTGGATAGAAAACTGGGCCTAGGGTCAGAAAGACCTGCCTCAGACACTTACTAGCTAAATGACCCTGGGCCAGTCACTTCACCTCTGTTTCCTCAGTTTCCTCATCTGTAAAATGAGGATCATGCTGGCCTCCCAAGGTTGGGGTCGGGATCAAGTGAAATAATAATTGTAAAACATTTAGCACAGTGCCTGGCACATATTTGGTGCTATATAAATGTTAGGTTATTATCATCATCATTATTATTACACAAGAGACAAACGTAACACAAGATAGCATCAGAAAACACAGAATGCTGTGGTGAAAACAACATCTGCGGAGCCCCAAGGAAGAGAGAAATAAGAATTGGGGTACTTGAAAAACTCTTCATAGAGAACATTTATTTCTTGGCTCACCATATATAAAACTACAAAGAGCTCATAAGCCTGTTAAAAATAGAGGTATTCTGATTATCTTTCCTTATGCATAAAAAGACGGTTTTTATCCCCTTGTCCCACTTTTGCAAAACCTTTTTGATTTTGAAGACATTTCTTGAAGGACCATCACAATGTATTTTTAAAAGAGAAAGCAGTAAGTGTTCCACTTAAAATGGGCATTGGAGCTCAGACTCTGCCTTTTTTTTAGGCTGTACAGCATGAAGGATGAGAAGTTTTTTCTAAATGAGGCAGAAATTTCTGCTGAAGCTTTTAATGCTGTCGGTCCTTCAGTGACTGCTGATCACTTTCTGTGTGTGGGGCATGATACGAGGTTGTCTGAACAACATAAAAATGATATTCTGTTGCCTACAAAAAAATTAATCTTTTAGTTAAAATATATAGTGAAAAGCAGTTGATTCTATGTAGTTAAAAGATAGCAATGCAATCCAGTCCAATCAACATTTATTAAGCACCTACTCAATGCCAGACACTGTGCTAAGTGCTTGGGGCACAATTAATAAAAAGAAACATAGCCCCCGCCTCTAAGGATCAGGAGACACTACACAAAAGGAGGCAAGATGGGGAAGGGATTGGGCACTTAGAGGTACCTGGCATGGATGTTCTATGGAGTTGAAACCAGGCAGGACAGCAGATGTAAAGTGGAGCGAATTGAGTCCAGTTTCTGCTCTCAGTAAAGGAAGGCGCTGGCAGGAGTCTGGTACTCTGCCAGTCAGAGGGGAAAGGAGGCTGAAGGAGGCGGTGTAAGTAAGGCTTGAGTTATGAGCACGGTGGTGAGCTTAGAAGTGGTAAGCTTAACCTGTGGGATTGAAACTACACAGGGCAGCGGATGCAAAGTGCAGTGAGGAGCTGAGTCCAGTTTCTGCTCTCTGTAACGGAAGGCAGGGCCGCTAGGTGGTGCCACAGTGCACAGAGTGCTGGCCCTAGAGTCAAGAAGACCCATCCTCTTGAGTTTAAATCCGGCCTCAGACAGACGCTGGCTACGCGACTCTGGGAGGGTCACTTCACCCTGCTTGCCTCAGTTTCCTCATCTGTAAAATGGACTGGAGAAGGAAATGGCAAACCGCTCCAGTATCTTAGCCATGAAAACCCCCGATGGGGTCATGAAGAGTCAGACATGAGACAACCACAGCAGTAAAGGAAGGCGTCGGGAGCAGATGGTTCTTAATAAGAAATGTCTCTCTAGGGCAGAGGGGAGAATATTGTGTGTTCTGTTTCGTGATTAATTAGCACGACGGTCATGTGGGTCTCCACACCAGCTGTGTACGCCCTTGTATAAAGGGTGATCTGAATTGTGTTAACTGTCTAACAAATACGGATAGGGTGAGCAACTAGTCATCCTAAAGACGTAAGGAGTTCTCACTTTTCACCAAGAACTTCTTCCGTAGTGGGGAAACGATATAACCTGTGTTATCCAAGCTCAAGATAAGTCCAAGAATCCTCTTCCTGATTATAATTACACGTAATAGCCCCAGTCCTGCTTTTATTAGGGAAGCAGTGTGGTATAGTAGAATGAATACTCGAGTGGGAGTGAGAAAACCCGAGTTCAAATCCTGCCACCTACCACTGGTGTGACCTCCCTAGTCCCCCCTCCCCCACCCATGTAAAATTTTAAAAATTGATCTAGATAAGCTTTCAAGCCTTTCCAGCTCTAAATCTGGGGCCCTTGATTTGTGGACAAGGCGGGGCACAGAGTGATGACCATGCAGCCCGGTGGTATGGTGGATTGAACGCTAGACTTTGAGTCAGAAGCCGAATTCAAATACTACTTAGATGTGTGAGCCTGGGCAAATCACACATTGCCCTGCCATAATCAGTGCTTCATAAATGCTTGTGAACTTTCTTGACCTCACTCAGCCTCAGTTTCCTCATCTCTAGAATGAAGTTACTAACAGCACTAACCTTACGGGATTGTTATGAGGGTCGAATGAGATGTATGTGTAAAGTGTTTTGAAGACTTAAAGGAGCCATCTAAGTGCCTCTTGTTATTATTAATAACAGACACTAACTAAGCACTGTGATGTGTCAGACCTTGCTCTAGGTCTGTTGTTCTAGGAACAAACTAGTCCTTGTCCTCAAGGAGTCTACGTTGTTCTAAGGGGAAGCGGGGAAAGAGCATCTGTTCAGATAAGCAAATATAAAATAAATTAAAATAATTTTTGGGTGAGTGGGTAATGCTAATGAATCATAGAGGAGTGCTTTTAATGCTGAGGGTTATCTTTTTGTCCCCCTTTATATGTTTACAGAAAATTCTGGCTAGCATGGAGCACCCAAACGGTGAAATTAAACCAAAGAGTAGGAGATGGGGCCATGTTTCCAGGTCAACAAAGGATTCTGATGATTGGGATGACTTGGATGACCTCGATTTTAGCCCTTCCCTCACCAGGACTGATCTAAAAAATAAGAAAAGACAGAGTGATGAAACTCTCTGTAGGCAAGTTTTATATTATTTTCTCTATTTTTATTATCTTTATACATTTATATTATCATCTCTCAGAGTTTTTGCATGTGGTACACAAGCTCTGGCAGATTCTCTCCAGTTGGAAAGACTTCCAGGAATAATCCTAATAATGTACTGTATTTCTCTTTTGCCAAGGACCAGCCTACCAGCCTAGATAAATTTAGAGGCTCATTGCTGGCCGCTGAACTGCAAGGGGATGAGTTTTCCATCCTAGCAGCTGGCTAAGCCCATGCATTGAGTGCTATAGGGGCTTCGATATGTATTTGTGGAAAGAGTGACCATTCTAAAATCAGATACCAGAAGTGATGATCAGACTGGTGAAAATCACTCATTACTTTGGTGCTAAAATAAAGCATGTTCTCTTGTTACAGATTTGAGAGTGTTTTGGACCTGAAACCTTCAGAACCCATAGGTACCGGCAACAGTGCACCCACCCATACTTCCTATCAGCGACAAGACACCCCAACACTGCGATCGGTAGCCAAGCAGCATTACTTGAAGCACTCTAGATACTTGCCTGGTGAATAGAAATTATTTACTTTTAACATTATAGACACTTAATATCGATTGATTGGTTGATGACAAATCAGTGATGTTCCTTGTCCAAAAAAATGTATTTTAGAAGGCAAGGCAAACCTTCAGTGGACTATGTAAGAACTAATGAAAATGCTAAAACAGTTGTTAACACCATCCTGTGCCATGTAGTTGGGCTAAGATGGAAAATTAGAACATGGGTATCTTGTGAAGTGTTCCCATGACTACCCACTTGCATATGATCATGAGCCGCCATTTAAAGTCCAATGAGCAGAAAATCAATTCAATTTCCATTTTCCTGCTCTTAGATTTAGGTATAACAATAAGAATGTGGGGCTGTGTTTTTTAAAAGAGTTAATGATCATCTGTGCTTGAGAAACAGGGGAGAAAGGTGAACACATGAAATAAATCCTTGTAAAAGTGGCTGTTGACGTTCAGTTTTCTAGTGAGAAACTGAAGCTCTATCTTCAATAACATTCTCAGAATAAAGGAAAGAGTTGTCTTCTAGTCTGTTTAGAAAATTCTTCAGAATAGTCTTCCAGTATACAAATATAAGTTGTCTGCCTTTCAGCCTCTTGAGAAATAATATTTCAGCTAGGAAATAGTAATAGACATTTTTGTCTTTTGGTCATTTTTCAGTCATATTCAACTGTTCGTGATGCCATTTGGGGTTTACTTGGCAAAGATACCAGAGTGGTTTGCCATTTCCTTCTCCAGATTATTTTATAGATGAGGAAAATGAGGCAAATAGGGTTAGGTGACTTGTACAGGGTCACATAGCTAGTAAGTATCAGAGGCTAGTAAGTATCAATACAGAATTGAATTCTGGAGGAAGAGTCTTAACTGTCTCCAGGCCTAGCACTCTATCCATGGCACCTCCTAGCTGTCCACTAATAGACATTAGTCATGAGAATTATGATAAACTGCCCTTAAGAAATTTTCTGTCATATGGATCAAATATAGGTTGATGTGAATGGTTGCCGATTTGGATTAAGCATATTGAGTCAGAGAGTCAGGCAGATAGTCAAAGGCAGAGAGAGATAATATGCATAGGAAGCTAATCTCGGATTCAAGAAGATTCAAAGGCACAGCCTTTGACACATATTAGCTAAGGACAGCTGGGTGGTGCAGTGGATGGAGTGCCAGACCTGGAATCAGGAAGACGAGTCTTCCTAAGTTCAAATCTGGCCTCAGACACTTACTAGATGTGTGACCCTGGACAAGTCATTTAACCCTGTTTGCCTCCGTTTCCTCATCTGGAAAATGAGCTAGAGAAGGAAATGGCAAACCACTCCCAATATCTTTGCCAAGAAGACCCCAAATGGGGTCACGAAGAGCTAGACATGACTGAAAAATGCCCCAACAACAATAGCCACAGCTGCTTAGCCACTGGCAAATCACTCATCTAAATCTCTGTTGTGGCTCTCTCTTTCTTACTCTCACGTTCTGCCTAAATTCATTGAGTCCAAATCTGATCACCGTCCAGCTAGACTTCCTTCTGACCTGCACATCATTCCTCCATGTTTCCTATGACCGATAAAACATACACACTCATCCAAAAGAAATATGGTGGAGATAGAAATCGACAAGACTCGGAAGCTTTCGTAGTTGGCTTTATGGGAAATGTTTAATTGTTCAGGCTTTATATTATTGCTTTTCTGAACTCTGGTGTAAGACTAACTATACTCATTACTTTTTAATTGTTTCCTCCTAGGGATAACTATTAGAAATGGCATACTTCCAAATCCAGGCAAGGATTTTCTTCCTCCTAATTCATGGTCCGGCTCTAGTCTCTCTGGAAAATCTTCAGGGTCAGTATCAGGAATCAGTAGAATGAGTTCTGGTGAGTAATGCTGACATGCTGAAAGCAGATTACACTGGTTTTAGCAAATTCATGAGAAGGACCGAATGCAGTTAATGCTCCCGGTTTTTTGCCATTTTACTGTTTTACACTTGGCATTATTTTCTCTTTCTCTTATGTGGTCTGTAGAAACTACTATGACAATATCCCTTCCCTTTCTACCTCAGTTGATTGATTTCCCACCCAAGTGTTCTCTGCCATGTTTCCCCTTCTATTTCCTACATTTCCTCCCATGAACACATCTTCTTAAATATAAAATTCTACTCAACTTCTCCTTTTGATTGAGATCTACCCATAAAGGGAAATTTTCCAATCATGAATTGCATCCAACTATAAGGTTGAATTTGCTTACCAGTATTGGGAATTCATAGTTAAACTTGTCCCAGTATTTTATATTTTGTGCATATGCGTATAAATATTTGAGACTATGGGTTTTATTTCTGACTTTCTTCTTGGGTGTCACCTCCCATGAATTAGAGGTCCTCTCAATAATACATTCTTATTCTTCTTTTGAATCTTCTGGTTGTTTTTGTTTGTGTGTTTGGTCGGTTGGTTTTTGTGGAATCTGGCTTGGCAGATGTGCAAGAATAGTTTCCTCATTTCCCTTCTTTTCTCCTCTGTGCTGCTGCTTTCCTGATCAGATTCACAAGACCCTTTAGCTTTCTGACTGAAAGAACCTTTCTTTCTTACATTTAAGCCTCGGTCCAGACAACTGAATTCCAATCTTAAACACAATCTTCTGTTATTGCCTAAAAGTTTGTCATTCCTGTACTTTAAGTGACAGTCAGGAAATCCAAATCCTGTTTTCAGATACCATCTTCTTTAAATATTTTTTTTATTTTTCATTTTGTAATTCTTTCTTTTGTTTTTATATCACTTTTATTGTGAAATATATTCCTCCCCATCCAGTGAGCTGTTTCTGTAACAAAGAATAAGAACAGAAAGAGAGAAAACAAAATATTTCAGCTAAACTAAGACACATGTCAGCTGAATCTGACTATACTACTTCCTGTTTTTATCTTTATTTAAACTCTGTACCTGATATAAGAATCTTAAAAAAAATTCATGAGGGTCTAACTTGTAAAATGAACTCTTCTGTCTTTTAAAATTATCAGATACTTTGAAAATTGAAAAACAATTTCACTTTCTTTACAATTATTAATACAATTTTATATGTAAAAACCTTAATCTAATTTTGAAAACTTATTACCAAAACATAAACAAAATGCGAATTTTCATACTAAATACATTTGGAAGCCAATTATATACATTTGTATATAGTTCTTAGAGAAAAAAAAATCTAATCCTGTTGCTTTCTCAAAACTTACTATTCCATTTAATTAGAAAACTTTTACATTACCTCTTTGTCTTATTACTTTGTCTAATTCCCCTCTTTGTAGGATATTATGCCTATATTATTATTTGACCATAAATACGGATTAAAATTGTAAGATTTTTTCATACTTGCATCCTATTTTAGTAACTCAGAGATGTTCCACTATCAGTCTGTCAATTAGTCAATTTAGTATTGTATTTACAAAACTTCTATTGCTCACCTGCCCTTATTATAGAAATTTGCTGTGAAGGGAAAAGGAGAGACATAGTTATAACGATGTCAAGACTTGTCCCCTCGAGGGCACAGACTGACCTGACATGTGCTATATGGGACATGGGAAAAACTCTTAGCTCTGTTTGATTCTAGGCTTGAGTCATATCTGACAGCCAATCATGTAGTCACAGGGTATCAAAAGCTACGGCTCAGGATTGACCAGGTGGGGAAATTTCCTGTTCGGCAAGGAAATAGCACAATGAGGAAACAGAGTCATGAGGACTCATGCCAAAGTCATCCCCCAAACTTTTCCCAAGCACAGACATCCACCTTTAGCAGTTCTCAGACTGCAGCACATGTCATTTTCTACTCCTGGCTTCATGGCAATTCAGTCAAGCATCCCTGTAATAAAAACTCAAAACAATAATAAATTATAGTCCCAAGAATTTTTACCTCAAATAACAAAATTTCTCTAACTACAGCTTAGGGCTTGAATATCTTTATTTATGTTTCCCTAACAGTTAACATTTCTTTTATCCTTTACTTATAAATTAAAGCTAACCACACTCTGGGTTTTCAGACATACATCAAATACCTGATAATTAACCCATATTAATATATTGAAGTATCTTTAAACCACCATATACATTTTCATAATTTTTATAAGAGATATTCAAAAATTTTCAAAGTAAAACTCTTTATTAGAGTAAACTCGTTATGATTAGCTGTTTTAAGATAATAGATCCCATTAAATATTAAACGGTTTTCAAAAACCTGTTTTTAATCACATTCTTTTAAAAGGTTAATTCATAATCTAGATTAAAAGGAAAGTTAATGTTTAACAACATTTCTGATAAAACAGTTTCCCAAAGCATTTTATGATAGAGAATTTAGAAAAACAATAACGCACACAATATCATGTATTTAAAACACGAAACTAAATTTATTACCAGATGATATCAATTCAGCCAAATGTATTTCCAAATTATCCTACATAATACATCATTAATCTTTATTACCTTTGTAATGTTATACTAATCGTATCTACAATCCAGCATGCAATACATTCGATTAAAGAAATAGTAATAATAGTCAGCATTTATAGAGTGCTCTCCAAATGCCAGTCACTGTGTTAAGCCCTGTGTGGTCATTATATCATTTTGATCCTAGCAACACCCCTGGGAGGTGGGTACCATTACTGTTTTCTTCTTTACAGATCAGCAAATTTAAGGCAAACAGAGATAAGATAACTTGCTTAATACCACACAGCTAACAAGTTTCTGAGACCAAAATCCAAGTCATGGCCCCTTGTATTTTTCCAGCAGTTGTTATTTTCTTTGTAACTGCTTTATTTGAGAACCTGATCTGAGATGAAGGGGTTTAACCAGGGTCAGAGGGAGAGGGTCTCTGAGCTGGGGTGGAAGGCAGAGGGGAATCTCTGAGCTTGGAGGGAAATGGATCTGAGAGTCCTTGATCTAAACAACTTTTTCTCTTTTCAAGGTCAAAGAAAGGTTAACAAGCAGCTATTTAAGTTTCGGATACATTTTTTAATGCAAACCTTTTATCTTTTTTTCCCCCTTCATTCTGAGATTGCTCTGAAATTAGCCACCTTCCTTCCTTATACTAAAACAATAGCTTTATCAGTCTTCAGGGGGAAAAAGAATCCATTTACCCCTGAAACTTTTTACAAAATTTATGATAAAACCATTACCTGCTCTTCTAAAGTCTTCTAAAGTTCCCTTTCGGAAACATCATAATCTCTAGCATGCTTTTGGGCAATTTTTGGTGGCATCCCTCATGCCTGCACCACCAATTGCCAGGAGGTTGTGGCAGTTTTGACAAGTCTCATTACATCCTGGATGTACATGCAGGGACGACCACAGAATTCTCCCTTGTTCACATGCCAGAGGCAAATGAATGCCTAAATGCCCCACAGAAGAGCTACAACAACAGTCCCTCATCACCTTTTAACTTCCTTTGGCCGTTCCTGGATGAACACTTTCCTGGTGACGCATGTGGTTCTACCTCCTCAATCCTTAGAGATCAGAAGGTCCAGCTACACTCTCTGTAGGATGAGCCTTATACCTATTATTTAACTCTAAACACTTAACAGTTCAGTGATGTTAGACTTAAAGACCTGGATTTGAATCCTACCTCAGACATTTAGTAGCTGTGTGCCCCTGGGTTTTACCTCTGTGGGCCTCAGTTTCCCTATCTGTAAAATGAGATAGTTGGATTTGATGACCTCTTCTAGTTCTAAGCCTGTGGTCCTATGATCCATTTTTCCAGTGTCAGATCAAATCAGTAAGAGTTTATTAGCTTACTATGAACCAGGCATTTTGCTGACTTCTGGGAATATAAATATACACAGAAAGAAAGGCAGTGTTTGCCCTCAAGGGAAGCTCCTGTGGTCTCCTCATCCAAACATTCATTATCCCTTGTGGCCTTATCTTGTGGAATATCCCTTCCATTCCCTCAACTTCCTTGTGTTGGTAGAGAAACCTGCGGAGTCCCAGGAAAAATTGTTGGGTTTTTTTTTTTTTTGCTTTATTTTTGTGTAAGGGGAGAGGGGAGAGGACAGGACCTCCTAGCTCAGAAAAAAAAAAAAAAGATCCCATGTGAAGCTTCCTTTAGCCCAGAAAATCTTGGAGAGAAGGTACAAATCTGGCCTATCCATATCTGCCAGAGGTCTCTATGTTGAACAGCCTCTGGCATGTTGAAAATAAGAGAAGCCAGCAAGCTGGTAAATTCCAGGTTCAGGTCCAGGAATGGGATAGATGGGCCAGGCTAACACGTGAGGCGGAGCTGAATGTAAGTCCATTCAGTGCCCCACCATCAGCTCGCTCCCCCCTTTTCTGTTTTAAGTGGAGCAACCACAGGGTGGGAGGCTGGGAAATGTGGTTTAAGGAAAACAGTCCCCTGGAGAGCATTTCTCTTTTTGCGTAGGGGCAGAATGGTGAAGAGGATGGAGTGCTGGACAGGGGTCTAGGAAGACTTGTCTTTGAACTTTGTCTCGGATACTCATTAGCTGCGTGACCCTGAGCGAGTCGCTCCAAGCCCTAACCTCTTTGTGCATCAGTTTCCTCAACTGTAAAACAAAAGGGTGGATTTGCTGGCCTCTAGGGTCCTCTCCAGGTCCAAATCTGCGCTCCTCAGCTAAGGGAGATGTCCACACTACGGGAGGCGCGGCGGAACCGAGACAATGAGCAGACGGCGCACGTGCATCTCATGTGCTCACTGAGTGGACGCCACTTGTCGTGGCTGATACTCTCAAAATCCTAGTTTCCCTTTTTCTTTTTCTGAGGATGCATAATTGAACTTGAATAAGCTGCATGCGTGTATGATGAGACTGCCGTGCGCCCCGCCTTATCCTCTGCGTCCTGAACCCGGTCTCTTGTTCTTCATACGTAACATTTCATCTCCCGCCTTTGCTCTGGCGCAGGCTTGTGCCCGTGCCTGGAATGCCCTCCGTTCTCACCTCTTCAAACTCCTAGTTTCCTTCAAAGCTTATCTCAGACACCGTCCCCTACGTGACATCCTCCCACATCCATCTAGTTCCAAGGGGCAGCCAAGGTAGCGCGGTGGATAAAGTGCTGGGGCTAGTCAGGAAGACCTGAGTTTGGATTCAGACACTTAGTAGCTGTGTGACCCTGGGCAAGTCACTTCACCTTTGTTTGCCTCAATTTTCTTAACTGTAAAATAGGGATAATAATACAACTTAAACCCACCCCCCCAGGGTTGTTGCAAGGATCAAATGAAATAATAATTATAAAGTGCTTGGCACAGTAAGTTCTTTATAAATGTTAGCTATTAGTAATAATGGTACTCTCCCTCCCCTCCCTTGTAGTTACTTTATCTTTTTCTTTTTTTTAATTAGATTTTTTATTTTTAGTTTACAACACTTAGTTTTACATGTTCTTGAATTTCAAATTTTCTTTTCTTCCCTCCGCTGTCCCCTCCCCCGCAAGACAGCATGTAGTCTGATATAGATTCTTCATAAACCTTCGCATTAAACTTATTTACACAATAGTCAAGTTGCAACGAAGATTTATGACTAATGGAATGAATCATGAGAGAGAAGAAACAAAACCAAAAAAAAAAAGAAGAGGAAAAGTAGTTACTTTAATTACTTTTTGTATCTTTATTTACTTATTGTGTGCCTGTTGTTACCCCTCAATATAACGTGAACTCTTCAGGAAGACCTACAGTTTATGTGGCATCTCACTAAGGGACTTTACTTTCTTTCCCTTGTTATCCACCAGTTGTCTCTGGCTATACAGGATCTGGCCGACTGACCAGTAGCTATCTCCCTTCATTTCTCAAAAAAGAAGTGGGTTCTACAGGACAGAGAGTGCACCTAGCTCCAATTTCAGATCCTCCTCCTGGTAAGTTCAATTAACATGATGCATTAATTGTACACACAGTGGTCCATTTATACATCCATAACTGCTAGTCAGAAGCCTCATTTCCCAACAGGGAAGACTCGATGTCTGTTAGAATTTCTGGGCACTGCGCCAGTCATTCCCCACCCCCAAACTAGATGAAGAGAGGCAGTGGGAGTAGGAGGCAGTCAGGGAGGGCGGTGGAGTCAGGCACTTCCTAGAAGACTATGCCTGGAAGTGGATGGTTAAGTTTCTGGAAGATAGGGCTTCCTGATCTTCCCTGTTTTTCCAGATGTGGTGGAAAATAGTCCACAAAGTTCTTTGAGTATGTTTGTCCTTCATTCTCCAGGAGGACCATGGTATCAGGGAAATGATGACATGACTTGCAGTTGACTTTGATTCGAGGGAGGGAGGGCTGTGCAAGGTCACCAGCCTCTCTTTCTCCTCCAGAGTCATCTGGGGCCAGTGGCCCAATATTCATCAAACATCTGTCAAAGACACATTTGTTATTTTGTAAGCAATTTGTTTGAAGTACACTCCCCCGTCACCTCTGAACCTAGAATCTTTGATTTCCTTCAAAGCTCAGCTCAAATACGTCTTAAAAGGGGTCTTTCCTTATCCTCTCTGCATTCTTAGCCAGCTTGGTGGCACAGTGGGTAGAACTCTGGACCTAGAGTCAGAAAGACCTGAGTTCAAATCCAGCCCCAGACCCTTCTAATTATGTTACCCTGGGTAATAATAAAGTATTGCAATAGAGCTGGTGCAGTAGATAGAGTGCTGGGCCTGGAATCAGGAAGGAGCTCTCTCTGAGTTCAAATCTGGCCTCAGACCTTTACCAGCTCTGTGACCCTGGGCAAGTCACTTAACCCTTTTTGCCTCAGTTTCCTCATCTGTAAAATGAGTTGGAGAAGGAAATGACAAAGCACTCCAGTATCTTTGCCAAGAAAACCCCAAATGGGGCTACGAAGAGTTGGACATGACTGAAAAACAACTGAACGGTAGAGATGCAATTTAGGGCTGTGTGATACAGGGGCATTCACCCACCTCCACCTTGTGGCTATTTGTGAAGTGGTTGAGTTGCAAATGTGGTACATTAGACAAGTCACTTAACCTCTGTCTACCTCAGTTTCTTAACTATAAAATGGAAGGAATATTATAGCATCTGTCTCCCAGGATAGTTGTGGGGATCAAATAAGATAATGTTTGTGTCGTATTTATCATTTGTGTTATTGTTCCATCATGTCCGACTTTTTGTGACCCCATGTTTGCATGGACCCTGCATGCCAGGTCCTTCTGTCCTCTACTCTCTGTCGAATTCTGTCCAAGTTCATGTTCATTGTTTCCATGGCATTAGCCATCTCATCCTCTGCTGTCCCCTTTTCCTTTTGCCTTCAATCTTTCCCAACATCAGGGTCTTTTCCAATGGGTCCTGTCATCTTACTATATGGCCACAGTATTTAAGCTTCAGCTTTAGTATTTGACTTTCCAGTGAATAGCTTGAATCAATTTATTGCCTAACTTATAACAGCCATTTAATAAATGCTTGCTTCCTTTCTTTCTCTCCCTCTTGAAATTATTTTGCATACACCTTGTATTTAGTCACTTGTGTTCATGTTGTAACCCCCAAGGAGAATATAAACTCCTACAGGCTAGCACCCATTTTGATTTTGTCTTTGTATGCCCAGCACTTCTCCTAATTTGGTACGCATAGTAGGTGTTCAGTAAATTGTTTACGTAAATTATTTAAGTAAATTATTATGGTACATTTGTTGAGTACAAAGAGAGCCGAATAAAACCAGATTCTATTTCTTTTCTTTCTTTTTAATCGTCATCATTCACTTTTTTTTTTTTGCAGGTTATGCTTCACTGAAGTCTGTGAGACCTCACCATAATCGACCCCTTTTCCATACCCAGCCCAGAAGTACGCCAGGATTATTGCCTCGGCCACCTGCAGCCCAGCCAGTCCATGGACGTACTGACTGGGTTTCTAAATATGCATCTCGACGGTGACAGACATGAAGCACTTTGCACTGAAAAGCAAGAAACTTTTCATCAGATAATTATGGTGAAGGAAACTATCTCACCTGCAATAAACATGAGAAATGATAAGCAAAGGCCTCTTCCCAACATATTATAGTTATCTTCTGCAATCAAGATATTTCGATATTCCTTTTTTTTTAGTTTTTTAAAAAATATTCATTTGAATCCAATGTTGTACCTTTTTTGTACAAAATTATTTTGTTCTATAACTGGGTCCTATTATTTTCTTAAAGAGCAACACTTTGTATATAGGAGATTACGTTCTGGCATTTTATACAGGAACCTTTATAATGAACTTAAAAAAAAAGACTTTTATTTTGGGGGGGGTGTCCAGGTAATATTTTATACAAAAAAAGAAATGCAGTGAAACTAATGCAGTATTGCAATATAGGTGCAATTTAGAGCTGTGTGATACAGGGGCATTCACCTCTGCCTTGTGGCTATTTGTGACATGGTTAAGTTGCAAATATGGTACATTAGGCACATCTAGCCTGCTCTGACCAACTAACTTGGTTTTAGTACTCCAAAAGTGATTCCTAGCTTTCTCGGATGCCCTATTTTCCTTGGTTTGAGTTTATAGCACTATGAGTCCCCTCTCCTAAAAGTTTTATAGCATTTCTTGAGTTTCATCTTGAGAATTCTCTAGCATCTTTTGAAATTATTGGAGATACCCTAAGGTATTGCAAAGTGAGGTTTGGGGATCACCGTAAGAGACCTTCCTATTTCCCTTTCTATCCGTTTTTAAAACAGATTAACCTGCAGGGAGAAATAGTCCAATAAATAATTACGCACACACAGAGAATTGAATTTTTGATGAGCAAAAGCCTGTTTAATCTAAAGGCTAACACAGACAATATGTTCTTGCCTCACAATGAGTGCTAGCAGACATAGCCAGTGGTGCTTCACTGTGGTAGGAGATTCTCCCGCACCCCCACCAACCATTTCAAATAGAATTTTACATTCATTGCATATCTCTAGCTCTGGTTAGGACTAGATAGCATGCAATCCCACCATCCCTGCCAGATACTTTATGGCAATCTGATCGGCAACAAGGACTTGGTGCTCTGTCTGATTTGTTGGGAAACCAAATTAACAGTAATGTTAGTGTCGATAACGTGTCATATTTGAACTTAACCATTAGCTTCTCTCAAGCAAAGGGAAGAGAAACTGTATTTGTCCGGCAGAGGCTGTTCCTGGGAGAGGAATGTTTACAGCAATATTAAAAATGACAAAGCTGGTTTATAGGCAGAAAACATAAAAGGTGAAGACCTATTCTCGACCCATCTCTGTAGGACTTTTCTGCTCCCCTACTGGGTTTCGCTAAGGGCGAAAGGGAAAGTCATTTCCAATGAAAACAAAAATATTTATGGTTATTTGGGCCTATACCTGTGATTTCATCCTCAAACATGATTCCCAGTACAGAAACTCCCTTCACAGAGACAGACTAACGACTCACCTGACAGTCAACCGCCCGAGGCCACTCAGCCAGTGGGGCAGGACTTAAATCTGCGTCTCCCAAATTCTAAAGGCAGGCAGTCTCATGCTGCCTCTGACAGAATCTGGTGATTTCAAATTTTTCGAAGCATTTGAACCTGATTAACATTTTAATAGTGAGTGAACTCGGACTCGATACCTATCTGTTCCTTTTCAGATCTCTCAAGCCTAAGGGTCCCATGTTATAAATTGTTGTTTTATTGTATCAAGTAATAGCATGAAAGAATGACTAATAACTTTCAAAGGTTCCTAATTTCAAACTGCGAGTATCTTACGCACTTACCTGGCTCAAAAATTTGTAGTCATAGTCTATCGACCAACCTTATGCCCCTTGCTGAACCCGAGGGAGTTGAAAAAAAAACATTTTTTTTTAAAAGCACATAGTGGATATGGGTTTGGTCTTTGGACTGTTATGTTTTATTGCTGGCAAACTAGCAGCAAAATTTAAGAAAGGAAATGATATCTTCATATATGCAAGCACACTTTGCAGCTGCATTCATTCATTTTATTGTATTGTATAACCAGTGATTTCTTAAAGCAACATGAAATGTGTTTTCTGCAATGGCTTTTTTAGTATACTAGCTAGCGATTATTTATTTTCTATCCTACACCATTACAAAAATCCAGTTTACATGAAGATGAGCATATACTGATTTGGTGGGGAGAGCTGTTTTCACATTGTAAACAGAGACCCTGGGAGATCACAAGTAAAACACGTACCTTATTTCCATCAGGCTCTAATTTGTGTTGAATTCATTGAATCTTAATCAATTCCAAACACTGGATATACCTGTTTTCCAAAAGGCCAATTCTCATTACAGGACTATAAAAATTTTTGTATGATCTGTTAAGACCGACCTACAAGAAATTTTTTTTCATTTGTTCTTTTTTTTTTTTCTGTGTCCATCAGAAGTCCCAACAGCTTTCCTTGGCAAAGCCCAGTGAAGTTACCTGCATATAAGGGATAGAGCTGTTGCATAGAAGGGAAAACAATGGTTATTTAGAGTGACTATCCACAGACTTAAAGTGCTCTTTTATTTGCCAAATGGGGAAAAGACAAACTGTGTATTCCAAATCTGTGTAGCAGAGGCAAACGATGACTATTTCTCTTAAGTAGAAATGAATAGCTGCACATATTTTTAGCTTTTGTTTTAACGATGTTTATTTATGATGCAAGGACACTAAAAAAGAGAGTGACGAGCTTGATGGTATTAATGTGTGGCTAGACCTCAGCTAATCACTTTGAAGGAAAAAGCACAGTGTACTGTCAGGAATGGCCACAGATTCAACTCTTGTACTATGTCCAAAAATGTCCAGAGACAGAGTTTTAAACGCAAATGCAGGCATACACCTGTTTTAAGAAGCTCTAATATTTGTAAAACCTGGATTTACTGAGAAGATGAATTAGTGGTAGTTGGAGTTGGGTGTGTGTGTGTGTGTGTGTGTGTGGTGGGGTATGGTGGGAGATGGGAAATGATTTGTTTTGCCATAGGCTCTCTTTCATTAGCCTACCACCCTTATACATTGGGGTTATTTAGGGAAATTATGTAGACAGCCTTCACTCATATTGCCGACCTCAATCCCTCCCCACTTTTGTGGTTAACAAAATCAGAACCTGACCCTCGATTAATATTTACATGCAATTCTTGCTTTATGTGATTTACTGTTCTCGCTTTGTCTTAAAAACTCAAATATAGGTCATGGCAGGAGCGCATCCACACTGTGCATCCTTTCTAAACAAACTGTTTCCCTCACAGAAATCATACCAGTCAGTCATTGCTTCGTGCCATTTCTAAGAAAGAATGCAGGCTGTTGGCAGCTGCTCACTATGTGACCAAAAGCAATATGTTCACGAGAAAACATTTTAACATGCAAATCTTTTATATACTTTGATGCAAACTGTAGCAACTTAGATGTCCAATAGATGTTCTTGAGTTTTTAAGGATGATTTTAAGATTTCCAACTCAATGTACTGTACTTTTATATAAGTTTATGTGAGGACCTTCTTGTAGATATGTTACAGAAGCTGAGTCAAAGGTGAGCAACACATTAATCCAGAATTATCATTTTTCCCTGAGTGCCCTGTGCTAATCATTTTGAACTAAAAAAGCTGATATGATGGCTTGAATCCAGGCCTCACATCAGTTACCCAGTCAGTAAGACCATTTAATTACCTGATGACATACAAAAAGAAAATTGAGTGAGATTATATTTTTAATGCAAACAAAGAAACAAATAAAGGAATAGAGGAAGGGGGGAAATAATCATTTGCGGGGAAAGCCCACAAAATCCAATAACCCACTTCAAAGAATGTGTTGTATGGCCATTTAAAAACACCCATTAACTTTGTGTAAAGAAAGTTTTCTTGGCCCAAATAAAGTTACTTTTAAGAAATGTTGGTTTGAGGGTTTTGTTTCTGTATTGGTTTTCTACCATCCAAGGATGAGGTTGATATTTCATAATTTTACTATTGCTGTAAAATTCATCCATGATTTTAATATTCTCTTTGACACTGATTACATTGACTCCCATCACATTTACACAATAAAGTTGCCACAATCTGCAGATGCGTCTCCTCTATTTGGGAGTTTCATAATTTGACTTTATTCAGTCAACATTAAATGCCTACTGTGTGCCTGGTATTGTGCTCAGGGGAATACAAAGAAAGGCAAGAGACAGTCCATGCTCTGAAGCAGCTCACAATCCAATGGGGGAGACAACATGCAAACAACTATGTACAAACAAGACAAATTGGGGAAAATTAAGAGAGAGCAGCTACTGCCATTAAGGAGAAATCTGTAAAATCTTATAGAACATAGGATTTCAGTTGAAATTTGAAGGAAGACAAAGAATCCAAGAGATGGAGATAAGTAGGGAAAGAATTCTAGGCATGTGAAGACAACCAGTGAAAATACTGAATAAAATGAGCCTCCGTTTATATTGATCTGTGAAATGACGATAATGGAGTGAGAAGGAATGTCTTATGTGAGGAACAGCCAGGAAGTCAATGTCATTGGATTTCAGAATACACCAAGGTAAGGTGTGAGAAGACTAGAAAGTTCAGAGGGGGTCTGGTTTTTAAGGGCTTTGAATGCTAAATAGAGAATTTTATAAGTGATTCTGGAGGTGATGGGGAACTGCTGGATTTTACTGAATATATGTGTGTATAGCATGGTCAGACACACTTTAGGAAGATTAGCCAGCTAGAAGACTTCAAAAAATTTATATATGTGTGTGTACATGTAAATATACATATATACATATGTATTTTTTACTTTTGAATTTATTTTAAAAATTCCAAATTCCTCTCCTCCCACTCCTCCCTCATCCATTGAGAAGGCAAGTAATATTAATATCAATTATACATGTGAAGTCATGAAAGACATTTTCACGTTAGCCTTGTTGCAAAAAAAAAGTCCAATAAGTGAAAAAAGTATGCTGAAATCTGTAGTCAGAGTTCATCATATCTCTCTCTGGATATGGATAGCATTTTTCTCTGAGTCCCTTAGAATTGTCTTAGATTGCTTGTCTTGATTAGAGTAGCAAAGTCTTTCACAGCTGATCATCATTACAATATTGCCGCTACTGTGTACAATGTTCTCCTGGTTCTGCTAAATTCACTTTGCATCAATTGCTTTAAATAGAAGACCTTAAAAATCTGGTTCATAAAACTTACTTTTTTACACCTTCTCTTATGTGTAGCCTAGATCTTCCTTGAGGGTGGTCCCCTGAAACTGTCTATGTAAAGCCATAGCTCACAAGCCTCTGATATTTCCCTTTTATTCTAACTAGAGGTTGCATTAATTCAAAACAAATGTTTTTAATTAAATACTATTGTTCAGGCCAGTCCAACTCCTCTTAACTCCTTTTTAGGAATTTTCTCGGTAAAGATACTGGACTGGTTTGCCGTTTTCTTCTCCAACTTGTTTTACAGATGAAGATACTGAGGCAAACAGGGTTAACTGACTTGCCTAGGGTCACCCAGATAGGAAGTGTCTAAGGCCAAATTTGAACTCAAGATGATGAGTCTTCCTGTGACCTACTGAGTGTCAGAGGCCAGAGTTGAACTTGGGTCTTCCTGACTCCAGGCCTGGCACTCACTCTATCCACTGAGCTGCCTACCTGCCCCTAAATTAATTTAAATCGTATAACAAGGTAAATAAAAAGGAGAATTCCCCTTCCCTTTTTCCCAGCTCCCCTCCCCCCAATAATATGGAGGCACGCTGCCATCAGTGCCCATGCCACTAGTAGGACAGAGAGAGAACATAGGAATTACTGGGCAAATCTCTCTCAGCATTGAATCTTAGCTCAAATGTCTCTCCCCTGGATCTACCACCTTCCCAGTTTTTCTGTTCTGGAACCATAATCATCAAACCTGACATTGCTCCTGGAAAGAGTATAACCATCTACCCTCTCACGGCTCCAATCGCTTTCTTGGATAACTTTCAGAAACAAAATTCTCCTTCCCTCACCCCAACCCAGATGCCAGACCTGGAGTCAGAAAGATTCATCTCTTGATGTGCTTCTTGACAAGTTACTTAACCTTTATCTGCCTCAGTGTCTTCATCTGCAAAATGAGTAATAATAATGTAACCCACCTCCCAGGGTTGTTGTGAGGATAAAGCAAGATTATACTTGTAAAGGTGCTGCTGGATGGTTCAGTGGATAGAGCACCGAGCCTAGAGTCAGGGACGCCTGAGTTCAAATTGACCTTCAGACCCTCACTAGCTGTGTAACTGTGGGCAAGTACCTTAACTTCTGTTTGCCAAATGGCAAACCACTCTAGTGTCTTTGCCAAGAAAACCACGTGGACCGCATGGATGTGCTGGGCCCCATAGGGTCACAAGAGTTGGGCACAACTGAACTCCACCTATTGCTATTAAATTCTGCCCCTTAGGGCCAAGGAAAACAAGTCTATTCTGTCTTCCAAATGACAGCATTTCAAATACTTGAAGGCAGCTAGCTTGACACTCACTGCTAAGCCTTATCTACTCTAGGCTAACCATCCCCAGTTCCTTTAACAACCCTCATGTGGCACCAGCCCTCCCTCACTGAGAGTGCATTTTGTTCCCTATGCTCCCATGTTCCCAATGGACTATCTTCTCATCATCTGTGTTCATGTCACACTCCCTTATTACTAGATTGTAAACTCTCTGGGTGCCAGAACGATTTCATATCTACACCTGGCAGCTGTCCCAGTCCCTTGGACAGGTACTGTGGGTGGAAA
Organism: Phalanger gymnotis; assembly: GCA_028646595.1. Taxonomy (NCBI): domain Eukaryota; kingdom Metazoa; phylum Chordata; class Mammalia; order Diprotodontia; family Phalangeridae; genus Phalanger; species Phalanger gymnotis. The sequence goes on along the minus strand of CM053627.1, from coordinate 183,864,241 downwards.
CCATTTAATCAAGGAACTGAATTTGTTGTTGAAAGAATATTAGCTAATAGATTGTTATCAAGCTGGACAAAGATTGCCAAAGTGTCCACCTTTGGGCCCAAGTTCAACACATATAGACAAACATATATATGTTAATCATTTGCTTGGATGAAGAACACAGGGGGCATTTTTTGAGTTTACAGATTCAGTAAATTTAGTAGGAATATTTAATACTTTAAATGATAAAATCAGGATTCAAAAA
>CM053627.1:183742437-183863500 GCA_028646595.1 Phalanger gymnotis | reverse complement strand
CCAAGATAGTTTCAAAAGACTCATGATGGAAAATGCTGTCCATATCCAGAGAAAGAACTATGGAGTCTGAATGCAGATTGAAGCATGCTATTTTCACCTTTTTTTGTGGTTTTTTCATGTTTTTTTCTTTTTGTTCTGTTTCTTCTTTCATAATATGACTAATGTGGAAATATGTCTAACATGATTCCATGTGCATAACCTATATGAGACTGCTTGCCCTCCTGGGGAAAAGGGAGGAAGAAAAATTTGTAACTCAAAATCTTATAAAAATGAATGTTGAAAACTATCTTTACACGTAATTGGAAAAAATAAAATACTATTTAAAAAAGAGAAACAAATAAAATAAAAGGAATAGGACCACCTTAAAAGTGGGAAAACACTTAAGGTTTCTAGAGGCTTAGGGCACCTTGCCCAGACCTCCGGAGTCCATGTATCAGTGAAGAGCAAGAGGTGGGTTTGTTCCTCCATATGCAGGCTTTATCTCTAGCTGTTCCTTGGCCCTAGATCCTCCTAAGTCCAGGAATCAAAGGGAACTTTTCAGCTGCCACTTGTTCATCAACACACACGGTTCCTTCTAGACAATGCAGGTCTGCATGGGTTTCTCTCTGATCAGAGAATGAAGTCCAGGTGGGTCCAACTGGCTCTTCTCTATCTGATTTCTCAGATGTGGTTCTTTGGGTACCTTTGTCTCTTCTCTCCTTTTTAAAATGCCAAGTCCGAACATGCAGCCTAGAAGCATAAACTGGGTGTAGATCAATCACCTGAATGTAGTATCAATGAGGCAACCAAGAATAAGGCAAGGAATCCACACCTGATGAAGGACATCATTGGTGCTACGCAAAGTTCTCACCAATGGGACACGAGGGCAAATTAACCTTTTTACATTCTGTATAAGGAATTTCACATCTGGACCCAAAACAATGCCACTGGCACCACCCACTACATTCTCCCTCTGGTTAAATTTGTAGCCACTGCAAATTACCGCAGGGTGCCTTTGGCCACAATGGCCTGTGACCTCAATTCTGGGTACCATCCCAGGGAATTAACGAGGTCTTAGGCAGTTCATTCGGTGAAACAGCAAATTGTCCTCCTTCCTCAAGACTTTTCCCAGTATCTTACATCCTTCCAAAGAGCCCACAACAACATGCAACTTCATTTAGAGGCACTTAGTTGGTGCAGCAGGCAAGAGCAGCCAACTTGGAGTCAGGAGAGACCTGAATTCAAATCCTGCCTTACATATTTACTCTCATACTGTTGCCTTCCTCAACTGTAAAAATGGTACTGGGCAGCTAGGTGGTGCAGTGGATAGCTGGGTCTGGAATCAGAAAGACTCATTTTCCTGAGTTCGAATCCGGCCTCAGACACTAGTTGTGTGACCCTGGGCAAGTCACTTCACCCTGTTTGCCTTGGTTTTTTCTTCTGTAAAAGGAGCTGGAGAGAGAAATGGCAAACTGCTTCAATATCTCTGCCAAGAAAACCTCAAATGGAATATGATGGAAAACGAATGAACAACACCAAAAAATGGATTTCCCCTACCAGGATTGTTGTAAGGATCAAATGTTGCAATTTGCAGTGGCTACAAATGCAAACTTGATAACGCTATATAAATAATAGTTGTTATCACCATTTTATTAGTACCTTCTTTAGAATCCATAGCAGCCCCCCAAATCAAAGTCCTTGGTGAGGGTCCAGACCTCCCATAACTGAGTGCCCTGGGGCTTACACAAACTCCCTATACATATTGTACGAAGTTCCTCCAAGATCATGTCTGCCTTGGTTAAGCACATTTCTGTTGATACTTGGCAACTATTAGCGCTGAAATCCTAAACCCAAACAGGAATCCAATTAGGGGCATCTCATTCCTACTTGTGTCCATTAGTGTTTGCCACTTGTGCAACAAAGGAAACAAACAACAACAAAGGAAAAAGCATCCTGGGAAACAAAGTGGTATCCGTTGATTGGGGAACAGCCAAAAAAAAAACAAACCAAACTGACGTGTGCATGTACTTTCGCCCTCATGAGTATTTTTTTTCCATAACAATTGGTTTTCCTGTGCCTACTAGTTTTTGTTTTCTTCTATTTACAGCAGAGTGGAACAGTGGAAAGAATACTATACTTAAAGTCTGATACTTACTACCTATGGGCAAATCACTTCACCTCTTTGGGCCTCAGTTCACTCATTTGTAAAATGAGGAGGTTGGATTACATAGCTCCTAAGGTAGAAATCCAGCTAGAAATCTGTGAGCCGAAGTCTTAGTTCCTGCCTCTTTCCTGATAAATAGCTTATCCGAGTGTCATGACAAGTAAAATTTATATCCAACTGTCTCTGTAGTAACCATATTAAGTCCATCTACTTTTATGTGTGTAAAATCTTCTTTTTAAAAAAATGGTTGTTGATATCTTTTATTTTTACTTCATCTCTACTTCCCACCATATCCTTCCTCTCATTCCCTCCCAGAGAGCATCTTTTATAATGAAGGAAAAAAGAGGAAGAAAAATAATTAATACATCAAAAAAGGTCTAATTTCATATAAATAGTTTCACATTCATGGTTCCCAACCTCTGAAAATAACAGGAGAGGGGATATCTGCCCACATCTCTTCTTTGGGGCCAAGCTTGGTCATCATAATTTGTAGCATTCTGCTTTATTGCTGTGATTTTTTAATTTACATCACTGTAGCACTGTGTTTTTGTTGTTCTCCTGATTCTGCCTATTTCATTCAGCATCAGGTCATCTGAGACTCCCCAGGCTTCTCCTGTATCCATCATATTTGTCATTTCTCGTAGCACAGGAACATTCTACTAAATTCACATACCACAATTGGTTGAGCCATTTCCCAATCCATAAACATCTACACCGACTTTGTTTCCCAGGATGGTTTTGGTCACATGATCACATACCTACTTCTCCCAAGAGAGGGCCCAGAGAATGCAAAGGGAACATGCAGGGGTCTTGGAGCAGATCAAGAATGCTGGGAAGTCCAGGAAACCTGTCCTCCTTGTTTGCACTACCACTTTAAGCAGAATGAATAGAGTGTCTACAGGTATGATGAGGAAGAGATTGTAGAATCACATTTGTTGTGGAGACACGCATGCACTAATAAGAACACAGCAATGTACAGGGTATTCCTAAAGTCTGGACACACAGGCAAAAATGCATATTTTCAAGAAATGAAATGAAAGAAATTTTCAACAACATTATATTTGATCGGAATATTAACAAATAACATCTTCAATATGATTTCCATCATTTGTGATGCAAAGGTTGATGCGCTTTGTAAGATTCGCATGAACTCGATGCAATAACTCCACGCTGCCATCCAGACTTTAGGAACACCTTGTAGATAGATGGAGGAATAGCAAAGTTTTGTTGCCCACCTCATGCTCAATCCAAGGGATCCATACTCATTCAAAGGAATGACTGCGAAAGTCCCATACTATTAGAATTGACTTTCTTTCCCTCCCTTTATTTTTAAAATAACACACAGTTCAATCCTGAGATGCTACTCCACTGTAAGAAGAATTCAGAGAAATATGGGAAGATAGGCTGCTCGAGCCTTGGGTCTGGAGTCAGGAAGACCCAAGTTCAAATCCAGCCTCAGACACTTACTAGCTGTGCAATGTTGGGCAAGCCACTTAACTTCTGTTTGCCTCAGTTTCCTCAACTGTAAAATGGCGATATTAAAAGTATCTACCTACCATTAACCAAATGAGTTAATATTGGTAAAGCATTTAGTACAGTGCCTGGCACATAGTAGGAGCTATATAAATGCTGGCTATTATTATTATTATTATTATTATTATTATTATTATTATTGTATCCACTGACTTAGAGTGAAATTAGCAGGGCTGAGGGAAAAAAGTCCCACAATTATACAATAATATAAATGAAAATAACAAAACAATGTTTAACTATATTGACCAATTTTGTCTCCAGAGAAGAAATGAAGACATGCAGCACCCTCTTTTTTGGGGGCAAAATGGAGGACTATGGGTGTGGAATATCATCAGAGATGTTATGGGGAATGGTTCTGCTTAACAATTTTTCTTCATTTCCAGAGAGGGCTCAGTGGAGATGGGAAGAAGTGGGGGTGGGGGTACTTTTGAAATCAGGAAGTAACTACAATGCAAAAACAAAAGGCAAAAAGAAAACTTAAAAAAATACTGTGAATTTTCACGTAATCACAATCTTTAAAAAAAATTCTTCTGGCAGATTGCTTTTCCTTGTGATCTTTGCTAATACACAAAGACATGTCATTTTATCAGGGTAGGGAACTACCAATGTGCGGAACTCCTTCCACCAAGCAGATTGTGAACAATCTTGTATCTTAGTAAATAAGTCGTTGGGAGTTGCCAAAAATTGTACTAAGGCTAAATGACTGGTCCAGAGTCACAAAGCTGGCTAGTTTCAGAGGCAGGACTCAAATTTGGGCTGCCCTGTCTCCAAGCACACACAGTATTCTATCCACCAGCACAGTTTAAGTCCTTTCTTCGCAGACAAGCCTAAAAATTTATCTTGATGAGAGAGACATCTGTGTACCTGGAACTGGATGGATAACTTCCTGTTTGTTTTATACCTGACACCCTCCATTACCTAAAGACCGCAAAGGATACAGAGATAGGTGGATGCTCATTAGCTGAACAATGAAGTTAAAACATTAGAGGATACCGACGTGCTTTCTTCCTCTCCTCCACCTCAGAATCTCTAGCTTTTTTCGAAGCTTAGATCAAGCACCACTTCCTACCTGATGCCCTGAGCTACTGGTGCCACCTCCCACGAAACTGCCTTGTATTTGTCTATATGTGTGTGTGTCTATTTATCAGACAGAATAAAAGTTCCTCGAGAACAGAGACAGTTGGCTTTTTATCACCAGAACCTGAAATATTATATGTGCTAGATAAATGCTTCTTGGTTGATGTGAAGGATTGTCACTATGCAGTAAGAAATGATGAATAAGAATTCAGAGAAATGTGCAGGGAGATTCATGTGAACCAATGTGGAATGAAAATAATCAGAACCAAGCAAATAACATGCACAGTGAAGGTCCTGTAGAACAAATAAAGAAATACATTTCCCAACTTGAGCCACTAGGTGGTGCAGTGGATAGAGTGCTGGGCCTGGAGTCGGGAAGGCTCATCTTCCTGACTTCAAATCTGGCCTCAGACACTTAGCTGGGTGACCCTGGGCAAGTCATTTAACTATGCCTCAGTTTCTTCATATGTAAAATGAGCTGGAGAAGGAAATGACAAACCATTCCAGTATCTTTGCCAAGAAAACCCAAATGGGGTCACAAAGAGTTGATCACGAGATACTACAATCCACAAGGTCTGCAGTACTAAGGCATTACACATGGTATCAGATGCAGTCGATTGTATCAGCTGTTTTTTCCCCCATTTTTGTTTGTCACAAGAAAAGTTTTGTTCTAGAGGGAGAATTTGAAATAGCTGGAATCTAAAGACAAAGAGCATCAACAAAATGTATTTAAGAAAAAGCAAGAAGGAAGGGCGGAGGAGAAGGAAGAGTAGACAAGGAGAGAAAGAGAAGAAGAGGACGAATGGAGAGGAAGAGGGGAAGAAGAGGAGGAAAAGGAAGAGAGGAGGAAGAGGATGAGGGAAGAAGGGGAGGGAAAAGGGGAGGGAAGAAAAGAGGGAGAAGGAGAGGGAAGAGAGGGAAAAGGGCGGAGAGAAGAGGAGGGAAAAATAAGGAAAGAGAAGGAGAGGGAAAGGATAAGGGGAGAGGATGAGAAAAGAAGTAAAGAGAGAAAGAGAAGGAAGAGGGATACAGAGAAGAAAGAAGGAGGAAGAGAGGGATAGGAGAAGGGAAGGATTGAGGGAAGTGAGAAAAGAAGAGGGAAGGTAGAGCCTCAAGCAGGTTTAAGGAAAAGAAGAAGCTTTCTCTGTAGAGAAATTACAACATGCTCTTGAAATCAATATTTTAATAACATTATCGCAAGAGTTTTTTTTTTAAATGCAGGGAGGCAAATAATGCCTATTTTTATCATCTTTAGTCAGCAATTAAGGGAAGGTTTTAACTACCTAAGGCAAGAGCTGAAGGGGGCAATTAAGAATGAGATCGGTAATTTTATTTTTTAGCTTTACTCTGGCTATGCCCCCTGCTGCTACTACCAAGCTGCTTACAGCAAGTATTTCCATTCAATACTGAGTTGAACTGTAAATCTGAGATTTACAAAACATTTCAACCAGATCTCCTTGTTGGGTGATAAAAATTTGCCTTCTAGGCAAGAACCCTGAGCCAAGTGGTGGGTAGAAGTTGCAAAGAGGCAATTCTAAGCTTGAAAAGCTTCCTAATAGGCAAAGCTGCCCACAAGGGAAATGGGTTGCCTCCAGAGGAACTGGGTCCCCTCTCAATTGAGAACTTCAAGCAAATTCTGCGTGACCATTTGTTAAATTTGTTGCAAAGAAGATTCTTCTTTCATTGGATGTTGGAGGAGATAGCCACAAGGTCCCTTTTAATGCTTGAGATTTTGTGATTTTGGGGTACAAGAACAGCAATGACAATTTTGACTTCAAAATGAAGGACAAAAAGAATTACATTTGTAACGTACAAAATCCAAAGACTGAGTGCTCTAAATAGTACACATGAGCCTAAAGCACCATGAAGTCTATGCTTCCTCATTAACATAGCACGTACCTTCAACTGGTAATAATTCTTGGATGCAGAAAAACAACAGTGATGTTAGAGGCCATAAACATAAGATATGTAAGCAAATAGGTGCGTGACAAATAATGAGAGAAATCTAGGAATCAAGGAGGTGACAGACTCAAAAGTCTTATCAACGGTGCTTTAGCCATTTAGTACCAATTCTTTATACATATGAAACCATGTAATGTCACTTTACTGTGAATCAAAAGAATAATTACCTTAAATGACTTACCATGTTTGTGGATGAATGCAAGTCCCTGTAGTATCTGGTACATGATATTCCTAATAGCAGACTCAGGAAACAACTTGTTTCTGTATTAGGTAGAGAAAAAAAAATCAAGTTGTAAATTTAGGTTAACACATAAAAATCTATTCTCTGTTCCTGAGTTCTTACGACAATAAGAGGCAAAGAGTTGAGATAACACTTATATAACAGAGAAACACTAGAGGCCTTTCCAATAATATCAGGGGTAAAGCAAGGTTATCCACTGTCACCACCATTATTTGGTATAGACCCAGAAATACCAGCTATCTAGCACTAAGATAAGAATAAGAATATGAAGGAATAAGTATAGGTAAAGAACAAACAAATGAATCTCTTTATGCAGATAATATGATAGTTTATCTACAGAACTCTAGAAACTCAGCTAAAAATTAATTGACATAATTAACTTCAATAAAGTAGTACAATACAAAATAAATCTACAAAATAATCCTAATTACTAATAAAACCCAACAGAAAGAAAAAGAAATTCCACTGAAAATCAATAAAGAACGTATAAAATATCTGTGTTACTTACCAACATTATATGAATACAACTACAGAAGACTTAAGTAATTTGGATAAAAGTTAACTGCTTATATTTGGGCCAGGCCAAGATAATAAAAATGCTGATAATATCAAAACTACTTTGCCAAAGAATACTTTATAGAATGAAAAAAATTACTTTAAAAAATCCATCTAGAGGAACAAAAGACCGAGAATCTCAAGGGAAATAATGAAAAATGATTGGAAAGAAGAGGATCTAAAAGAACCAGATCTCAAATTATACAGTAAAACAGTAATAATCAAAATAATTTGATAATAGTTAAAAGAAATAGAAGAATAAAAAAGAATAAAAGAAAATATAAATAAAATAAAAATAAAAGAAAAAGAGTTATTAAAGCTTGTTTTTAAAAATGTTCAGAATAGAAGACCAGAAAAAAAAACCACAGGCAGCTCTGAAAATTACATGCTAGATTTATTATATTCTTAAAGGGAATAGTACGCTATATATAATAGAAATGGCTTCACATTCTACTTTGTATGTAAAAACACTAATTTTATTGGGTATTTAAAGTTCAGAAGAAAATTGGTTTTTGGTTTAAGTTTAGAATAAATTAAATAATATTTTTAAATAGAAAATTTGATCAGTGGAATAAATTAGGTATACAAGATTTATAAACAATGGCAACATAGGAACATAGTGTTCACTAAACCCAAGGACACAAATTATTGGGATGAGGACTTATTATTCAACAAAACCTGCCAAGAAAATTTTGGAAAGCAATCTGGGAGAAATTAAGCTAAAAGCCTCTCTCACCTTATAAAATAATAAGCTCTAAATGGACGGGCAATCTAAACATAAAAGGCCATATCATAAACAAATTATATGAGGATGGAAGGAGATAACTTTCACCACTATGGATAGGCGAAGAATTCTTGACACAAAAAATAGGACTTTGATGGCCTTAAGAACTACTGTCAGGTAAGATCAGCATCAACCACAGCAGGTGGACTTCTTATTACTGTCCTCCAGGCATTTTAACCATAAAGGAATTGAAAAGAATTTGAGGGTACTTTTGAATGTATACAGTCTCTAAGGTAATAATAAATCTGTGCCCACTCTCTTGGGAATAATGACACACTCAGATGGATTAGATGATTAACCACCCAGGAACAGTCAATTTAAAGGTTTTAAAGTGGACTTGTGTTGTGTCATCTTGAATCTTTTCCTGTATAATCTTGGTCTCATCTTCAATCTTTCAAATAATAAGAAATTTCAAAAGCTTCAGACTAAGCATCTTGGCTATTAAAAGGGGGGAAAGAGAAGCAAGAGATTTACAGTCTTTATAAAGCATTTAGCATAGTACCTGGCAAATAAGAGGTGTTTAATAAATGTTGATTGATTGATTACAGCCCAACAAAAGCAGGAAAAAAAGGAGAGCATACTTGCAAGAAATTCCTTTCTAAAACAAATTCCCCAAACTGTACCTTTCTTTCATTAGCTGATAAAGGTTTTCCTTCATGTATTCGAAGATAAAATAAAGATTATCATTTTCCCTGATGACTTCTTTCAATTTCACTACATTTGCATGGTTGAGCTTCTTTAAAGACTAAAAAAAAAAAAAGGAAGAGGAAAGATTTTGGTTAGAAAAATAGTCTTTTACTGTCTACTTACTAATAACATTTAACATTTATAGGATGCTTTAAGGATTACACATAGTACCTATTATCTCATTTGAACCTTTTAGGTAGATAATATAGATATTATCCCCATTTTACAAACAAGGAAATTAGTGGGGTGGGGGAGTTGGGGGAGGGAGGCTTAGACTAGTGCAGGGCTGTCCAAAATACAGCCCACAGTGCGATTTTATGCGGCCCACCTGTGGATTTTAATTTTCACAAGCGAAAAAATAAAGCAATTTGCATGGAATGCATATTAGATTTTTTAATTCCATCACTAATAAATAATCTCATTGATGTTAATTTTCTTTGTTGTTTTTAAGCAGTATTACAGATGGACCATATTGCATGGAATTTTTAATCGATCTGTGGGATGCGTTCCATCTGTACGATGCAGACTAGTCAGAATGCACCTACCTTTATACTGTTGTGTTGTTGCTTTGTTGTTTTGTATTTGCTTTTGTGCTTCACACCTTCGTCTACCATATTGATGATGCACGTTCCCCCATTTTCTATTAGTGTACTGTATTTTTTATTCTGCGTGCGGCCCTCGAATAATTATTTTATTTTAATGTGGCCCTAAGATAACCTAAGGTTGGACAGCCCTGGGCTAGTAGATCACTTGAGCTCAGGAGTCCTGAGCTGCATCATAGCCAAGGCAGTTTAGGTGTTGGCACTAAATCTGGCACAAATGTGATAAGCCCCCAGACATGTGCATGAGGAAACCAGGCTGCTTAGGAATGGGCAAACCTGCCCAGATCAGAAATAGAGCGAGTTAAAACTCTGTAGATGATCAGTTTTAGGACTGAGTTCCCTGACTGGCCAATGTACTTCCAGCCTAAGCAAAACAAGGAGACTCAACCTCAAAATAATAATTAAAAAAAAACTAAGGTTAAGAGAAATGACTTGCCTGTGGTCACACAACCAGCTGTTAAAGACAAGTGTTGAACCCAGCCCTTTCTGACATGAGTCCAATGTGCCTTGGTACCCTTAGAGCTGTTTTTTTAATCTTTTTTTTTTGTGTGTCACAGATCCCTTTGTCAGTCTGGTGAAGCCTATGGACTCCTTCTCAGAATGATGTTTTTAAATGTATAAAGTAGAACAAAATAAAAGTGAACAGTAGACCACAAAAGAAAACTAACAAGGAAGTAAAGAAAAGATGTACAGCTCTCAACACAATGCTTAGCATTTATTACATAGGCTTTCTTGAAATGAAAATTTCTTGCTATATATTTTGAATCCTCTCATGTTAGGCTGTGCACATGTCATGCTTTTTTTCTTTCCTTATTTTGTATTTAATTTTCAATATTTGGGTGTAAAATATGTTTCTTTTTCTTTTCTTATATATTTAAGTTTCAGTAATAAAAAAGCAAAAAGAAATGCATAAAAGAAAATATACAGGATTATGAAGTAATCCAATTATATTAAAACATAGTTATCAAAATATTTTTTAAAACAAGATTCTGGAACCCAGGTTAAGAACCCTTGCTGTAATTCTATAGCCATAAAAACACTATTTATAGCATTTGATTAGTATTATAAATGGAAATTTTAATGAAGGAAATGTTTCTTTGACATCATTAATAACTTTCTATGGAATAAAGATTTTGACAATCCGCACCATACTTACTTGGTCCTTAACCATTACAGAGTACCCATTATTACGCACTAGACAATGCACCAAGCACTGCATTATGAGCTTACGTGACTGCTTCCAGATGTAGGAATCTGGAAATAACTAGAGAAGAACCAATAAAGAAAGCTGCCTTTTTTTTCCTTCCCAGCTGCAGATATGGCAGCTGCTTCCTGCTGAGATCATTAGCTAAGTGTCTGCATATACTTTGAAGTAAGAATGGCTGGATGCGGCCAAGGCAGATGGCCAGATTCTTAAGTCTTCTCCCATTTTCCTCTGTGTATTTTTTTCCATGTACTTCCCTTCTCAAGCTCTGTGAGCTTAAGGCACACAGGAAACACTCAGAATTGTAGGGGAAGGAGAAAGGAGGGAGGGAGGAAAAGGAATAAAGGAAGGAAAAAAGATAAACAGACAGAAAGCTTTCATGATCCTAGGGTGATGTGAGAGGAACCATTGGCCTGAAAAAGCAGCAAAGGGAGAAGAAACAGGCAAGAATGAATGAAAACGTATTTTTAAGTACTTACTGTGTGCCAAATGCTGTGATAAGTACTGGGGATACTAGAAAAAAAGTGAGACAGTCCCTTCTCCCAGGAAGCTCAAGTTCTAATCGAAAGAGATCACATATAAAAGAAAGTTTGGCTTCGGGATGGATAGAGGCCTAGAAATCACTGAGGTTTGTAAATAGGGTGGCTGGCAAGCTCCAGGGCTCCTAGGGCTGCATCCACAGGTCTGATAATAATGACAGTACTAATAATGGCTAACATTGATACGGTTTGCAAAGAGCTTTTACATGGGTTATCTCATCTCCATCTCATACCTCCTCTATGAGGTGAGTGTTATGATTATCCTTATTTTACCAACGAGGAAACAGAGGCCACAAGAGGCTATGCGACTTGCCCAAGGTCATACAGCCAGCATATATGGCAGGATTTGAATTCTTATCTTCCTGACACCAAGTCCAGCACTTGATGCCATTTACCCCACAGATGATTCTTATGACACTGCCAGGGACCTTGGGAGGCAAGGTTAGTGGTTATGCCTGGAGGACCTTGGAGGTAATAGCAGGACACAGATGGTAAGGCCTCATGATCTCCCACCTCATTGTTAGGAATAGAACTGGTTACTGCCATCTAATTCAAACAGTGGGATCCGTCAAGCAGCTAAGGTGGGTGCTAGGTGGGAGGGGATCAAGAGAATAAGGGGAAGGCACTCCTATTGGTGGACTTGTTCAGATGGGTTCTAGAGGAGATTAAGTGATCAGGCATAGTATGATAGCCCAGAACATAGTGTATATAGTCTTCTGCTTGCTTAGCCATTCTGTTTTTACACCACCTGTATATTTAGTGACGAAGACTAAATCTAGTTTTTTTTTTTTTTATCAGTGGTAGCCCTGTAAAATAGCAATGGGTCAGATACACTGCAGTCAGTAAAACCCATCATATAAATTGATTTTCTGTGTCCTTCTGAATTTTGTCCTCTTTGAAGAAAGACCCCTCCCCCCCCCCCCCAAAAAAAAGTAACCTTGGCCATCTGGGTAAATCCCTTTAACTCAAAGAATGCTTTGTTTCTCACGGAAGAGGGTCAACTGTATTAATAACAATGTTAAAAAGTCCACTGGATTTTTTTTTCAAAAGTTATCACAGAATATCATAGTTGAAAGGAGCCAGAGGGAATATCTGATTATCCAAACCCCTCATTTTCCAAACTAAGAAACTGAAGCCCAGATGGTAAAATGACTTCCCAAGGTTTCACAGTTAGTGACAGGGACACACTGGAACCCAGGTCTCTGATTCTTAGTCTTGAATGTCTTGTTCTACTATGCCACGCTGGCTCTGTCATTCTGGGTAAGAACAAGAAGAAACTAAGAAGTTTTTCCTGAAGAACAAAATGTTGAAATAAATCATATCTGAGCACAGAAAGAAACATGATAACAAGGGAGATGACCAGGGTTTAGCACTTGGGCAGAAATGGTACTGGTACTCCTGTTAGCTGGGAAACAAGGCAAAAGGTGGTTAGTGAAACAAAAACAAAATTTTAAAAAGCAAAACCAGTCTCCTTTGAGGCCTGTTCCCTAAAAGACAAACTCTCGCCAAGGCATTTTCCTGGCAGTTCAGCATCATCTGCTTGGCCCAGCCTGCTCCTCCTGCCTAGAATGCCATGAACTAGCTGGCTGATTCTACCTCCTTCTTGGGTTGGGTTCCTTGTGCTCCATGGGTTACAGGCATAAACAAAGGCCAACTTGCAAATGGCCACTCAACCCCTTCACTGTTCTTTAATCACTTTTTTCTGCCTGTTGGCTTAAAACAGATCACAGGCAATAAACCTGCTGTCTCAGAATAGTGAGACAGCCCAGAGGAAAATTAATTCAGAGACAAATGAAGTCATAGACAGAGTGTTTTCCAAGCAGAGAGTTCTAGTCAGGGAGTAGAGTACCTCTAACTGTTGGCCTGAGGGGAATATCATAAGCTAAGATAGCTTGTTTACGCTGAAGAGAATGGTTCCTACAGAATTATACTTTTGAGAAAAATTAATGCTTGGGGGCAAGTAACATCCCATTTTCATCTTCCTGTAAAATACACACACACACAACTCTCTTGAATACTATTTCCAGGAAGGAGATCCCTCCCCTTGGCAGACTGGGCTGTATTGGGCACGGAACACAGAGTAGGAGAATCATATATGGGGCATTTGTTTTCAAATGGGGCTTCTTCTGAAAAAGGATCATTGTTTTTAAAGGATCCAGTCCAGTCTTCTGGGCAATTCTAATGTTAGCTATCATTAAAAACAACAAGTTTTTATCTAGTAATCTATTTATCTAGTAAGATGTGGTACTTGGTACCGAAGCGAACAGTCAAAAGGTACTCTTTAAGCACCTACTATGTGCCAAGGAGTGGGGATACAAATGTAAAGAATAAAACATTTATCTCCTACCAAGGAGCTTATTATATTCCAATAGAAGATGGAATGTCTGGTGTGAGCAACGGAGAGAAGTTTGGTAAGACTGAAAAGTGTGGGTGGGAGAGAGAAGTAATGCATAAAGGATGAAGGGGAAAGTAGGGCACTATGCATAACCTCCTTCACAAAGCCTTTCCTGATCCCCGCAACCTCTAGTCCCTCCCAAACTATCTTGTATTTAATTATATTGTATTTGTTCTCTTTATAATTTGAGAGATTTATTTGCATTTATCCTCCATCTTTGAGCCTTTGCCACTGACTGGAATATGCTCGCTCCTCTGTGACAGATGAATATGTATGTAGATATATATACACATATATATATACACACACACACACATATATAAATGCATATATTTATATATACACATACATACACACACATATATATGCATATATATGTATATATATGCATATATATGTATATATATATATATACATATATATATACATACACACATACATATGTCTTTTAGTGGAAGGTGGGTTTTCCTTAACTGTGTGGGGTTTTTGAGGCTGCTAGGTGGCACAAGGAATTGCATGTTGGGCCTGAAGTCAGGAAGACCTAAGTTCAAATGTGACCTCTGACATTTACAAGCTGTGTGATCCCGAGGAAGTCTTTTTAATCTCTCTTTGCCTCAGTTTCCTAATCTATAAAATGGGGATAGTAACAGTAACAGCACTTATCTCCCAGAATTGCAAATGTGGTAATAACTGTAATGTGTTTTTATTATTAGCACAGTGTCTGGCATGCAGTAAGTGTTGTATAAATTTTTTTAAAAATTTTTGTTTATAGGTCTTGGTTCAATGTGGGGGAATGCAGCCTATCAGGAAATGACATATAAAAAAATACATTGTTTTAAAAATGGAAAAGCAAAGGATGGGTAAGATTTAAGACAAACAGAGAGAAAGGGGAGAACAATTTAGTCAAACAGAAAGATTTGAGCCATGAGTCAGAGGCAAGAACGCACATGAAGATGGCACACATGCAAGCATTGAATAAACTATACTAATGTGCTAGGGGCAGCTAGGTAGCTCAGTGGATGGAGCACCAAGCCTGGAGTCAGGAAGATAAGAGTTGAAATCTGGCCTCAGACATTTACTGTCTATGTGACTCTGGGCAAATCACTTAACTCTGTTTGCCTCAGTTTCCTCATCTGTAAAATGAGCTGGAGAAGGAAATGGCAAACCATGCTAGTATCTGCCAAGAAAATCCCAAATGGGGTCATGAAAAGTCAGATATAACTAAAAATGACTGAACAATGTGCTAGAGTTTACGTTAATATTATGCTATTTCCAGATCAAAACCTCTTCCCTGTCTATTTCCTGAGCCCCAGCTTATGCCAG
This sequence comes from Phalanger gymnotis, assembly GCA_028646595.1. Lineage (NCBI taxonomy): Eukaryota > Metazoa > Chordata > Mammalia > Diprotodontia > Phalangeridae > Phalanger > Phalanger gymnotis. The sequence continues at coordinate 183,848,455 of CM053627.1, read as the reverse complement.
TTCATTCAAATTCTGATTCAGCCACTGCCATTATGCTTGGCTTGTATGGCCGGATGCCAGTCATGACCGATCCATTTGGACTTTAAAACATGCCCATTCTTTCTAGTTTGTTCTAACTCATAATTTGTCTTTGTCTTTACGATTCACACTATCTGCCCCCTCCCAACAGAAATTGACCTTGGCTGTGACCTTGGGCCTGTCTAGTGTTTTATCTGCTCTGCCTCACTGGACTGAACTGGTTCCTGCCTTTAGCCCCATAGTAACTCATGAAAACCTCACTTAAGGTACAAAAACTCAGGTAAGGGATTATGATCTGTAAAGTGGAGGGAACAACCCCACCAATGAAAACTATGGCTCATTATGAGGGCAGGGATCATAGGATCACAGATTTAAAGCTGGAATAGGTCACCTAGCCCAATCCCCTCCTCTTACAGATAAGGAAACTGAGACTCCAAATCAAGGTCACATAGTAAGTCACAGAGCAGGCTTTCAAACCCAGGTCCTGACTCCACATGCAACACCTGTTCCACCATACCAGGATTTATTAGCCTTTTTTCTTTGTTGCTGTCGGGGTTTTTTTTTTTGCAGGGGGAGGGCAGGGCAATTGGGGTTAACTGACTTGCCCAAGGTCACATGGCTAGTGTGTCATGTGTCAAGGCCGGATTTGAACTCAGGTCCTCTTGACTCCAGGGCCGGTGCTCTATTTACTGCGCCACCTAGCTGCCCCTGTTAGCCTTTTTTCTATCCTGGACTCTGACCCCTCTGACAGTGTGGTGAAGCCCATAGACCCTTCTCAGAATAATATTTTTAAATGCACAAAATAAAATAGATAGAATTACAAAGGAAACAATTATATTGAAATAAAGATATACTTTTTTTTCCCCGTCCAAATTCATGGACTGCAGGTTAGGAACTCCTATACTACACCATGCAAGCTACTATTTTAGAAATCTTTGTATTCCCAGCATCTCACAGAGTACCTTTCACCCAGTAAGTGCTTGATAAATGTTGAATGATGGTTATTGAATGAATGAATGGTGTTTAATGCACATTGCCTTAGATATTTAATGATTACTGAATTGAATTAATGCTACTATTACTAAACATATTTACACAAGTAGTTTCTCCAAAGCCTCAAATATTTCTTCTTTCTTCTACCAAGTTTGCACAAGTATGAAACCTTCCTCCCTATCTCCTTCTGGCGACCTATTCTGGTTGCCTTAACGATTCAATTCAATAGACATTGGTTAATTGTCTGCTACAGGCAAAAGGCACTGTGGTAAGCCCTGGTGATACATATAACAATAAAAATGAAACTGCCTGGCTTCAAAAAACATACATTCTATTGGAGGCTTCAACATGTTCACAAATAAATAAGCTTAAGGTAATTTGAGAAGGGGGAGGGTGTGGGAATCCGGGAAGGGTTCATGGAGGTAGCATCTGAACTGAGACTCTTAGGGGCTGAATTGAAGTGGGAATACATTCTAAGCATAGAAGTTAGCTCTAGAAAATGAATGCAGGAGGTAGAGGGAATGTCAAGTTCAGGGAAGAGCTGGGAGTCCAATTTGGCAGGAGCACCAAATATCCCTGAGACTCCATTCTCTATTCTTCAAAACTTCTCAGCATCATCATTAGGTCTCTTCTTCCTGTCTGTGGTCAAAGAAGAAGGGTATACTCCTCCTCCTTGCCAAGGTTAATTCCTCCACCTATGTGCTTGATTCTATTCCCTTCCAACACCTCTATAACTTACATTCTTTCCTCTCTCCTCCAGGTCTTCGGCCACTCCCACTCCAATGGGTCCTTCTCATCTTCATTCAAACATCTCAGATCTCTCATTTAAAAACAAAGAAAAAAAAACCGATAATAATAACAAAACCCTTCTACCCCACACGGTGACTTTCATCTTTTTTGTTCTTCACCGATAAACATGGAAACAGGAAAAGTTCATTACATCCGATGCTTCTGCTTCTTCATTACACAGGCTTTCTTCATCTCTTTGCAATCTAGATTCCACCCCTACTATTCTAATGAAACAATCCTCTCTAAGGCCACCAACAACTACCAAATGTCAGTGCTCATCTTCACTGAAGTCTCTGAAACTTGTATAGTCTTCCTACCGGATGCATTCCTTCCTTGGCCTTTAATTGACCACCTTGCCTCAAGGTTCTTCCCACTCCATTGCACCCTTCACACGGCGGTCAAAGTGATTTTCTTTAAGCAAGCAGGTCACCAGAATCATGCCATTCCCTCCTCAGCAAACTCAAGTGTTTACTTATTGCCTCTAGGATTAAAAAGTACACCCCTGTTTAGTTTTTCAAAGGCTTTAACAACCCGGCCCCAACTTACTTTATCCTCTTTGGACATTCCTTCTGAGCTCAAGTCCCATCTCTGACATATACCAGCTATGTGATCTTAGGTGACCGATTTAGCTTCTCAATGCTCTAAGAAAATTGTAAGACAATGTTCACACAGGAGGTGCTTAATAAATGCTTGTTCACTGACATGAGCTGCAGAAAAGGTGCTGAACTGCATTAGTGGAAGGAGTTTCCCATATCAGTGAAATTACAACTTGTGCCAGTAAGGTAAAATGGGCTTAGTTTAACGGGTGCCCTTGAGGAGTTTGGCTTTTGTTTATTTTGTGAAAGTACTTTCAGCTGTTAAGTGCTAAGCCCCAGGCCCAAAGCCCTATCAGGTGTGAAACCTGCGTGGGCGTAGATTAATGACTTAAGAGGGGCCAACTCGGGAACCAATGGTCTCTGGTCTCTGGTCGTTGAGGCGGGGCTTGAGAATGCCAGAGGCTTGGCTGCAAGGAGAGGCAAGAAACTACAGCTGACGCCAAAGCAGAGCCGACCCAGTGGACCCAGGAGTTGGAGCGAGGACTTGAGGCCGGTGAATATGATTTATGCCATCTTATTTTTCTGTGGCCTTCTGGTTACTCTTGTGAGGCGGGCCTACTGGGCCTGGAGGCTTGTGATCACAATATTGGAATGGGGAGGCTGGTTCGTGAATCTGTCACAGTGGGCCCTAAATAAATGTTTTGATGCCTTCTTCTTAGAGAATTCTATATACCCAACGACTTCAAACCATTCAGATATATGTGTGTATATATATATGATCCTTTTTGAGATCATAAATTCGGCCTTCCTACTTCACAACTCTGCTCCCTATCCCTATCTTCACCCTGCGCTCTAGGTCCAGCCAAATTGGTCTTCTTGCTGTTTCTCACACACAATGCCTTGTCTTCTGTCTCCTTGCCTTTGTACTGGTTGTCCTCCATGCTCTGCCTCAGAGAAGCCCTCATTTCCTTAAAGAAAAAGCTCAAGCAAAAAAAAGAAAGAAAAAAGAAAAGAAAAAGCTCAAGCACTGCTTTCTACATGAAGCCTTTCTCGATGCCTCAAATGCTAGTGCCTTCCCTCCGTAAACTGTTATGTATTTATTCTCTACCTAACTACTATATCCTGTGTGTGTGTGTGTGTGTGTAATATCTCCCTTGATAGAATGTTAACTTCTTGAATAAAGGAACCGTTTCATTTTTTGTCTGTGTCCCCAGCACCCAATAAGTGTCTGGAACATAGTAGGCACTTTGATAAATCCTTGTTGATGGATTGGCTTCAGGGTCACCAAACTCTTCCTTGCTTCATCTCTGTTCTCTTTACTTCCTTGACAATCTCGTTCCTCGGGGTCCGTCACTGGCTCTTCGAGATACACTCTCTTATCAGTCTCATTCCCTCTCACAGCTTCAAGAACCAACACTAAGCAAATGAATCTCAAATCTATAACTCTAGCTCTGACCTCTTTTCTGAGTTCCACACCACATTTTCAACTGTCTACAGGTCATCTCCGCTTGGATGTCTCCTGGGCATCTCAAGTTCAACAAGTCTAAAACCAAGGTCGATGATCTTTCACCCCAAACCTGCTCCTTCTTATTGGTTTTTTTAAAATTTATTTGTAGTTTACAAGCAATTCCACAAGTTTTTGAGTTCCAAATTTTCTCCCCCTCCCTTTCCTTCCCCCTACCCACCAAGACGGCATGTCATCTGACATAGGTTCTATATATACCTTCACGTTAAACTTATTTACACAATAGTCAAGTTGTAAAGAAGAATTATAACCAATGGAATGAATCATGAGAAAGAAGAAACAAAACCAAAAAAGAAGGAAAAAAAAAGGAGAGTAAATAGTCTGCCTCAATCTGCATTTAGACTCTGGAATTTTTTCTCTGGATATGGATAGCTTTTTCCATCATGAGTCTTTTGGAGCTGTCTTTGAACCTTGTATTGCTGAGAAGGGCCAAATCTATCAGTTAGTCATCACAGATACCATGTGTCTATAATCATGCATAATGCTCTCCTGGTTCTGCTCCCCTCACTCAGTATCAGATCACATAACTCTTTCCAGGTTATTATGAAGTCTGTCTGCTCATTTCTTAAAGCACAATAATATTCCATTACATTCATATACCACAACTTGTTTAGCCATTCCCCAATTGATGGGCATCCCCTTGATTTCCAATCCTTTGCCACGATCTCTCAATACATTCTGGGCCATCTCTAGTCATCCTGGTGAATATCAGGCCACTGGACCCAGATGGCTCTGGAGGAGAATGTCAAGCTGGTGACCTTACACAGCCCTCCCTCGCTCAAGTCAAAGTCAACTGCAAGTCACGTCATCATTTCCCTGATGTCATGGTCCTCTTCATGAAGGAAGGACAAACACAACAACAACAACAATTCTGTGCCACCACAAAAAGAGCTGCTATAAATATTTTTTGTACATATGGGTTCCTTTCCCACTTGTATGATCTCTTTGGGATACAGCCCTAGAAGTGGTATCACTGGGTCAAAAGGTATGCACATTTGTATAGCCCTTTGGGCATAGTTCCAAATTGCTCCCCAGAATGGCTGGATCAGTTCACAACTCCATCAGCAATGTAACAGTGTTCCAGTTCCCTGTATATATTTTAGATGAGGCTTTTATCAGAGACACTGATTGTAAAAATTCTTTCCCACTTTTCTGCTTCCCTCCTAATCTTTGTTGCATTGGCTTTGTTCATACAAAAACTTTTCAATTTAACATAATCAAAATTATCCATTTTGCATTTTGTAATGCTCTCTCTCTTGTTATGTCATGAATTCTTTCCTTTCCCATAAATCTGACAGGTAAACTATTCCTTTCTCTCCCAAATTGCTTATAGTATCAGCCTTTATCCCTAAATCATGAATCCATTTTGACTTTGTTTTGGTACACAGTGTAAGACAGTGGTCTATGCCCAGTTTCTGCTGTACCATTTTCCGATTTTCCCAGCAGTTTTTGTGAAATAGTGAATTCTTAGCTCAGAAGCCTGATTCTTTGGGTTCATCAAAGAGTAGATTGCTACAGTCACTGACTACTGCATCTTGTGTACCTAACCTATTCCACTGATCCACCACTCTGTTTCTTAGCCAGTACCAAGTAGTTTTGATGACTGCTGCTTTATAGTACAGCTTAATATCTGGTCTGGCTAGGCCATCTTCCCTAGCATTTCTTTTCATTAATTCCCTTGATATTCTGGACCTTTTGTTCTTCCAGATGAATTTTATTATTTCACTAGCTCTGTAAAATAATTTTTTGGTTCTTTTTTTGGAGGGGGGAAGGCAAGGCAATTGGAGTTAAGTGACTTGCCCAAGGTCACAAAGCTAGTAAGTGTCAAGTGTCTGATGCTGGATTTGAACTCAGGTCCTCTTAACTCCAGGACCAGTGCTCTATTCACTGCACCACCTAACCTGCTCCTTCTTCTGACTTTACTCTGTCTGTGATGCCACCATACGGCCAATATACCACTTTCTTACCCTTGGTGTTATCCTTGACTCTTCCCTTTCCCTCACTTCTCATACCCAATCAGTGACAAAATGCTGTCAAAAACACCTCAGCAATGTTTTTTCTTTGGCACAAGGGAGGGTTCAATCTGGGGTTAGGTGTGGAAAATAACTACCATGTAAATAAAAAGATGTCAATAAAACAAATTTTTAAAAAAATACCTCAGCGCATTAGTAATCAGAGAACTGCAAATTAAAGGACCTGTGAGGTTACATTTCACACCCATCAGATTGGCAAAGATGACAAAAAAAGAAAATTTACAAATGGTTGAGAAGCTGCAGAAATACAGTCTCCCTAGTACATTGCCGGTAGAGTTATTAGTAGAATTGGTCCAGTGATTCTGAAAAACAATCAAAACTGTGCCCCAAGAGTCATCAAACTATGCATTCTCCTCAACTCACCATTACCAAGGAGATCAAAGAAAGAGGTAAAGAAACCATATGTAGGAACACATTTATAGAAGTTCTTCTTGTAGTGGCAATGAACTGGAAACTAAAGGAGTGCCCACCAACTGGAGAATGGCTAAATAAATTGTAGTATAGGAATGTAATGGAATAATGTTTCCAATGAATTATACTCTAAGAAATGATGAAAGAGACGGTTTCAGAGAAACCTAGGAAGACTTGTATGAACTGATACAAAGCGAAGAAGCAGACTGGGAGGAAAATATATACAATTACAGAATTATAAAGACAACTTTGAAGGCTCTAAGAACTTTGATTAATGCCATGACCAATCATGATTCCACAAGACTGACCCCCTACTCCATGAGCTGGGTAATTGAAGTGAGACCTCCCCACTTTCAGGCTCCTAGAGTTTGGAGGATTTGTGAGGAGTTTGTAGGGTTTTTGAGGGACGAGGGTTCCAAGGTACAAAGTGGAACATGGTGTGGTGGGATATTTGTACACTGGGTGAATGGTGACATCACAGAGCAAAGTCAGAAGGAGGGGCAGGTTTGGAGTGAAAGATAACAAACTTGGTTTTGGACTTGTTGAGCTTGAGATGCCTAGAAGACATCCAAGAGTAGAACACGGTGCAATGAGGAAAGGGATGGGAGGTAAAGAGGGTAAAAAAGAGAAACAATACAATGATACAACAGGAATTTTTCCCTCCCTTCCCTCCCCATCTCATGTTTCCTCTTTCCCCTTGCTGCTTCTGACCAGCACTGGGCACTGCAGTAGGGTAAAAGCTTCAGTTGTAGGATCTCAGTTGTAGATGGAGGTTGAGGGAGGGAAACAGCAGAAAGGACTTCTCTTCTTTTCTTCCTCACTGCCACCAACCCACCTGTGTGAGTGTGCATGTTCGGGGATGGGGAGAGGATTAAAATGTCAAAATAGTAATTATGTATGTGTTGAGAAATAGCAAATATTTGAGAATTAACTCTGTCATGCTAAGAAAGTTTGCATAGGCCCATTCTAACAGGGAAGGAGTTCCAACAAAATTTCCTTTCAGTGAAAAAAACGTCCTTGGAGAATACTTGATTTCACCTTGGTGAACTTTGTACTGACAGTTTTTGATAACACAGGGCTTTATCTTCTGGTTTAATCTATCCCTCCTCCCACTTCCAGCCTTTTAAGGAAAGGTCAGAGATAGGTATATAATGTTATATTAAGGTAATCAAGATAGAAGTATACTGTGAACTAAGAAAGCTAAGAAATTGGACAACAGAAGAGTAATCTTCAACATAAATCAGGTAGCTTATATTAAAGAAAAGCTATTTGGGCAAGAAAAAAATGAGTTGCTAACTATTCCAATAGGAAGGAATGATTGAATTGTGTCATTCATTTAGAAAAGAGAAAACTAAAGGAACAGGAAAGATATCTGGCTGTCATGCTGAATTAAGAAAAGTTCCATCGCCAACATAAAAGCCCCCAAAATAGGAAATGATATTATAAAAAAGTTTGATACATATTTATCTTGATTAAGGTTATATTTTATAAGAAATCAGTTCGCAGAAGAAAAAAAGTAGAAGATTAGAGGGAGATATGAAAAATTGAAACAAGGTAAGAATCTAATTGGAAAAAAGAAATATAATCTTTACCTCCTGCCAACAAATTTTCATGAATATTAATACTGAACCTTGGTTTAAAGACTAGCTGAAGGCATTCCAACAATACAATGAACTGACGTATTTAGTTTATCATATAGTAAAACCTTTATAGTGGGGTGGGGCTCTGTGTTCAGTGAGAGTTCATTTATTATTGTAGATAATATACTACAATACTTTAGAGTCATTACATTTATTAACTGCTCTGGACTGTCAAAGTTTCCCTTGGGGGATGAGGTATTAATAATATTTAATAAATGGAAAACTGAAATTGTGGTTAAAGCTACTGGTCATCGCTAACTCATGTAGACAAACTGTTAAAAATGTGCCATTAACACAAAAGATTTGTTCATGTATTTAAAAATACCTTAACCTCCCGAAGATTCATGCATTCCTCCCAGGAATAAAACTTTCTTTTCATCCTAAGAAAGAAAAAAAGAACAAACGGTGTATTTAGTGAAAACAACTCTCTATGCTTCATAAAAATCAGGGGTTTTCACTATGAACTGGAAAAAGCTGACTATCCTTTCCAGGCTCTACCCAGTGGAAATCTACAAGATGACCTCATCATTCTATATCGCTCCAAACTGTGTTGCATCGTAAGGCCTGTCAATTCATTCTACTCCATGCCACGAAGTATAGAAGGAGATATAGTACGGCATAGCACGATGCACTGGCCAAAGCAGGAGATCTAGGTTAGTTTCAACTGTCACTAAGTAGCTCTCCAACTTTGAGCAAAGCACTTAAATCCCCAGGGCCTCAGCTTCCTCATCTAAAGAGTAATAACTAGGGTGTGACAACTATGACTTTGTCCTAGGATACCAATGCCAAAAGGGCACACTTCCTGGTGTTTCATTATATCTACTGGCACTACACAGGGACATAGGGTTCCCACCTCTCTCCCATCTCAGTGTTGTGGCCTACACCTATACCATCTGCTTACTTATTCCCAGGAGTTGCTAGAGATGGTCTGTATGACTTCATTTAACCAAGGCAAATTATTCTCCCCCTATACCCACCAACTGAATTTTCCCCTGGTGACAGAATTTCCAGTGATGGTTCTGCCCATGTGTGACATGAGGGGCATGACCTCTAAGGCCCCTTTCTAGCTCTTACCATCTATGATTCTAATTCACTGACCAAAGAAAAGATTTTAGTAGGTCTTTAACAAAATCAGATAGTCAAAATCATCTTTGGTTTTAGCTAAAATCATAAATTAATTTTTTCTTCATACTAACTCAATGAATTAGGTTAATGTTACCAGGCTAACATATGAGTTATAAGGAAAACAGGATGCCTTCAGGGTCATATTCTACAGCATGAGTCTAAGGATAGTAGGTGAGACCTACACATTGTGGGCACCTAGGTGGCACAGTGGATAGAGTACCAGCTCTAGAGAGGTAAAGACCTGAGTTCAAATACAGCCTCAGATACTTACTAGTGTATGACTCTAGACAGGAAGGCACTTAACCCTGTTTGCTTCGGTTTCCTCATGGCAAAGCACTGCAGTATCTTTGCCAAGAAAACCTCAATTGGGGTCACAAAGAGTCAGACACAACTGAACAACAATAACAAGGGGTACTAGGATGACTCGCAGCTCTAGCCAAACTGGCTTACCTACACCATTAGAGGCACTTGTCTGGTAGTTGATGCTGAGTGGCAATAGACATGGGGGGCCCATTCTCCACAAGTGTTGCTCCCTCGGACAAGGGCTCCGGGAGTTAGACTAGAAGCAGAGGGGAAAGGGGGAAGGAGGTGCTGCTATTCTCCCAGAACTCTTGTGTTGTGTTATTACTTCCTAGATAATATTGTGCCTAGTAGCTAGCTCCATGTGTGGTTAGTTAGATTGTCTCTTATTAGACTATCAGTTCTTAGTGCGTAGAGATCATATTTTAGCTAAACTTTATACATCCTCCAGCATGTGTCTCAGACTCTGCCCACAGTAGGTATTTAGCAAATGTTTTTCGAATTATAGTGTATCGTTGTGTTGCAGCAAAAAGACTACTTTACATAAAACTAAGTCCTTTTTTCCCCTTCTCCAATCTCTCAGCTTTCTTATGATCATAGACGTAGAATTGGAAGGCCATCGAGTCCAACTCCTATTCTATTTTACAGACGAGTAAACTGAGGCACAGAACGGTTAAATGACTTGCCCAGCATCACACAACTAACCACAATAGAGAGGATTTATATGGAACTTTATAAACATCACCTTATTTTATCCTTATAACAACCCTGGGAGGTTTAGTTATCCCCTTTTTACAGAAAAGTAAACTGAGGCAAGTAGGGATCAAATGACCTGACCAGAGTTCCAAAGCTAGTAAGCATCTGAGGCTGAATTTTAACTGAGTTCTTCCTGACTCCAGGTCCACTGTTCCACCTAGCTGCCTTATAGCCAGTAAGTTTTGATATTTGATTTAAACCCAGGCCCTCTGGACTCCAAGCCTATCTATCTTACTAGCTTAATGCACAGTTATATTTCTTTTTTTTTGTTTTGTTTTTTTGGAGGGGGGAAGCCAGGGCAATTGGAGTTAAGCGACTTGTCAAGGTCACACAGCTAGTAAGTGTCAAGTGTCTGAGGCTGAATTTGAACTCAGGTTCTCCTGACTCCAAGGCCGATGCTCTACTCACTGCACCCGCTAGCTGCCCCTACAGTTATATTTCAAAAGCAAAATTTGATCTGGGGGTACAAGTCTCTGATTCCTTCATTCTAAATCCTCTGTGGCCAAAGGGGAAGGAGGTAGTTACCCTACCAAGCCTAATCTCTAAAAAAACAGAATCTTAGCTCTCCTTTCACCCCTGCTTCAAAAGAAATAAACAAATATTTGTCAAACACCTTCTGCATACAAGGAATAGCGATAGACACAATGGAGAATAGAAAAATGTGAATTGCTTCAGGGTGTTTGCTCATTGTCACTGAATGCAGTAAAAGTAATCTACCCAGTAAGTATGTATATGTGTGTGTATGTGTGTATATATGCATGTGTATGTATATATGTATGTATAACATATGTGTGCATATCTATATACATACACACACGTACGTATATATGTACACACACACACACACACACATAAACACCAGTATATGTACCCAGTAAATAATCTACCCAGGGCAACTAAGAGGATAGAAAACTAGGCCTGAAGTCAGAAAGACTTTTCCAGAGTTCAAATCCGGCCTCAGCTTGGTGACCCCAGGCAAGTCACTTCACCCTGTTTACCTCAGTTTCTTCATCTGTAAAATGAGCTGGAGAAGGAAACAGCAAACCACTCCAGTATCTTTATCAAAAAACCCTAAATGGAGTCACAGAGAGTCAGGTGGGACTAAAACCACTCAACAACAACACCTGTGTGACCTTGGTCAAGTCACTTATCCTCTCCTTGGGCCTCAACATCTCATCTGTAAAATGAGGGGATTGGATAAGATAGTCTCCGAGGTGACTTCCAACCCTAAACTCTTGATCCTATGAGAATGATAATAATAATGACAATAATAATTGCTATTTCCACAGTCCTTTTAAGTTTCCCAAGATCTCATGCCTTACAATAGCCCTTCAGGAGATTCAGGAGCCCTTCAGGAGATTCAGGAGCCCTTCAGCTCCATAGGCATCCCTCCTTCCATTTTACAGATGGAAAAAGTGCTCAAAGAAATTCATGGGGCTGTAGGATTATGAATATAGAGCTGGACTTTAGAAGCCATTAACTTCAACTCCCTCATTTTGCTGATGAAGAAACTGAAGTCCAGGGGATTTACCCAAGGTCATACAGTTAGATGTCAGTAAACAAGACTTCAACCCAAGTGATCTGATAGCAAGTCCAGCATCCAAGCCATTGCATTTAAAAATAGAGTTTTCTACTTTCCGTTTGTCAAGTCAGCAAGGTTTGGATATGTTGTATGTGACAGTGATCAGTGTCCCAACTTTAACTGGAGACCATATTTTAATATAGATTGATAACTAAAATCGTTTATCTTAAATCTTAAGAGAAAAAGTTGAGCAATGTTTGCTGACTTGACCTTCTAGGGTAAAAAATAGAAAATTTGATTTTTAGATCCTCACACCTTAGTGTTAGTTTGATAAAATTATATTTTCTTCCTTGGTGGTAGCAGTACTAGCATTTAGTTAGAGTATCTAACCATGGCTTATGTAGGGGAAAAAAAGGTTAAATTTATTTTTTGGAAAGATATTTAGGTATAATTATATCTAAAGGATAAATTCCTTTAGGTAAAAAAAAGGAGTATCAAAACATGACTAGAAAAATTTCCGCCATGTTGAGTGCATGCTAAAAATCAAAGGGCCATCATTATCTACCTCAGTTTTACATCTCTTTATTTTTCTCCTCCTTCCTCCAAGCCAAGGGGGTTCAGCCTCGTATTCAACAAGACTAAGGAATGGAGATTATATACTTAATAATGATAATAACTATCACTTATATTGTGCTTTAATGTTTGTAAAACACTTTACAGATATTTTACCCTCACAACCTTAGGAGGTAAATAATATTATTTTCTCCACTTTACACATAAGGAAACTGAGGCAGACAGAGGTTAAGTGACTTGCCTAGGGTCATACAGCCAGGTAATGTCTGACCTCAGATAAGAAAGTGAGGCTCAGAACATAGCCCATGGTCATCCAGGTAGTAAGTGACAGAGTCTGGATTTGAACCCAGGTCCTCTGACGCCAAATGACATTGCTTTTCCCACCGTACCTCACAAAGTCGGCTTCCACCATCGCTGATCTACGGGTCAAGACAAGAGATACAAAAGCAGAAAAGAGGAGGGGAAAGTACAGAATGCTCTACTAAAGGATCCTACATTTTGGCCTTTCTTTCCTTCTTCCAATTTCCCATTCTACCTTACTCATTCACTAATTCATTCAACAAACATTTATTGATGTAAAACTAGGGGAGATAATTGACTTTTAATTTTCTTAGTGCCACTCAATACTCTGAGAATTTTTCCTTCTGGTATAAGTTTTCCAATTCCTGGGCTTCATTTCGAAGGTGAATTTAAGATTTTTTTCCTCCATAATTAGACAGTGTGACAAAGTGACAATCCTACCACCAGTAAGGCAGAAAACATAATCTTGTAATGCTGACATTAATGTGTGAAGATCTAGAAATCGAATTTTGTATTTTCCATGACATAAGGTTCCTGCTATGCTCAGGGCACCACCCTGAGCAACGAGGGGGTCTACAAAAAATGAGTAAGCCAAGATTCCCAGACCTCAAGGGGCTCCTGAGAGTCCAAAGATCATTCTCTTCTTAAAACATGAAATGAAGAAATTCATGTCACTGAGAGGAGATTGAATCCAAGGGCAATGTGCCTAGGGTGAGGACCACAGAGATAAACATTAACCTCCCTCTTTCCCTCTCTCGTTTCCTGTATTCAACATCAGCATTCTCCTTTTCCCTAGTATCTAAAGAACCATTTTTGTTTCTTCTGGGGGCAAGCACATATGGGTGCAGTTGGTGTACCTCAGGTCTGTTTATAAGGTTTTTTTATAATGGTGCTCCAGAAATACTTACATAGAACACACTTAAGTAACCAGGATTTGCGCCACCCCCAGTCTTTTGTGGTCTACAGCGTGAAGAAGTTTGAGGTCTACTCCAAAGGAGCAGCTGGCTCTCATTTTAGATCAGCCAACAGAATTCCTGGTATGTCGAGTCACTGACGGAGGGGAGAGAGTGGCAGCTCGCTTCAGTCGGGCCTGTGAAAGCCAGGCATGAACCAAGTCTTCTTCAATCCTCTGTAACAAACTAGAATCCTACAGATCTAACTCAGGAGACTCTATTATCAGGAGCTAACCTCAGGCTGCTGCGGAGCTGAGTTCAGATCCACCTCTGAGGCCTATTTACCTACATGACCTTGGGCAAGTCATTTCACCTCTATGTGCCTCAGTTTCCCTATCTGTAAAATGGGAAGGTAGGAATATACGGTTTCTAAGACTCCCCTCCAGCTCTAAATCTATGATCCTATAAACATTTTTTCCTACCCCAGCCGTAATCTGCCTTCTGTAGTGTGAGAAAGAACAAACGAATTCCTACAACTTAAGAGTAGTACTTCGCATTTGTACTGTCCTTTCTATTTGTCAATGCACTTTCACCTGCATTGTTTCAGTTGAACCTATGTAACAAAACATTATGTGGAGGTTAAGTGACTTACCCAAAGTCACACAGCTAGAATGCTAGTTAATGGCAGAGGTAGAAGCGAGTGTATTTAACTTCTTGTATTTAACACAGTTTGTACTGTTTATAATTTACATAGACTTTAAAACTGGCAAGGTACTTTTAAAGCATTCTCATTTGAGCCTCACAGTAACACTGGGAGGAAGGTAAGTACTAAGGTAATTATTACCCTTGGGTTTCAGATGAAGTCAAAAGACTAGTCCACAGTCATACCGCTAAATAACTATTAGAGCAGTAGTTCTCAAAGTGTGTGTATGTCAGGGTGTTAAGTATAATGCAGAATTTTGGATATTATTGAAAATAATAAAATTTATAGATACTTTGGTTAAATATTCAATTTTATCTACCCAGCCAATACAGAATGGTAAAGATGTGTGGTGTTTAGTTGTTTTCAGTCGTGTCTGACTCTTCATGACCCCATTTGGGGTTTTCTTGACAAAGATATTGGAGTGGTTTGCCATTTCCTTCTCCAGTCCATTTTACAAATGAGGAACTGAGGCAAAAAGGGTTAAGTGACTCACCCAGGGTCACACAGCTAATAATAAGGCCACATTTGAATTCAGTTAGATGAGTCTTCCTGACTCCAGGCCCTGCACTCTATCCAATGTGGTACCTAGTTGCCCTAATATTAATCTTGCAGGAAATTAAAAAAAAAAGCAAAAAAGAAGTGTATTTGGAGCCATATGTCCTGCTGGAAACACCTGCATCCCATAATAAAAGTAATGCTTTATGTCTACATAACAATTAAAAATTTTTAAATATACCATCCCATGTGATCATCAGAAATTCTCCACCATACAACTACTTGTGGGATTATGCTCATTTTGGAGCTGAGGAAATATGAGGTACATAGAAGCTAAGCAAAATCGTCTGTGGTCACTCAAGTAGCTAGGAGCAGAGTTGAGAGTACAACCCAAGTCTCCTGGTTACTTTATTATGCTGCCTCAGTTGACTCATTTGTAGAATGGAGATCATAACCACCCTACAATAGCTACCTTACAGTTCTCATGGGGATCAAAGGAAAGCATGGAGGTTGGAACCTTTTAAGAATCAAAAGGCACTAAACAACATAGAATATCCTTAAGTCTAACCCTGCTAGCATGCCGAAATCAACTATCACTTAATATATAAACTGACTGCTAAGGCTGAATCAGAGTGCTAACAATGAGAGCCATCTAAAGGGTAATGGGCTCTCTTACTATGGGAGGTCTTCCAGCCAGGGCTAGATGACCACTTTTTTTTTTTTTGAGAGAAGGTAGGGTATTTTGTGTTAAGTGACTTGCCCAAGGTCACACAGCTAGTAAGCATGTCAAGTGTCTGAGGCTCAATTTGAACTCAGGTCTTCCTGACTCTAAGGCCGATGCTCTACTCAATGCGCCACCTAGCTGCCTTCTTGACCATGTTATAGAGGGGATTCTTGGTCAAGCAGAGATTGAACAAGATGGTGTCTGAGGTACCTTCTTTCTCTGACATTCTATGATTCTGTTTCTGTGGTCTGGGATGTACCTTCCACTTACACTGTTTGCATGTCATTAGCATGTGAGTATGCTGAGCGCAGAAATTTGGTTTTTCCCTTTCTTTGCATCCCTAGCCCTTAACACAGTTCCTGCAACATAGCAAATGCTTAATAAATGCTTCTTGATCACTGGATGATTGATCGATTGATGTCAAAGAAAGAGAGAAAGAGGTATAGGATTAAAAGGGTTTGGGGCATGCGCAGTTGGGGATCATAAAATTTAGAGCTGGGAAGAACATGGAAGAAAATCTATTGAACCCCCATCATTCTACAGATGAAGAAAGGAGACCCAGGATGGGGAAGTAAGTGACTTGTCCCAAGTCACACAGCCCCTAAGTGGCAGAACCCAGACTCAAGCCTGGAGCTGAGCTGATTCCAAATCAGGCAGAACCGCAGAACTCCCACCCTGAAAGAATCAGAGTGGGAGGTAGCATCGATGGAGAGGGTGAGAGTCCTTGGTGTGAACAGGGAAGGTGTAAAACTTACTTTTTAATGGCAATCAGCTCTCCAGACTCAATGCTTCTTCCTAGGAGGACAGAGCCATAGGTTCCATCACCAAGCTGCTTGATCGTCGTGTATCTATGCATGGTGTGTCCCTTCTGGCTTTATACTCATCTCAGTCCTAAGACTGCTCCTTCCTGTCATGGAAGCAGTTCTCCTCGGAATGCAGCCACACTTTTCGGTGACAGCACCAGCACAAGGTATTCGAGATGTCGTGACAGCCTCTCAAATACATAGTTTCAAGGCTCAGTCTTCTGCCTGCTGTGAAAAAGGAAAGATGACGTTCACATGAAATCTATCGCATTTTCAGTGATGTAGGTTATGCGTCTTTTTTTTTTTAACAGCCAAATAAAGTCCTTTTTCCATTTTTTACTAGAGAGAAGATGTGGGGAAATAGTATGAATTTTTTTCACTGACTCAATAATGAATCGGCTCCAATTCAATGTTTTTCTGATGACTAACACGTTCTGTGCAGGCCCAGCCTGTCAAATACACTAAGTGAGAATAGCTTTGTGAAAGGGAGCTAAGTTTATCAACGTAAACATACAAGCCCAGAAGAGCTAAATTTAAAGTTCCCAGACAAGATTTTGAAGGGAATTATCCACACTGCACAAGCTATTTATGGGTGTATATGCAGGATGACTTTTACTATTAGATACTCACGATCTAAGCAACAGACTAGAAATTTAAGGCTGATCTGTTAGATGCCTCTGGCCAAGTCATTATAATTTGTAAAATAGGGAGAATACAGCATGTCCTAAAAGTCCTAGTGCCATTTGAAGCTTTAACAGTTATTAATGGAGAAATGTTTTGTGTGACTGTGTATGTATAATGGGCATCGTATTTCTTACCTTCTCAATGGGTGGGGAGGGAGTGGAAGGAGGGAATGTGGAACTGAAAATAAAGATAAAATGAAAAAAGTAATTCAAATAAAAAAAAATAAAATCAATCAAAAAGATTTAATAAGTGATTAAGCTATTCAATATCTACTAAGACCAAAAATCAGTGCAGTTTTCAGCTTTAATAGTTATTCAAACTTCTCTAAGAAAAGGAAAGCATTTAATAAGCACCTACTATGTGTCAGGTACTGCACTAAGCACCTTACATATTTTATCTCATTTGATTTCCACAACAACCCTAGGAGGCAGATACTATAATCACCATTTTACAGCTGAGGCACACAGATTAAGTGAGCTGTCCAGCTAGTAAGTATCTAAGGCTGGATTTGAACTCAGGTCTTCCTGACTCCAGGATCAGCACTCTATCCACAGGACCTTAGCTGTCCCCAAAACTTTTGAGATCCTCTGTGTGCCCGTCTCCCTAGAGGCAGGGGGCTGTGCACATGAAGTCCGGACTTATTAATTTGGGATGACCTTGTGAAAGTCACTTAACATCCCATAGGCTTGGTTTTCTAATTTGGGGATAATAATGCTTATACTTCCTACCTCCCTGGACTCTTGTGAGGAATGTATTTTGCAAATAACTTGTTATAAAAATGTGGGTTATTATGCCTAAAGGGGTAGAAACATAAGCAATAATAATTCATTGAAATGGGCTGAGATAACATTTTGAAATTTGACATTATACTAGGAAAGTTACTGAACTGTATATATACATTCTTTGACCCAGAGATACTTCTATTGGGCTTATATTCCAATGAGGTCAAAGATAGAGAAAAAAGTTCCACATCTTTAAAAAAAATTTGTAGCAGCAACAAAATGGAAGTAAAGAATGGTGAATGACTAAACAAATGGTGGTGTATGAAGTAAGAGATTATTAGACTGAGAGAAATTATACCTAGGAAGAATTCAGAGAAACTCGGAAAGAAGTATATGTACTGATGCAAAGTAAAATAAGCAGATTCAGGAGAAAAAGTCACACAACGATCACAAACGATGAAAAGGAAAACAGGACCAAAAGACAGGAGCCCTCTTATCCCTGAAAGTGACCAATCTTGACTCCCCCTGAGTAGCAGTAAAATGCACCTCCCTCTTCTCAAGAGAGGTCATAGACTCTAGGGGTAGAGTATGGCATATGTTCACAGGGAATATGCTGGTAAATGTTTAACAACTGACTCTCAGGAATATATTATGACACACTTTAAAGTTTAATCAGCATTATTAACGATTTCTCTATCATTTTCTTTTTAAATTTTTTTTTTTTGAAGAGGGGAAGGCAGGGCAATTGGGGTTAAGTGACTTGCTCAAGGTTATACAGCTAATAAGTATGTCAAGTGTCTGAGGCCAAATTTGAACTCAGGTCCTCTTAACTCTAGGGCCAGTGCTCTACTCACTGTGCCATCTAGCTGCCCTTCTCCATCATTTTCTTAAATCTAGACAATTAACAAAACAAGAAATCAAGCCCTGATTTGTAGAATTTTCTGATTTCGAAGGTGTAGCTGTTTACACTGAAAATTTAACAATCTGCCCTATATACCCCATATACCCCTTCCATATTCCCCTGCATATATTAGGCAGGGACAATGTATTATTTTGGTTTTGCTTAGCTAAACTATATTTCTTTGTAATAAGGAAAGATCCTATTGGGGTCGGAGGGAAGTTCTTTGGGAAATGAGTCACGTGAGAAAGGAAAAAAAACACACAAAAAATTGTTTTTTTAAAAAAATTAGAAGGGATAGGCCTGGAACTGGGTTTTTTGAAACTGTAATCTTCATGAGGGTAAGGACAGTGTTTTAGCTAAATTTTGTATATTCTTTAAGACTATAATAAACATTTGTTGAACATTTAAATATCTCTAAATAAATGGATTAACCAAACTCAATAGATAAAGCTGGAGCTGATAACTCACTACCTTGAGGTTTTATGATTTCCTCAATATGGAGACTCCCCACCCAATATGCAGATAACAATCTATTCATGCTTTCTCACTTTCTATGACTTTTGTTCGTGTTCTTCCATAAATTCCATAAATAATGCTAAGTGTACTAATGGGGTAGATATTCCATTTTTTTTGCAAAGAAATTTATAAGGATATAAAAATACGACCTATGAATATGACTAGAAATTAACCAGGATAGGTAATGGGGTAGATGAAAATATGAGGAAAAACATACCCTATGCGTGCTTGTGAGTAGTATTCAGTGTTATATAAGTCCAAGCAAATGTCAACAAAAATAGGCCTGGCCAGATTACAGAGCCTCAGTAGCTCTGACAGTGAGTGATAAAATAAGGGTACATTAAGCACTGGGATGGCTTTTATTTTTTTCTGTATCCCCATGGAGAGACTACATAATTGGAAGGACCATAATTGAGACTTTAAACGTCCTCCTAGGAAGACGTATGGAGTCTAGAGAACCGATCGCCATAAAAAGTTGTTTCGCGCCTTCTGCATCGACGCCAAGGACTGTCACCCTCTCTATCAGTGATATGTAGCTACTTCTTTAATTCATGCACACGGATTGTGCTTGAGGAAATTATGGTACTGGGAGAAAAGGATGTGAATGAGATATGTGTCAGTCTTGATTTAAGTGATGTGTGTGTGTATGAGTATATGTATGTATGTATATATATATATATGCATATATGTATATATATATATACACATACCAATCAAATGATTGAATCCAAATGATGGGTAAATTTGTAGGAGTACTTATTGAGCCAATGAGCTAACAGTCTTAAGAAACTAATAATAATAGTTACAAACTGGCTAAAGAATGTGACGACATACCTAGATTTTTTGATCCTGTGCAACTAAGAGTGACCAAGGACTTATTTCCTAACTGAGGAATCACTAGGAGTATGAAATCTGTTCCCTGTTTCACAATGTTGAAACAAAGAGCAGGAGGCATCCTTGAGAAAGCATTTGGTCCAGCCCTCTGCCCTCAAGCAGGTGAATAAATATCCAAACCAGGCCGGAGAGAAAGTTGCTTATTCTCTTCTTGATATTCTTCAGGGATAGGGGCCCTTCTGTTTTATCTTGGTGGGAAAAGCAAAAAAACCTTTCCTCATATCTAACCAAAATCTGCCACTCTTTAATTTTAAGCTAATTTCATGGCTAGGGACATCTGTTCAATGGCCCTCTCATGAAAACTTTTTGCTTACTTGAGACCAGTAATCAAATCCCCCTAAGCATTCTCTTTTCTAGGATAGTTTTTCTTCTAAGGACCTGCTTTCTATCCCCACTGTTATCCTTGTCTCATTTGATGGGACTCTGGTTCTTCACATCTTTTTGGAAGTGCCAAAACCACTTATTACAATAAACCTCATATTCCCTATTTCAATACATCCCAGTATCCCATAAGTTTTTTACACAGTGACACCACATGGCTGATTCATAGTCAACTATTAACTTATTTTTCTCTGATCCTTATCTCAAGTCACTTGTTCACCCACCAAACAACAGTAGAGTGGATTGATATTTTCCCGGCTCAGAAATGAAAGAGAGACTCTTGAGATAAAATTAAAAGTCTTACTGACAGGTTACATTCAATGCCTTTCCTTCATCTAGTACTCAAGTTTGGGTGGAGGAGAAGTAGCTAGCTGTTCCCTGTGTAAAAGATGTGGGAGTTTTAGTGGTTTACAAGCTCATTATGAGTCAAGATTGTGACATGGCAGCCAAAAAAAACCCCAATGCCATCTTGGCCTGTATTATGAAACGCACAATGTTCAGAATCAGGGAGATGATATACTTTGCCCTGTTTAGGCAACATCTGTGCTTGGTTCTAAGCACCATATTTTAGGAAAGCCATTGGTAAACCTGGAATGGATGCTAAGGCTCGTAACAAGGATGGTGAAAAGATTGTAGACCCATGGCATACAGGGATCATTTGAAGGAACTAAAGATGTTTAATTCAGTAAAGAGAAGACCTAGGAGAGTGAAATATATTGTCTTCAAGTACCTGAAGCGCTGTCACACAGAAAAAAAGGATTAAATTTGTTTTATTGGAAAAAAACAAAAAGAAAAAACAGGAAAAAAATTTTGTTTTATTGGGCCTCAGAGGGTAAAACTAGGAGTGATGGATAAAAGTTATTAATTCCTTGCAAGAAGAGATTACTTTTTTTTTTTTTTAGTGCCTAGCAAAGTGCCTAGAACATCTAGTTTAATAAATGCTTCTTAGTTGATTGATTAAACAGCACGGCTTCAGTTCATTCCAATTAAAAGCATCTGGGATGATAAGTACACCTAACCCACAGTTTTACTTTCCCTTTGGCCTCATTCTTCTTAGTCCATTTTTTAGAACAGTGGCAATGGTTAGCAAAGCTAAGGCTCTGGGTATCATACTTGATCTATGATACTTAACCTATTTTCTGCCTGAGCTTTGGCAAGGAAATCAAAAGAAAACATCTTTTGGTAAATACTTTATACCTCTTTGACACCTGTGTAATGGATGATGCCTACATTTATATATCAGGTCTAAACAAGAAAGCATAATAAATGACCAATGACACACAAAAAGATGATAAAAATTCATCGCGTACTCAAAAGAAAAAGCAAGCTCTACACTACAGAAATTTAAAGTTTTGTGTACAGTCCTCTTCTGTTCTACTACTTAAATATGGAAGTTTTAAAAGTGAATGTTAAAATTGGTTTTTACATGTAACTGGGAAAAAATAAAATACCACATGAAAGGAATAAATATGGAAATGTTTCTTTATTTGGTGTTTGCTAATTTAAGAGTAAAATAAAAGGAAGAAGGGGTGAAAAGAATGATTAAAACTTGAGACATTTGCAGGTATCCAATGTTGTAGATGGTTCAAGGGTGGGGAACCCTCGGCCTCAAGGCCACTTATGGCCTTCTAGATCCTTGGGTGCAGCTTTTGACTGGGTTAAAGTTTTACAAAACAAATCCTTTTATTAAGAAGATTTGTTCTGTGAAGCTTGGATTCAGTCAAAGGTCTGCACTTCAGGACCCAGAGGACCACATAGGGCCTCGAAGCCACAGGTTCCCCACCCTGGTTTATCTAAATACTGATTTCTCCATTTTGTCTCTAACTCTAACCCAAGGATGCAAATATAACAAAGAATTGCACGGGACAAGCAGCATAAAGATGTCACCTTATTGCTGCATCATCCTCTACCTCAAAAAAAAAAAAGAGCCAATCAAGCAAGGGGAGCCAAGGACAGTTGATAAACAACCATGGTGTTCCAGTGGTAGCAACGCATTGTCAACAGTCAACTCCAGTGCGAAGCGATGAGGATACAAAGACAGGCAAAAACAGACCTTACCCTTAAGGAGCTCATAATCTAATGGTGAGACAACATGCAAACAACTATGTGCAGACAAGGTATATAGAGGATAAATCTTAGAGGGCAGGCACTAACATAAAGGAGGACCAGGAATAGAGGAAGGCCACCGGCACATTTGGTGGACTCTCTCTGGAGGACAGACAGATATGGATCAACAGTCATGGATGGGTTATTATCTGCATCCTTGAAGGGAGGATCCACAACAAGGAGACCCACCTAACTCTGAGCACTAGTTGCCACCATACCATTCAGTTCGGCCTCTCGGGAGGCAACTTGGGGTAGTGCTGGAGTTTAGAGTCAGGAAGCCCCTCTTCAGACACTTATTAGATTTGCGTTCCTAGGGTAGGTCACTAAACCTCACTGAGCCTTAGATTTCTCATCTGTAAAATGGGAATAATGAGTACCTACTTCAAGTGAGATAACAGATACAGAGCTTTGTAAACCTTAAAGCTCTACCTAAGTGTGAGCTATTATCATTATTCCACCTTAAGGTCACTGCATTCACTTCTGTCCTAAAAGTTAGCATCTTTGGTTTATCAAAGGTCACTGTTATTGTATTTTGTTCTTCGTTTTAGAAAGAAAGAAAGAAAGAAAGAAAGAAAGAAAGAAAGAAAGAAAGAAAGAAAGAAAGAAAGAAGGAAAGAAGGAAAGAAAGGAGGAAGGAAGGAAGAAGGAGGGAAGGAAGGAAGAGAGAAAGGAAGGAAGGAAGGAAGGGAGAGAGAAAAAGAAAGAAAGAAAGAAAGAAAGAAAGAAAGAAAGAAAGAAAGAAAGAAAGAAAGAAAGAGAGAAAGAAGGAAGAAAGAAGGAAGAAAGAAGGAAGAAAAGAAACCATTTAGTGAGGGATACAATGGTCAATTGCATAGGGCTTACACCATATCTCTTTCTTATTTGCTATTAGGACTGAACCTATTATTTCCTTGGTACAAGGGATTCCCAGTAGAGACCCCCTCTACCAATACAGACCATACACTTAGAACCTTAGCTATCTCAAACACCGAGAAGTTAGGTGATTGGCTCAGGGTCATGAAGTAAGTGTCACAAGAGGACTGTGAAGCCAGGTCTTCCTGGCTTTGAGGTGAGCTCTCTATTTACTAATCAACTTCATGATTTCTATATTTGAAACAATTTCCTCTCGAGTGTTACTTCACCTTCACCTTCAATAAACAACTTCTTACTGAGCACAGAACCATGTGGGAGCTACAGTTCCAGGTTCTGTGAAGGATACACAGAAATATAAGGCATAGTTTCTATCTGCAACAATCTAAGAATCTAGTTGGGAAGTTGACACGAACACAAATAACGACAGTACTTGAGAACAGTGGGGAATGTAAAAAGGGCCATGAGAGAGGGAGTGTAAGGTAACAGAAAAATCGTTGAACTTGGATTCAAGAAAGAGCGTGTTTACCTCATATCATATCATGTCATGTTCACGTCATACATTTAATAGTTGTGTATGAGTCACTCTATTTCTCTGGGCCTCTGGTTTCCCATCACTAAGAAGCAGCTAATAAGAAACATATAGCCAGAGAAAAAAGATGAGCGGCTCATTTAGCAAGGGCATAAGACAAGCAACAGACAGCCTTTTCGCACTCCACTGGTACCTTGGCAACTTTGAGAAGATCCAAAGACCGTTGCATGGACCCCCATGGAAGACCTGTAGGACACAGACCAGAATCACCAGGATGTAACAGGCTGACATCTGCCCACTGACATCCACGAGAACCTAGATGCACTGACATATCAAGTACCTTTCTCACAGGGCTGGTGTGAGGAAAGAACTACCGACAGAAGGGCTGTTATTATGTGAGTGGCAGAGACAATCGGTTCTATGGGCGTTCTGAGTAAGGGGGCATTTCAATTGTCAAATGATATCAATGAGAATGCAGAAGTACGGAAATATCAAGTACCTCAGACAACTCGGACGACAGGCATTCAGAGGGAGACATTATTTCAAGTGTCAACTGATATTCAAATCAATTCATTCAACAACTGCCAAGTTTTCTAGTAAAGTTTTGCCCAACATCCTGTCGTTCACTGAGACTTTTGGGACATCCTGTATCTACTTAATTATAATTTATATACATGTACTATTGTACTCATTTTTATGTACATTAAGCAAGAGATTTAGGAGATGAATTAATGATAAAATATTTTCTTCTAGAGTAAATAGTCAACAGGGTTTTTGGATAAGGGAGTAATATAGTCTGAAATGCACTTTAGGAAAATAACTTTGGTAATTGTGTGGTGGATGGACTGGACAGGGGAGAGATCCGAGGCGGGTAGACCAATTAGAGACTGTTGTAGTAGTCCAAGAGGTGTTAAGGGTGATTGTGTGAGTAAAGAGAAGGGGAAAGATGCTAGAGATGTTACAGAGATAGAAAAGGGAAGACCTGGCCAATGATGACATGAAGATGGTGAGGGACAGTGAGCAGTGGAAGATGACAGAGGTTGTGAAACCGAGTTACTTGAAGGATGATTGCCATCCCTCGACAGAGATAGGGAAATTCAGACAAGAGGTAGATTTGGAGAAGAAAATGTCATCTTTAGTGAAGATCACAATCCATCCATGCCTTTTCAGCCAGTCCTACACACTCTCCCTCATCCAAAATGAAGGGGGCAGGCAGGACTCTTATTCACAGGTCACTGCCCCAAAGCTCAGAGCCTATACTCTGAGGGGTACCTGCCATAGACATAAGGTGATCTGGGGGGCAGATGGATAAGTATACTGTAGATGGGAGGGTACAGAATTTTCCCAATGACAACTGTACAACTTTTGCTCTGAGTGCCTGGGTAGTACTGTAGTTAGGATATAACTCCCCTGAAGAGCTGATATCTACTCAGGAGAGGTTGGGAGTTTGCATGGCAGAGAGAGCGGGGAAGAGTGGGGAATGTCGGAAGATAAGGGTAGGAGCAATTGTATTAGAGACAAGCGTCATGATTAGCTATGACAAGGAGGATACACTCCCTCAGATGTGGCCATGGCCCCTATTTGAAGATGTTTCCTTACCAGGGGCTCCTTACCTCACATCAGTGAGCTATTGTTTGGGACCAAAAAAAAGTTTATAGCAATACTAGCAGTACTTTCCCAAGCTCCATCAATGACATCAAGATGCAGGAATTTCTTGGTGCATATACAGTCAGTGGGACTTGGGAAGTGAACAGGATATAATGCCTCCATCAGCCACCTTGGGAGTCAACAGTTCCAAACCTGGCAAGACATCTAGATCCCTCTCCAACTCCATGTGTGATCTGGAACAAACTGCTTACCACCACTGCTCCTTATTTAGTTTACCAACTTTCAACTAAGCCAAAAATATTTATGTACCTAATAAGGTGCATTGCCAAAATAATTATTGGTAAAATGCTTTAAAATCCTAGAAAAGCATTCATCATCACGATTAATGCTAGGCCTATTTGTGGTAAACAATGATGGTGACTGAAAGAATGGCAATGGCTTAACTTTCCGATTAAGCTTCACCAGAATCAAGCTGATATTTGCAGCACTTCTGCCAGGTCTAATTTGTCAGCCTCTATGTAAAAATGAATCTCCTGTCATCACACCATCTGTGGTCAGCTAGGAATAAAGGACTCATCTATGCCAGGGGCTCTTAACCTTGAATCTGTCTACTTGGTTTAAAAAAATATATTTTGATCATTGTATTTCAGCATAATTGGTTTCTTCTGTAATTCTGTTTATTTTATTTGATGCACTTAAAAACATTCCTGATAGGCTTTAATGGCCAAAGGAGTCCATGACATTCGAGTGGTTAAGAACCTTTGATCTATATGGAATAAAGGTATTATTGGAGAAGGGGCGAAACCTACTTTTTAATAGTAATCAGCTTTCCAGACTCAGTACTTCTCCCTAGGAGGGTAAAAGCCATATGTTCCAGTGAACTTGATAGTCATATGCATGATTCAAAGTTGTCTATCCTCTTTTCCCCTCTATGGGAATTCTGTAAGAGGAGGGAAGACAAAAATCCATAGGGAATGCTGGTACCATGCAACCCATCACTGCTGGGGAACAACAGGACCCATGGGATTCAGCATCATAAATTCTTAACTTCTGCTACGTTTTCTGAGCCATTCTAGGCATGGATCCCAACCTCTCTGTACCTCTGATGTCTCATCTATAGATAATCATAGTTAAGACAAATCACTCCCCACTCTCTAAACTTGTTTCATTATTTCCTTGTATAATAATCTTGACCTTCGTTACTCCACATGTTAATATTTTTGTCCAATTCTGTAAAATATCCCCTTGATAATTACATTGGTAAAGCACTAACATTCTAGATCAGTTTGGAAACCATCATCATTTTTCCCTGATGGTATAGGCCTAGCCATAAATATTGACTCTCTCTCCATTTGTTGGAGGTCCTTCTTTATTTCTGTGAAAATTGTTTTGTGGTTGTAGTTATATAAATCTTGCATGTTTCTTGGTAGGTAGGTTAACTCCCAGATTCCATTTAACATGTTTTTGTTATTTTAAATATTATTTCTCATTATATTTCTCCTTGGTTTGCTTTTTTAAGATTCAATAGTGATAGCATTCTCAATTTATTTTATATCTTGCTGCTTCACTAAAACAATTATCTCAATTTTTTGTGGATTCCCTAAGTTTTAAAAATATAACAAGAGTTATATTATCATCAAATAGATAATTTGGCTTATTTTTTTATTAATGCGTATTTCATTAAATTCTTTTTCTTGTCTTACTACAATGGCTGCATTTTTAGTATTAAATCATGCAATAACAGTGACTTATATCAAACAATAATAGTGGATATCCTTACTTCATTCCTAATCTTACTGGGAAAGCTTTCAGTGTTTATCCATGGTAAATGATACTAGCCTTTGGTTTCAGATAAATACTTTTGGTTATATGAGGGAAATACTCTCATTCCTATGCTGTTCTTAGTGTTTTAACTCAAAGAATACTGTAGGTTATCAATGAATTTTTCTGCATCTGTTGATATAATCATGTAGGCCTCTTACTAATATTATTTATTATGTCAATTTTTCCACCGTTGAATTTCTGGTATCAATCAACAAACATTAAGCTTCTACTATGTCCCAAGAACTGTGCTATGCACTATGGGTACAAAAAGGGGCAAAAGACAGTCCCTGCCCTCAAGGAGCTTATAATTCAACTTGTTAATAATTAAGAATAATTTAGTTGTATTGCTCTAAATTATCTGCCAATGTGGAATTTTTGTATTATTATGTATTACTAATATTAGGTATAAGGTGACAGATTTACAAGTCATATAGTCAAACCATTCTCATTTTGCAAATTAAGAAACTGAAGTCCAGAGAGGTTAAATGCCTCATCCAAAATTGAACCCAGGTTTTCTCTGACTCTAAACCTGATGTCCTTGGCTTTATCTTTGCCTAGTTTGGAAATCAGAAACCTGAATCATAAGTCTAGAGAACTGAAGATGAAACGCTCATCTGCCAGAGGGGTGGCAGACTTAAAATGCAGACTGTATTGCAGATGTATATTTTTAGACATGGCCAATGTGGGAATTTGTTTTGCTGGACTGTGTTTATTTCTTATGAGGTTTTTTTATTGTTCAAATGGAGGAAATAGTGGGAGGGAAAGATAATAAATGCTTATAAAAATAAATGAATGAATGAATGTCTAAGTAAATAAATGATTTAAAAAAAACAAGATCAGGTTTTTCTCATAGACAGAGTATAGAAAGGAGTCTTCATTTGCAAATTTTTGAGAACAGTTTATATAGTATAGTCATACTTTTTGATCCGGTGGTCCCATTAAGAGGACTATATTGTATGGATAGTTAAGAGGGGAAAAACTCTACCCAAAAAAAAAAAATTCACAGATACTTTATTTGTGATAGCAAAAAATTAAGACAATCTATATGTCCATCAACTGGAGAATGGCTGAATAAACAGTGGTATATTAATGTAATGATACATTGCTATGCCATAAAAAGTGACAAACATGAAGCATACAAAAGAACATAGAAAAATTTACATGAAATGATACAAGGAGGAGGCATTTAAGAACAACATTCGTACTGACAAAAATGGCATTAAAAATTATTACTGAGAATGGTTACAGTATCATAACTCCAGAGCTGGAAGGGTCCTCAGAAGCCATTTAGGCCAATGCTTCATTTCACAAATGAGAAAACTGAGGCCCAGGGAAGTTAGATGAGTTGCCCATGAACAATAAATTAACAAGCATTGCTAAGTATCTTCTAGGCACCTAGGTGGTGAAGGCCCTGGAGTCAGGAGGACCAAGTTTAAATCTGGCCTCAGCCACTTGTAAAATGAGCTGGAGAAGGAAATGTCAAAGTACTCTAGTATCTTTGTCCAGAAAACCCCAAGATAGGGTCATGAAGAATTGGACATGACTGAAAAACAGCTGAACAAGCTAATTACCTTCTACGTTAGACACTGGAAATACAAAACAAAGAATGAAACAATTTCTACTCTCAGGAAATTTAGCTTCTAATGCAGGAAACGAGTATACATTTAAGTACATATTAAGCAAATACAAGGTAGTTAAGGAAAGAGGGTCCTGACAGTGGAAAGACCAGGAAAGACTTCATGTAAAAGATAGTTATACAAGTTGCAAGCATCAGAGAGAAGATTTGAACCAAGGTCTCCTAATTCCAAAATTAGTGCTGTTTCTATTGTGCCATATAGGTGACAGACGTCAGAGTGGCTTATATAGATAAAGAGCTGACCTTCGAACTACAGTGAAAATCATGGTATTAAAAAAAGGATTTGGGAGAAGAAAAGATCTCAAATGGTCAACTAGGTCATCTTCCTGCCTTGAGCCACAGCTATACTTAAATTGTAACAGACATATAAGCTTCTGCCCTCCTTTAGTTAGCTCCAGAGAAGGGAACTCAGTGTCACAATTAAAACACTCATTTCTCACTATCCTGAATGGGATAAGTATACTACTAACCCATACTGCAATTTGAATCCATTCCTACATACTGAAACCTCAGTGAAAATTGAACTTGGGCAACTAACTTTAGCTTAAACGTTCACATAAAATCCCTGAAAAAAAGAGATAAATGGCATAAACTCCATATAATTCTGCACTTTAAAGTTATCTTATTACTGAACACAATTCATTCTGAAATATCTCTGGTGTACCTACTGTGTACAAATCACTGTGTTAAGCACCATGAAGGTGGTTTTTGTTGCTGTTTTGTCAGTCAGGTCTGACTCTCTGTGACCCCATTTGGGGTTTTCTGGACAAAGATACTAGAGTACTTTGACATTTTCTTGTCCAGCTTATTTTGCAGATGAGGAAATTGAAGCAAACAGGGTTAAGTGACTTGCCCAGGATCACACAGTCAGTATCTGAGGCCAAATTTGAACGTGGGTGTTCCTGACTCCAGGGCTGGCACTCTATCCAATGCACCACCCACCACATGGAAGGATACAAAAAATGAATAAAACATAATCCCTATCCTCAACAATTTCGCACTCTAAAACGGGAAACTTACACACACACACACACACACACACACACACACACACTTAGTCATAATACAAAACAGAATGTGTTTAATAACAATAAGAGATAGAAAGTGCTACAGGAGTAAATAGGGGGAAGAGATCACTCTGGAGGACTGGCAGAAGGAGGAAGGGAATTGGAGAAAGCTTAATGGAAGACATGACACTGGAGTACCACCTCGAAAGATGGAGGAGATTTCGACAGAAATATATCCCATTTCCTCCTTGAGAACCTCATTCTAATAATCTCTTCTCTTTCATGTACCTTCAACTTCTTCCTTTCCACTGGCTCATTTCTTTCTATCTGCCTAAAAATATGTTCAAGTTTCCTTGATATTATAAAAGTTTTCCCTGACCTTTCTGTCCAATTCAGCTATTGGCCTATTTCCGTGCGTGTGTGTGTGTGTGTGTGTGTGTGTGTGTGTGTGTGTGTGTGTGTGTGTGAGAGAGAGAGATTTTCTCCATCACATGCTTCCACTTTTCATTATCTCTCCTCAAACCCTTATAATCTGTTTTGGTTTTTTTTTTACTCTACTGAAACTACTCTTCCAAATATCAGCAATCCTAACTGCTATAACCAATGACCTTTTCTCAGGCCTCTACTTCCCTTGTTTCTCTGCAGCTTTAGACACCATCAACAATTCCCTCCTTCTTTAGTTTTAAAACATCATTCTCTTGTTTATCTGTTCCTCCTCCTCTTGTGGACATTCCTGAAGTGCCCAACCTTGGTCTTTCCTCTCTTTCGCTCTCATACAAAACTTTGTTTTTCAACTCTGTAAGTCACTAGTCATGTTAACATTGTGTATTATAATTATCTGTGTTGGTGTCTTAATGCCCCAGTCAGGAACAGTTGTATGAGGGCATGAACCATGATGCTTTAGCTAAACCCTGAGCCCTAGGCTTAGCACAGTACTCTTTAAATGTTAGATATTTGATATATGTCGACTGAATTAACAAATGAATAAACAAACTGAATGAGCAGGCAGAGATATGAGCAAGGGCAGTCCACTCAAAGAGCATACCATGATCAAAGGTAGGGATGTAGGTAAATACCAGGTGTTTGGGGAGGGTAGAGGAATGAGTAGTTCAGTTGAGCTGGAGCTTAGAATAGATGAAAGATGGTTTGAGATAAGACAGGAACTAGGGGGAGTAGTAAAAGCCTATCATAACCTTTGAGCTGGGTCCCCTGGGACTATCATCATCATCTCCTTCCTCCTCTTGCTAGTGACTCAAGATCATCTCAGCCAAGGCCCAGATTCCTCTTCTGGCTATAAGACAGGTGTAATCTGCTCCTCTGCAGACGCAGTCATAGCTTTTTCTCTCTTTTATTTTCTTTCTTCCCCACCTATGCTCTGGGTGTCTTGAGGTTAAAATATGCCAAATAAAAGCCCATTGCCTTTTAATATCATTGGCTGATTTGAGTCTTCTCTGGAACTGTCTATGTCTGTAAGGCATAATGGACTGTGACAACCTTTAAGCTCCTTCCTACCTTTAAATCCATGAGCCTAAAGAAGAGAGAGTAGACATGATGCAGTCTGGGGTGGCTGGGAACTCCAAAATGTCAGGATACAGGGTGAGTCCACCTGGAAAGAATTCAATCATTCAAGCCTTCTTTCAGTGAAGGGGCAGTTTACAGTAATGCCAATAGGAGTCAGCAAGATTCTTAAAGAATCTGCAAGTTAAATGGGGGCGGGGGTGAGACCTAGGCTTACCATATTTCCCCATGTATAAGATGCACCTCAATTTTGGGGCCCAAAATTTGAAAAAAAAATGTATTACATAAGGTTATTGAACTCAAGTTTTATTCATCTGCTCATAGCTTTCAGGCATCTTTTGGGTAAGTCTGGTGCGTGTACACGTGCTTAGTCCATTCCATTTCATGAACCTGAAGTACCAATTGTGTCTTCCTTTGAAATAAGTAACTTTTTCATCAGCAATTCTTCTTGCCTCATGCTGAACCAACTTTGTAGACACAGGAATTCCAACTGCCCTTTGCTTTTCAATCCAGAT
Source organism: Phalanger gymnotis (assembly GCA_028646595.1). NCBI lineage: Eukaryota > Metazoa > Chordata > Mammalia > Diprotodontia > Phalangeridae > Phalanger > Phalanger gymnotis. Next base: position 183,816,623 of record CM053627.1, on the reverse strand, counting down.
CTTCAATTCCTTCTCTAAATCTGTCTATTTTGCTGACTTGCCTCTCATGGCCTTCTTCTGCCGTGGTGTTTTCAGTAGGGTTTCTTCTTCCGGTAGCCAGTCTCAGATTGTTTTCTCACTTGGAGGAGGACCAAACTTACATTCAGCAGCATGATTTTCATTCACTTCTGCAAACTGGATCACTTTTAACTTGAATTCAGCACTGTAAGAAAATCTTTTCTGAGCCATTTCTGGGCAGAATGTGGCAAAACGTAACCTAATATACCAGTAACAAATGAGAAATAATGAGCGCAAAGACAACAAGTGTGAAAAAGCGGAAAATGCAAGTAAAAGAATCCACAACCACTGTATAAGCTGCACTCGGTTTTTAGAAGCCAAATTTTTAGAAAAGGGGTGTATCTTATTCATGGGGAAATAGGGTATATACAAAAAGGACAGTGAAAAGATCTGGATGGGATTAAGGAGTGGTAAGTAGCCTGGGGTAGAACAGGTGCAACAGCCAAAGTGGGCTAATTAGGTGATCGAGATGGCATTAATGAGTGGCTGGTTTTTGCAAGCAGTTAGTGAAAGGATTGTCAAGTAAACTAATTAGGTGGTCTAGATGGGATGGGGTGGGCCAGTTGCCTTGGGTGGAGGTGCCAATGATCTGGGCTGCAGAAATGTATGGGAAAATTCAGCCACTTGGTTGCTGTCAAAGACATACTTTTTTTCCTTTTAGGGGTCCAGATCCCATCATCCCATAAGATATATGGAGGAAATTATTCTGTATTAGTGATACTTAACAGAGCATACAATATCCGAGTTGCAGTCATATGGGATGAGGGTGATGGGGTTTAGACTGTGGGAGCCTCCTGGAACTCCCCTTGAATTCTTCCCGGTAGATGAAGTGTTTGCTTTGAGGCCATAAGCCTTTCATTATGGCTAGGCCCAAATTTCTAGGCTGGGTTTCTCTTAATCTAGCCTAGTCCTCATCATCTGGCTAGTTTCCACCCTAGATCCTATCGAAGTGTCAATGCCCAAATCTGTTACCGTTAAACTAAGCCTAGCCCTACATAGTCTGTTACCTCCAGGTAGCCTTCAGCTACTTCCCGCCCTTAATCCCATTTTCTTAGTTCCTTTCTTTGGCTGTGAGAAGACTTGAGTTGAATTCATTCGAGCAGGATCTGGGTGCTTTGGTATTTTGGGGTCTTGAGCACCCCTAAAAACATACAGTTCTTTAACGTCATCTTATGTTTCTTTAACCTCATCAAGGGGAGTGCAGAAAGTATTGTCTTTTTTCTTTAAACGTGATTGACCTTCATGACAGACTTAATCTCTCAGCCAGGATTACGTGATTTAGGAGTCCCAGTTTTTTATTTTTTTACACACACACACACACACACACACACACACACACACACACACACACACACACCTCCCAATCCTGTGATCACTGAAGTTGTCTCCAACATTGATTGTTGGTTGTATTTTTCTTCATGTCAAATAGTAGACTCTAAAACTTCCTTTCCTCTAAAACTTAGCTGGATTGGACAGAAAGGTCAGGGAAAACTTTTATAATATCAAGGAAACTTGAACATATTTTTAGGCAGATAGAAAGAAATGAGCCAGTGGAAAGGAAAGTTTTAGAGTCTACTATCAGTTATCCAGGTTTAAAACCATCAGAGATGAGAATAAGATTAAACTTTTTGTTTCCAAAAGCAGACCTAAAACAGAATTTTTCCATGTGTTTGTCTCCCTAGGTTGGTTTTGCATTAATTTCAAAGAGAAAAAAATGTTTGGAATGTTTCTCCTTTCTTTTTTCCTTTCTGATTTAGAAGAATAAAGGCAATGTTAAGAAAACCTGCTCTAAGTCACATGATAATAAGATTATACAGATCTAGGGCTAGAAAGAACTTCAAAGGCCATAGTCCAACCCCTTATTTAATAGTGGAGGAAAACTGAGGCCCAAACCAGGGTACTGATGTTGACTTGCCCAAGGTCACAGAGGTAGTAACAAAGGTAGTTTAACTGGCTTTGTCTTTGCCGGGGCAGAAAAGGTCAAGTTAAAGCCACAATCAGCTGTTTGCCAATATCTTGGGTAAAAAAAAAAAAAGGAAGAAATGCGAACTGAAGAAGAAAAAAGTCAGCCCTCCTATTGTGATGTGCTACTTTAAAAATTTTTATTTTATTTTTAATTTATTAAATAAAACAAGTATTTCCATAACATAAAACAATAAAATGATTACACATGAAACTGTGAATCTATGATGTACAACTTGCTATTTCTTTTGAATATATAATAAAATTACCATGTAGATTTCTTTTTTGTCCTCCCCTCCCCGCCCCAGTCATTCCTTCTTTATCTCTCCTACATCCCTCAGGCCAGAGGGGAGAAAACTATTTCTCACTACTAATACTTAGTACCCAAAATGTACTTCCAACTCTATGATGAGGGGAAGATACTGACTTAGGACTTCAATAGCTGCCTGGTCCTTTCCCCAGACCAAAGGTCCAAATATCCCAAACCTGGAACTTGAAAAGAAAGGACATCATATCTTTAAACAAAAGTTTTGCTCACTTATAAACCATCTCAGTCACAAAAGAAATCTTACTCAGTATTTTGCTCTAAGTGCAAAGGAAGTGAAAAACACCTTCATGGGAGAAATATTAAGAGATGTGGATTCCAACTAACTTTGCCACTGGTTTTCAATGTAACTCTCAGTGACCCAGGGGTGGGGGGGATCCCCAGTCATCCTGATCTATGTCTTGCCACTGGACCCTGATGACTCTGGATGAGAGGGTGAGGCTGGTGACTTTGTACAGCCCTGCCTCACCTAAATCCAATTCACTTGCATCTCAAGACATGACTTTCCTGATGAAACAACAGTGACCCAAGAATAATGACTACAGAGTGTGACAGAGGCCCAGAAGTAGGACGGTTATGTGATTTCTACCTTATTATAGGATTAAAATATGATAGAGCAGGAAGATTGAAAATATGTAAAAGCGTGGGACAAAACCCTTTTTAGATTGTGCCCATTTCTGACCTGGAGCCATTCATACGATGATGACTATCTTACACCCAAAATGACCTATTCTAAACTAAAAGGCGTGAAACCAAGGGTAGCCATTCACTGCTAGAAAAAGGAAGTTCGTGTAAATAATTGCATACAAAGCATGGCTCCTTTAGTAGGCACGAAGAAGCTCCTCCGTCCATTTGACGAAATTGTAAGACAATTATCCAATGGCTGTCTAAAAAAACAGCTACATCCCTGGTGGTCTTTAAAAAGCCATCTAGCTCTATGGACAAGAACATTCTCTGAAGAGCTCTGGTGATTGAGAAGAGTCTAGCTTTTAACTTTGAATTGTGGAAAGAAGGGCCAGGAAGCCTAATAGAGTCACATGCCCAGCAGATACACAGCACTCAGGGAATGGGTGGGAGAATACCACCAGGAGAGAAAAGATGGTAGGCACCAGTGTCCTATGTGTTCCCTAGGTATTGGTCTCTCTAGTATTGTATATATGTCTAGTCTTCTGTCTTCTGTCTCTATTTCTATGGGAGGGAGCCTCAGGTTTATGGGGGAGATGTTTTATTGCTCTTGTCCTTACTGATGAGCTATAGGTTACTGAAATTGACAGGGTATAGACTGTGGGAACCCCCTGGAGCTCTCTCTAGGATATTCCCACTAGATCTGGCTTTTTATGCCCAAATCTTATTCTCTGTTACCCAGGTGGTCTGGTTACCTCCAGACTGCCTCAGGCCATTTCCCACCCTTGATGGTATCAAAATATCTATACCCAAGTCTGTTACCTTAGCTCTCCATCGGTCATCTCTGTCACCTCCAGGTAGCCTTCACCTATTTCCCACCCTTATTCCCATTCCTGGAGTCTGACCTCACTCCAGTCCCTCAGTCATCCCAGTCCTCCCTAAACCCCTCCTCCCATCACCCCAGACTACTTGACCACCCTAGATGCCTCCTACAACCTTTTTGTATATAAGATCCATCTTGCCTCCATGAAGGTGCTTAGATTCAGTCTATTTCTGATTCAATCTGGCTTGCCTGTATTACAAGCATCACAAATGCTCAGACTCTTTAGAGTCTACCTAATATGGCAAATCTTTAATAAACTTTGTTTTTCTTTGGCTGTAAGAAGCCTTGGGTCAAATTCATTTGGCAAGACTAGGTGCATTGGTATTTTGGGGTCCCAAGCAACCCCAAACCTCAACATCACCGTGCTACTTTAGTTAGTGCCTTTGCTTTAAGTGAACTGTATCTGACTGACTTAAAGATAGGGGCTCACCAGTAGGGGCTCAAAAGCTAGTTTCAGGAGTAAGGACCCACAGCACATCTGAAACCTGGATCAGGGATCCTCCATGTGAATACAGCCCCAGAATGCTGAGTTAGGATGGTATCCCGGCGTGTATCATTACTTATTAATATATTCAAAGGCATGTATACATAGTATTTTTAATTCCTCAATTGTTTCAAAATGTTTGACTCTGATTAACCCCGGGTAGGTGCTACACTGTATAATTTATCCTTTTCTCATATTCAGATTTGCCTTTGTAGGTTTTAGGGCACAGAGGGCACTTTCTATAATTTGATTTAACATCTGGCATTTTTAACAAACCCTGAGGAGTTAAGTGATGGTGAGGGCTATTGGTTGTCAACACCTTTCTTGTAGGAAATGAGTTCGACTCCTATCTATTCCACAAAGAGAAATGCAAGAAGAACTTTTGGACATAACTGTTTTGTCATACTACTACTTACAAAATTTTTTATATTATAATAGCATATTAATTATAATATCCCATATTATAATAGCTATTGTCTTTTTCTATTTAATTCTCTCTACTCCCCTATCCTCCCAGCTATTCTGCTTTTCTCCTGACAAATTTTGGAAGTTATTTTGAAGGTTTCTTATAATGTACTTACTAGATATGAAAGTAACTGCTTTTATTTTCAAAAAATCAGCATGGTTTGTATCACAATGCTCTGAAAAATAATTCATTGGGCCATGACAGTACAGGATATATAGCTAAATAGCCATCTAGCTACATTTCACTCATTTATACAAATGTTAATGAATACAATGGAGACAATCCCTTTTCCCTTCAACATATTTTGGAATAATTTTTAAAATGACTGGATCTTCAAAAAACTGTCTATTACTGTAGGTTTAGAATATATAAACAAAACAAACTGCTAGGGCTGGGAGGAAATTACCTTGGTGGAGTCAGCTTTTGATATATGCTTTCTTTAAGAAAAGGAAGGATCAATTGGGCAAGACTATTGTGTAGATCTCCTAGGCATTAGAAGTTCATACAGATATTTACTTTCTTACTAGGGGCAAACAGGCAGCTGGATATTATACAATAATGCTTTCTCTTGTTGGTGCTAAGCTCTTATAACTGCTTACAGTAACCTTCAGGCCAGTCAGTCACATGTTATCAGCAGTTTAATGTAGGTCATGCCGCACCTTTAGGATGAAGGTAATGTGACTCATCTAATACAATGCCACCCACGCCTTTCAACAGAAGTATGTTGCTGTCATAACAGTAACTATTACTAATCCACAAATATTTATTAAATGCAATCTACATAGATCCAGCATAAGGTTAAACACTGGAGAGAACACAAAAGATTTATACATCAATCAGTCAGCAAGCATTTTTTAAGTGCCTAAAGACATAATCCCTGTCCTTAATAAGCTTACATTTTGGAAGACATGAACAAAAAAAAATTAAGGAAAAATACAAAACAATATTAATAATCAGCTAGAAGGCTGCATGACATTGTAGACTGATAACTGGTTTCAGACTCAGGAAAACTCAAGTTCAAAGTTCCTTCTCAGATACTTTGTGACCCTGGACAAGTCACCAAATGTCTCAGTGCCCTAGGCAACTCTTCAAAAGTATAAATTGCAGATTAGTGAACATCTACCTTGTTAGAGGGAGTTTCCTCACCAGTAATTCTCTATACCAATGAAACCATAGGTTTAGATAAAACAAAACAAAATAAAACAAAACACCAAACATATGTGTATAATCAATACTATGTGAAGCCAATTATAAAATTAAGCCCACAAATGTCCATAGTGGCCAGACTAGGTACACTTGACAGACTGAAGAAATAAGGAAAGAATGAACTTTGGAGTTGTAGGGGACCTCAGGGGTCATTCTTCATTCAACTAGAGAGGTATCATGGGAACAGCACTAGCTTTAGAGTCAGAAGACCTGCTCTGATGCAACTGTCTGAGCAAGTTATTTAACTGTTGTGTGACTTTGTCTGCTTATCTGTACAACGAGGGAGTTGGTGGCTTGTCAGGCCCCCTTCTAGTTCTAAATCTAAGTTCCAATGACCTCCTAATACATGGGAGAGCTAATAATCTTTGTAGAGAAAGGAACTGCCCAAACTAGAGAAAACATGAATCTTTTAAAGTCAGAAGGTGTATAGCTATATTTCAAAGGCTAAGTACCAAGTATACCACATTATAATAGAAAAACAATGCCTAAGTAAGGTATAGGCGCACCTCTATTTGCACATTCCCCCCTAAACCACAAAGAAGGGACAATTCTATAAATAGCAAATTTCTGAATTACTCTTCATCCCTTTTTCCTGGAACACCTTCTGCTCCTCCAGCCAATTGGTGAAAGAAGCAAGGGCGGAGTCTGACACCATGGACAGGTTTACAAAGCAGCATGTACAGAGTTTTCATTGTACTTAGAAGCCTCCCAAGAAACCACTTCAGAACAAGAACCTGGGCACAGAATGCTTCCTGTATTTCCCCCCTCACCACCACCCCCAATAAAAATGCGAGAGCATAAATGAACATTCTATGCCAGTGAAATCTCTAGGAGTAAATGGTGGGGTGGACCAGGGCATCCTTAAATTTTAAACAAAACAAAATGGCATTAGCATTCCTGGCTAGTTTCAAGTGGGAAAAAAAAGGGCAATGGGTTCTCCAGGAGCAATGTCTTAGCCAGGAATAACCTACAAGCCACAAGCCACTGTAGAAGAGGACAATGGAGAAATGCTCAAACGGCTGCCCTATACCTAACCTTCAGTTTTCTGGGTATCCACACTGACCCATGATGTTTGGTCTGTCAAACATCCATTCCCCAAACTCTTCAATGTATGTTTTCCCCCAGTGGAATATAAGTTCCCTGAGGGCATGAACTTTGTTTTTATCTTTTTACCTCCAATGCTTAGCATAGTGCCAGGCACATAGTGGCCACTTAATAAATGTTTGTGGACTAAATGAATGAAAATGACCAATTTTTATAGAATGTTGAGTTCTACGTTGGGCAAAAGGCAATGAGGAATATAGAGGCTGATACAGACTGGTTCCTGTGTCCTCAAGGAGTTTATAAACTAGAGCAGGAAATAAGATTAAAAGATGCAAGAAGACTAGTTAACAACAGATGCTAGGGATAGTTAAGTGTGAAATAATGTGGCAGACAATATATGCTCCATAGTAGTCAGGGAAAGAGAAGATCGAGAAGGATTGGTATAATCAGCAAAGGTTTCACAGAGAAAGTAGAATCTGTAGACCTTAGAGAATGGGTAAGATCCTAGTTGAGAGGCCAACTCTGCAGCTACAATACCATGTGGGCTTTTACTTGATTGCCCTCTGTCTTATTTTTCTTTAATTTTTATTTCATAGCTGGTCTTCCAAAGTAGACTGTAAACCCTCAAGAATAGGGACCCACTTGAAACCAGGAATATTAATGTCATATTGTTTTATTTAAAAAAAAGATTTATAAATCACACTGTATAGATAAGTAGTAGGGGAAGAGGAGGGCATCTCAGGTGAATGAGCAAAGTTGAGAATGAGCATGGACAAAGATGCTATCGTCGAGTCCAGAGGAGGACATTTTGAGGGGTAGGTTGTACACAGTGAGGTCAGATCATGGCATTCCTTGAAAGCAAGGCAGGAGTTCACTACTTGGCACAATCACTGCAGTTTGGGGGCATGGTAGTGGCATTTTTTTTAACCAGATGTTATGGAATTAATTGATATAGGGACCTCTCAGTGAGAAAACTCACTCTATTGATGCAGATGTGCACTTGTTTTACAACTTACAGTCTTAGAGAGCGGAGTGGTTAAATGACTTGACTAGGGCCACCTAGCCAGCATATATCAGAGGCAAATCTTAAACATTCATCTTCCTAACTCCAAGGCCAACTCTTTTTCTGCTACATCATAATGCCTCTCTGCTAGCAACATTATTAAGAAGGAAAGCACAAGATATTACACCTGTTGCCTTTGCACTAAATGGTCCCTCATGTTTGGAAGGCACTACTGCATAATAGAAACCCTAGCTTCCTTCAAAATAGAGCTGAGGTACTACCATCTAAGTCCCTTCTTGATTCCTGCTAGCCTGGTACTCCCTCTCTCAACTTCTTTGTAGTAGTTTTTGACTTGCAGACCCATTGTCTCTCCCAGAAAAATTTAAGCTCCTTGAAGGTAAGGACTACTTTGATTTCTGGAGGCAGCTGGAGGCATAGAGGGCAGAGTTCTGGGCCAGGAATCAGGAAGACTTGAGTTCAAATCCAGTCTCAGATATTAACTAGCTATGTGACCCTGAGCAAGTCACTTAACCTCTGTATGCCTCAGTTTTCCCAACTGTAAAATGGGGACAATAAAACCTCTCTTTTGAAGAATTGTTGTTAGGATCATTTGAGATAGTAGTTGTTAAAAAAAAACAAAACATTTAGCACAGTACCTGGCTTTATATAAATGTAAAAGACTTTATATAAATGCTTATTCCTTCCTCTACATTACCTCTTTGAAACACTAGCACCCAATAAACCTTTAATTAATGGTTGCTGAATTGAATTAATTAATGAGAGCAATATTTAAAAAAGATTAGTCTCCTAGTTGTATGCAGGATGGGTATGAATAAGAAAAGTCTGGAGTTATAGAGTCCAGCCAAGAAATAGCTACAGCAATCCAAAGAAGAATTAGTGGAGAACTAGGCTGAAGTGATAGCAATGAAGATAAAGAGATTTAGATGAGCAGGAGAGACATATCTATAAGACTTGGTGACTGATAGAATATAGGGGATAAAGGAAAGAGATGTGTCAAAGATGACCCCAAGGTTTTGAGATCTATGCAGTTTCCATCGTTATTAGGCACTGTAGAAAGCAACGTAATTACAGCATCATGAATTGATTAAAAAGAGCTTGAATAGATGAGATAGTTATCTAATGTACTGCAAAATTTTCCCATTTTTCTATTTTCTTTTTAAAAAAATCATTTTTATAAAGGACAGCTCTCAGGCAAGAGGAGAAGAAGGGATACAGGGAGAAATGTAGGCAATATGAAGAAAATTTATTTTTAAAAGAGTGAATTGGATCAATATAAGCCAAAAGGTATGATTACATTTTCTTAAGTCCATCATTTGGCCTTAAGATCCAGGAACAATGGATTTTAAGTTAGAGGACTTAGGCTAAAATCCTAGCTCATATTATTTCGGGAAAGTCATTTAGCTTCTTTAGGCCAATGAAATATTTGAATTAGACCAGTTGTTCTCACATATTTTTTTTTGGAACCAAGAACTCTTTTCTCAAAAATTATTGACAACCTAAAGAGCTTTTGCATATGCAGTCTATGTATGTTGATGCTTACAGTATTAGAAATTACAACTGGCATTTTAAAAATATTTAATTAATTTAAAAACAATAAAAAGTTAATTACATGTTAACATAGATTACATTTTATGAAAAACCATTTTATCAAAACAAAAAAATTTAGCAAGAAGAACAGCACTGTTTTACATATTTTTTGTAAATTTCTTTAATGTCAGGCTTAACAGGAGAGGGCTGGATTCTCATATCTGCGACTGCATTAAATTTGTTTTAATATGCTGTTTTGGTTTAAGGCAGTGAGGTGGCACAGTAGATGGAGCACTAGATCTGGCATCAAGAAGGCTTGAGTTCAAATTTGACCTTACTAGTGGTGTAACCTTGGGCAAGCCACTTAACCACTGTGTGCCTCTCAACAATAAAATGATGATAATAATAGAACCTACCTCCCAAGGTTGTTTTGAGGATCAAATGAGATAATATTTGTAAAGTGCTTAGTGAAGTGCCTGGCACATAGTAGGTACCTAATAAATACTTGTTCCTTTTTGCTCTATGTGAAGAAAATCTGGCCTTACACAGAAATGGTAGTTGGAAAAGAAAGAAATATTTTAATAGGCAAATAGAATCTTAGTATTATTATAAAAATAGTTTTAGACCACACTTTGAAAACTGCTCAAGTGAGGTCACTAAGGTTCACTAAAGCTTTAAATCCTGTGGGCCACCCTTCTGTAGATCTGCTCAGCCTGGCTCTAGAATTAGAAGACCTGAGTTCAAATCCCACCTCCACCACTCATGACCTATGTGAATATGGACAAGTCACCTAATCTTCCCCAGCCTCAGCTTCCTCATCTATAAGTAAATGTCCTAAGGCCTCACAGATCTGATCCTATAACAAAATAAAGGCAAAAATTCTGAATGAACAGTAGTTAAGAAAATAGGAAAAGCTCTGATTCTCCTCCCCCTTAGTACTAGAAATACAACTTCTAGTCCTGGGGAAGGTAGGAGGTGCATTTAAGAAATGGTTTGCCCTGAGGAGAGGTGTGGTAGAGAATCAAAGCCACAATAAAATAAAAATAGAACCAATGGGCTTCTCTTTTGTCATAGATTCTCTCAAAAAAGAAAGCATCTCAAACTGATTACCAAAGTCATTCAGTCAATGTACAGGGATAAGTGCTGGAGATACAAAGAAAGGCAAAAGACAGCTTGAAGTCTAATGTTCGGATGTGAAATAATTCACGGCATAGTCAGCAGGCAGGCCACATGTGAGTTATTCTTGGTGATTTAGGCACTAGCAAAATTAAAGCATTTTAACTTAATCCTCACAATACAATATAGTATCACTGGCCGCCCAGCAATCTAATTCATTGGAAGAAATGAGAACGACAGGTCCGTAGGAAACTTCCGGTTAACCACTAGCAAGTGACCAAAATCAAAAATCCAAATAGAACATACCTTTGAGAAATCCAGCCCGGCATGCAAAGCTCAACGCTCAAAGTGGCAGTTGTCTCTCTGCAGAGTCCAGCTTTTAGCAAAAGAAGAATATGACTTAGTTTTAAGTCCAGCTAAACCAACTCCTCCCTGATCTACCCAGCCACATTAAATAAAAAAGCCCTCATTTAAAAGTCTCAGAGTTGAACTTTTAAAATATACATGGAAATATGAAGGCCAAGGCTGCTCCTGAAAACTCCAAGCATTAACTGTTCCTTAAACGTTCACCCCAGCCAAGGAGGACGGGAATAAAATCACCATCTGCAAAGCCGATAAAAAATGGTTGCGACTAAGTATGTGAGGCTTGCTACTTAGATCTCCCCCCCTTTGTGGGGCACTCGGTGGCCTAATCGGGAAAATTCCATGTGCAGCTACTTGGGGACCCCCTCCCCAAAAAAGGCTTGAGATCATTAAAGTACCTCCCCACCCTTTAAGACTGAAAGGAAAACAGTCATCCAAATCTTCCGGTCTCCCAGGAAACAGAGTTTTGATGCCAGGGGTCATGCAAAGCCAACACTGCCTTATATACCTTTCCCTTCCTTTCCACTGGTGTCTAGGCATCTGCACAATCAGATCTGTGAGACAGAGCGACATTCCCCCTCAAAGAACACACGCGGCCATCCCCAGTCTGGTCAATCATCTTCTCAGACTAGAGCCCCAGGCAATGGATAAACACAGTCTCGCAGCTCCCGGAGACAGCCCTCCCCCTACCCCACCGTGAAATAACTACCAACGTGGTACCAACCCTGCTAGGAGAGTCCGTGCGGTCCATCCTGGGGACTCTGGGAGGTTCTGAGAGTGAATCGGCCTAGGCTGGCCAGAAAGCTCATGGTAAGTATCGCAGGAGAGAGAGCAGCTTTCCACCCACCAGGAGAAAAACAAACAAAAGCCAATGTGGCTTCTAATCAGGGACAACCAGTAGCATTCCCTGGTCAAAGTTACACTGTAGCTCCCCTTGCTGGCTTTGGGTATTTCTGCACCCTCCTTCATTTTCTGACATTGTAGCCTCTGTTTTTTTTTTTTTTTTTTAAGGGGAGAGGGAGGGACTGGTTAGTGGTAAACCTCGAACAGAGGGAGAAAGATGTTAAAAATAAATACCTTCTTGATCCTCCCAATCTTACACACACACACACACACACACACACACACACACACACACACACAAAAAGTACTTAACTATGTAGCACACTCTGTTAGGTGTTGGGAATATAAATACAAATAGACAGTATTTGCCCTCGAGAAGCTTATATTCTAATAGAAGTCAATTTATAAAAGGCAGCTGAAAAGGGGCTGGGGGTGGGGGGCTCAGAGAAACAAAAGTTCAGAGTGGGAACATGGTAGGGGAAGTCCAGAGTGGAGGAATGAGACCTGTCTAACCCGAGTGGCCCCCTTAAATGGAGATTTTGGGAGGAGCCATTCAATCAGAAGGAGAGGCACAGGGGTGGAAGGTACATATGTGTGAATATATATGTATTTATTAATATTATATTTATTCTGTATATAGTTTTGTGTGTACTTGTTTCCCCTATTGGAATGTATGTTCCTTGCAAGTAAGGATTGTTTCTTTATATTTGTATCCCCAAGGTACAGCCCCTGGCACATAGTAGGCCCTTTAATAGATATTTGATTGATTTACTGTCAAACAATACAAAGTATTCTTATTTGTTGATACAAAGAATGAAACAATCACTGCTTTCAATGAACATATATTCTAATGAGGGGAAACAAGTATGTATAAAAATATATACAGAATAAATATAATATTAATAAATATATACATATTCACACATACATACTTCTACCCTGTACTACATTCTAATAGGGGAAACAAGACTATAAAATATATCCAGCATAAATGTAAAGTTTCAACCTCACACAGTACTGAGGTTTGGAAGCATAAATAGTTTTTAATTTCAAAATTCTAACATTTGGCTACAAGACACAGCTAATAAATTATCTGAGGCTAGATTTTAATATGCATGTGAATATGTGTATATACACATATGTTTTATATGGGAAGGAAGGAAGGAAAGAGAGAGGGAGAGAGAGAGAGAAAGGAAGAAAAAAAGAAAGAAAGAAAGGAAGAAAGGAAGAAAGAAGGAAAGAAAGAAGGAAAGAAAGAAAGAGAAAGATAGACCTGCCCAAGCTCCACTTAACAGCTATACTTTGGGCCCTCCTGGCTCAGAGTGAATATCAATAGTAACTGTTTCTCTTTTGACAGCAACCCTGAGGGTCTTCCCCTCCCACTTTGATTTTTTTTTTTTCTAATTAAAGGGGCCATCCCTTGATTCACTTTTTAAAAGTGGCCTATTCACTGAATGGGCATTACCTCACTCAAAGTGAGAACCTAAAAAGGCCTTAGCCTAAAAGGGCCACTGTCTCCCATTGCATCCTGGGCCTTCTCCAGTCATCCTGATGAATATCTGGATGGCTCTGGAGGAGAAAGTGAAGTTGGTGACCTTGCACAGACCTCCCTCACTCAAATCAGTGAACTTTAAGTCATTCCATCATTTTCGTGATGAAATGGTCCTCTTCAAAGACAAAGGACAAATACAACAATATGCATATGTGTACATTTATGTACCTATACATATCAAATGATTACTAGGCACAGGCATTTTAAATTTTAAAATTTCCCTGGATTGTTTTTACAATGGTTGAATTCGAAGTGTGAAAATGAACTTGACTCAGTTACAACAAAAGACTATTTATATCTAGTTCCTTAAATGCCATACCAACAGCATAAACTCAGAAAAATAAAGGTCTTATAGAATACACATATAACCTTAAAGGAGAGTGATTCTGCAATGCTGGGCCTGGGAAATTTCAATCACATTAATTCAATTCAGTTGATATTTATTAAACATTGTGCAAAGCAGGGAGGCTAGGTCTTATGGTAGGGGTATGTCTAAGAGTAACAGAATGGAAGGAGACCCTTTGCAAAAATGATTTAAGAATATGAAATTGCTTACAGTAACCAAATTCCCCCTCCCCTGTGTTGGTGGGTTTTTTTTTTAACCAGGAAGTTTGTGTTTTGTTGTAGTATTCATTCCTGTTATCTTTTCTTATCTATGAATTTAACTTTCCTAATTTATTATCATTGCAGCTGGGAGAATCTCAAAAAATCTAGAAGCTTAAGTAAGAAGGGGCCTTAGAAGCCAAATAAAAATTGAAGCATAAATCCTCCTTGCTTTTGCTCACTGTTTTTGTCAGTCTAGAAACATTAAGGGCCTAATATGTGCCAGACACTGTTCTAAGTACTGGGAATACAAAGAAAGGCAAAAGTCTTTGCTCTCAGGAGCAAATAACTATGTACAAACAGGCTACAGACAGGCTAAAATGGAAATAATCAAGAGGGGGAAAGCACTAGAAGTAAGAAGGAATGGGAAAGCCTTCTTGTGGAAGGTAGGATGGAAGAGGAGAATGTTTTTCAGGGTAAATTTTTTTTTAAAAGAAATTTCCTCTTCCTTCTTGCTCCAATTTAAGAAACCTTCCAGGATAAGGTCAAAATTTTCCAGGCTTCTACTCCCTGCTAAGGACTATCTGACCAGTTAGTGAGTCTATACAGACAACTCAAAATCTAAGCCAATAGGATGAAGCCAGTATCAATGAACTGCCTTTAAATTCTTAACAGAAAGCGTTTTTTTTTAAATTAACTCAAACTCAGTTTAACAATAAGTTAAAATCAATAATGCAAACATTACACCGGGGAAACATACTGCTTAAGGCAGTCAGATGGCCTGTGGAGTAACTTGTACTTTTCCAGAGCCGGGGAACAGCGGTGGACTACTTACTTCCTCGTCCTGGAAACTAATCCGGCATTCTGGAAATCTTTATAGCTGTGTGGAGGCAGTCTGATGCTTCAGTTAAGGGCATTATTATCCACTAGCCTTGGAGAGAAAATCAGGAACTATGAGTTACAGTAACTTTAATGAAATCGCATTTAAAAAAAATCTTAGCTCATTATATTATTGCTAAAGCTTACAATTTAATTCCTCGCCAGACAAAATAAAACCTGCGCGCCCAGACTGGAAGGGTCACAATGGGGTGTTCTGACAAGCAGAAAGGTTAATGGACAGGACTTAATTTTGAGTGCCACTCAGTAGCCCATATCCTGCTTGCAAACAAAACCTTTTTTATTCCAGGACACCCAATCCATTGTTTCTTTATAAAATCTCCAGTCCCTCCCCCATATCATTTTAATTTCAAAACTGAATTTGTGAATTTTTAAAATGGGGGCAGGGGGAGGAAAGAATGTTTATTTCCTCAAGAGATGTAAGTCACTAAACTGTAATTAAATATTCCAATTAAACTTTTGCCAAAAATTGCTCAAGGGCACTTTTTGTTGTTGGGCTATTATCCAAAAAGGACTAGATACCTCAAGTGACCCCCAAAATATAATAATCTTACTTTGAAATAAAAATTTTCATCCTAGGGGCAGCTAGGTGGTACAGTAAATACAGCGCCAGCCCTGGAGTCAGGAAGAACCTGAGTTCAAATCCAACCTCAGACACTTAATACTTACTAGCTGTGTGACCTTGGGCAAGTTACTTAACCCCAATTGCCCTGCCTTGCCCTCTCCAAAAACAAAACAAAACAAAAAAAATTCATCCTACTATCTTTATTTTCTTTGCCTTAATGGGTTAAAAAAAATGCAGTCAGTTGACACAGATTGATCTTTTGAGATGTTCTTAAATTCCAATTCCTCTAGTGTTAAAACACAACTCTGAGAAGGGTTTGAGTCCACAGGTGGGCTACAGGTATATAAAACTTGGCATTTGTTATCTGTCTGTCCCCTTTTCAATGTTACCATCCTCTTTTGACAGTCTCCTTCAGCCCCATTTCCCAACTAATATATTTTCTCAACCTTCAAAAACAAAGCAATCGATTTGACATTGAAAATGCCCTACTTTCAGCTACTAATAGGTTGATTATTTTTTTCATGGACAGTGACTTTTCCGCCTGTTCTGAAGGAGTTTCCAAAAGATTTGGCTTCCCAAAGTAAAAGAACACTTGAGTAGTGAAGAGCCTCAAAATTGGATTTTACTTTAGCAGAAATTAAATAAATGCACTTGACCTTTAAGAGGCAGAGTACGAGCAGCCTCTGTCAGATCCAGCATGCAACACTAGTTTGGAAGACTACAAATCCCAGCATACATCACTGTTACCTTCTGTAGATAATGGGGAAGCAGTGCATGTAGGGATCTGCAGCGAGGTGGGATCTGTAGTCAGATTATATCTGAAATCATTGATAAAAGGTTTTTCTGAGTATTTCTTCACTCATTTATGTATTCCTTCCAAGTCCAGGTTGCCCTCATACTGTAGCATCTGTCTGAACTGCTAATAAGTACAATCCCTTCTTACACACTGCTATGACGTAAATCTTCCCTTATTACTGAGCACGTATATCCAAAAACCAAGTCACCTTAGAATTTCAGGATCTATACTCTGTTATTCCGGTTTTAGAAAAAGCAGCCAAGGGAAGAGTGAGGGAATATGTTATGACAATTTGGGGGCTGGATGTGCTAAGTGTATGCTACTTTCAGCACTTTTTTTTTTCCCCCAGAACACAACAACGGAGTAAAATGTCAGCCCTGAATTTTGGTACAACTCTTATGGGGGAAAAAAATCAGTTTTGCTTAAATCTATAATAGCAGAATCTTTCTGATTTGGGTGTTATGAGAATATGAAATGGGAAACTTCTCAACCCAATTAGGAATCTAACTTCACAACCAATATTAAAGGTGAAAAGGAATGAGTAGATAACATCTACAGAGCAGGAATTCTTAACCTTCTTTTGTGTCACAGATAACTTTCAAAGTCTGGCAAAGCCTATGGATCCCTTCTCAGAAAAACTTTTTTTTAAATCATTTTTTAAAAATCGTAATTGAAGGAAATGCTCAATTTCTGATAGAGGTTAGTAAAAATATGTATTTTTTCCCATCCAAGTTCATGGAACCCTTGAAATCTATCAGAAGAGGAGTTCTTCATGGGCTCCATGTAAAGAATCCCAGGGTTATGGGGGTCAGGCAAAAAGAGGACAAGAAATAAAGAGAAAGATCATTTCTCCTTGGAGATTTCCCAGCTAACAACTGTGATTTTCTTTTCAGGGTTCTTAGATTGCAACCTATTTAAGACAAACAAACAAATGCATTTGAAGATAGGGGTGGTGGTGAAGAAAGCAGAAGAAGGCCATTTCACTGTGAAAGAGAGGAAATCCACATACATAGGTTTTCTTCATTTCTCTTGATCCCAATTCATTTTTCCCAATTTAATTTATATGTCCCCAGCACCCACTTTCTCATTGAGGTCTGAATATCAACTTAGTGGCAAGTCTCTAGTAAGAAATAGTAATCAGTACTTCAGGAAAAGAGACAAAATCAATCCACAGGTTCTTCCTCTTTTGTCCTCTTTTGCCCAGTTCAGCAGGCTTAGGGATATGTCTAACCAACCACATTTAGAAAAACAACTCAGATGAAAAAATACATATTCCCCAGCCCACGGTTTGGTCAAACTGGTCTATCAGGATATATTTCTACACATCTATAGCTACATATTTATAGAGGTCTGACAAATGGATGAGATGGAACCAAAACTGAAGTGGAAGAGAATCAATTGAGTTACATTTGAAAAACTGCTCAGATCATTCAGTAATCCCAAACTATTTCCTCCTTCAAAAACCCATCTTTTTAACATAGTCTCCTGCTGATGCTACATGAAATAAGCATTGAAAATCAAGGTTTGGAAAAAGTAAAATTACAAATAACCCAAAAGCCAATGGAAAGATCATAATGGGCATAAGTGGGTGACATATTACAAACCACAATTTTCATAATGTCAGTATTAACATAAATGAAATAATTAAAGAAATGTGTGACTAGAAAATGAAGGAGGCCAGTCACATATCAAGCAATAACAGGTTACAGCTCCAAGGGCTGACGTGTGTGTGTGTAACACTTTTTAGGAAGATACTTGGGTACCCTTGAAATACTGAATAGCCCTTCTGGTACATCTTCATGGAAGACTGAGAGAATATGGACAAGAAATTCATAGAGTGGTAGAACATGAAGGGGCTCGATCTCTATCACCATACCATCAAAACAGAGATCCACCAAATTACCATGGGGTACTCAAGAACAATCAATCAACAAGCATTTATTAAGTGCTTATGATGTACCGAAACTGTTCTAGGCAGTGGGGATTCAGGGACAAAATTGAAGCCATTTTGTAGAGCTCAAAGACCTTATGTTCTATGGGGGAGATAAGAGGTAGATAGGATATTTGTAGATACAAAGTCAGGGAGAGCACTAACAGCTGGGGGTGGGGGACAGATAATTAAGAGTGGCTTCATGTAGAATGAGGTATTTGAGCTGAGTTTTGAAGGGAAGTAAGGATTCTAAGAGGTGGAGGGAAGTAAGAAGGAAGTGTATGGAGAGATGTGCAGCCTGTGTAAATGCATGGAGAAAGGTGGAGTGCTGTGTATGTGGAGGTCTGTTTGGCTGCATATAGAGTACATGAAGGGAGTAATGTGTAATAAAGCTAGAAAAGTAGATTATGAAGAGATTTACATGCCAAACAGTTTAGGGGTGTGTGTGTGTGTGTGTGTGTGTGTGTGTGGTAGAAGTTGTTTTTCAGTTGTTTCTGACTCCATGGACTTTTGTTCCTGAGGTTTTCTTGGCAAAGCCACTTCCTTCTTCAGTGTGCTCCCATTTTATGGATGAGGAAGTAAGGCAAATAGGGTTAAGTGACTTGCCCAGGATCACATAGCTAGTAACTGTCTGAGGCTGGATTTGAATTGGTGGTGGTGGTAGTAGGAGGCAGTTAACAGAGAGTCAATGGAGCTTATCAAGTAGGGGAGTTAACACAGTCAGACGTGTGTTTTAGGAAAATCATTTTACTAGTTGTATAGGGAATAGATTGGAATAGGAATGAGACTTTAACCAAGGAGGTCAATTAGGAGACCTCCAAATGGATACATGACCTAGATATATAATAATAATAATATATAGCATTTACTATGTGCCAGACACTGTGCTAAATAAAAGGTTACATCATGAGCAAACTGAAAGAACAAGGAAGAAAATATCTTTCTGATGTACGGATATGGGAAGAATTTATCGCCAAAGGACAGAGGAGAACAGAAAAGATAAAATGGATAATTTTGGTTAAATGAAATTTAAAAGTTACAAATCCAATGCAACTAAAATTAAAATGGAGACAGTTAAATGAGGGGAGTGGGAATCTTTGAGGCAAGTTTCTCTGATGAAAGTCTCATTTCCAAAATACATAAAGAATTCAGTCAAATTTCTAAGAGTAATATTCCTCTATTGATCAATGGTCAAAGGGTATCAATAGGTAGTTCTAAAGGGAAGAGATCCAAGATATCTACAGCCATATGAAAAAATATTCCGAATAACTAATAATTAGAGAAATGTAAATCAAACTAGCTCTCGTATTCTACCTCACCATCATCAGATTGGCATAGCTGACAAAAAAGAAAAATGATAAAATTTGGAAGGGATGTGGGAAAACAAATCCATTGATGCTCTGTTGGTGAAGTTGTGAATCATCCAGGCATTCTGGAAAGCACTTTACGGCTACATTCCAGACGTCGGAAAGAATTTTAGAACAATGCTCCAAAAAATTGGTAAACAGTGCATGCCTTTTGACTCAGTGATATCACTACTAGGTCTATACCTTTGATCTCTTAATCAAAGAAGAAAAATATAGCAGCTTTAAAAAAGAATAGTGGCAAAGAACTGGAAACTAAAGGCTGTGTGCTTCAATTGGGGAAGGGTTGAACAAGGTGTGGCATATGAATGTAAGGGAATATTGTCAAGCTGAATGAAACGAGAAGGAAGTTTTCTGAGAAACTTGGGAAGATTTGTACAAACTAATGCAGATGGAAGTGAGCACAACAAGGAAAACTTTATACTATAACAAAACAACTTTGAAAGACTTAAAAACTCTGGTTAATACAATGATCAAATATGATTCCAGAGGATTGATGATGAAAAATGCTATCCAACTCCTGACATTGAGGTGATGAACTAAATATGCAAAACATACACTTTTCTTTGATATGGTTTTGCTTGACTATATATATTTATTACAACAGTTTTGTTTTCCTTTTTTATTCTCCAGTGGGAGAGGAGGTGGTAAAAATTAATTCAAAACAAAATAGCAACAGAAAAGGCTATTGGAATAGCTTAGGAAAGAGATAATGAGACTGAACTGGAGTAGTAGCTGATGAATATATGGCAGAGGTGTCAAACTTGTGGCCTACAGGCTGCACTTACCAGAACCAGATTAAAATGTAACTGGGAAATGTTTGACAAATTAAATAAAAATATAATACAACATAGAAAAATATTAATTTGTGGTTTTCTAATATGCAGCCCTCAGGTATCCAGTTCTATTTGAGTTTGACACCACTGGTATAGAGAATAGGACAGATGCAAGAGACTGTGTGAAAGTAGGAATGACAAGATTTAGCAACTTGTTGGATATGAGAGTTAAGTAAGAGTGAGAAGCTGAGGATGATATGGATATTGTAAACTCAAATGACAGAGGCGCCCTTGACAGAAATAAAGGAGTTCAGAAGGGATGCGTTTGGGGTAAAAGATAATGAATTCTGTTTTAAGATACATTGAGTTCGAGATGCTTATAGGACACCCCAGTGTGAAATGTGTCAAAGCTGTTGGCAACGTGGACTGAGTGCAGGAGAGAGACTATGGCTGAATATTTATATATAGTAGTGATCATATGCATAGAGAAGACAATTAGATGCAGAAGAGCTAATGAGGTCACCAAGTGAGTATAGTATAGAGAGAATAGAAGAGGGCCAAGATTAGAGGACTGGAACACATCCACTGTTAGAGAGTATGTTGATAATCCAACAAAGGAGAGTGAAAAAGAGAAAATTAGATAGGAAGGAAGACAACTAAGAGGGTGCAATGTTATCAAAACCTAAAGAGAAACCAGTATTGTGGAGAAGGTGATTAATAGTGTCGGATATTGCAGAGAGCTCAAGAAGGGTGAAGACTGAAAGTGATTAGACTTGGTAATTAGGAAATCACTGGTGATTTTGGAGACAGTAGTTTTGGTTGAATGATACATTAGGCAGCCAGGTTGTTGAGCCTTGAGAAAAGAGTGAGAGGAGAAGAAG
The DNA here is from genome assembly GCA_028646595.1 of Phalanger gymnotis. NCBI lineage: Eukaryota > Metazoa > Chordata > Mammalia > Diprotodontia > Phalangeridae > Phalanger > Phalanger gymnotis. The sequence continues at coordinate 183,795,395 of CM053627.1, read as the reverse complement.
TGAAAATTAAAAGTGTAGAATTCTTTTTCTAGGAATTTGGCTATAAAAGAAAAAGCAAGGGAAGATGGCAGGAATCGGTGAAGATTTCTTAAAGAGAATGAGATGTTTCAGGTCTAGTTTGAGGAATAGTTTGATGTTCCTGTTGAAGAATCATTCTAAAATAGCATCATAGTGTTGTAAGATTATAGATTCAGAGCTAGGAGGGACCTTAGAAATCAAGTCCAACAACCTCATTGTACTGATGAGGAAACAGATGAGAGGCTTTGAGAGGTTAGGTTAGTAACGCTGGAGTTGAATAAAGTTTCACACATGGTTATCGTGACGAAAACCTTAAAGTTTACATACTGCTATAAAATATTTTTATTTTTGTTAGAGTACTTAAGAGTCAGAAGACCTGGGTTCAAATCTCACTTCTGACACTTAACTAGCTATGTGATTTCAGGCCAAGTCACTGAACCTTTTAGGGCCTTCAGTTTATCATCTGAAAAAAATCAGAAATCCACTTTTCAGTGTGGTTGCAAAGCTCAAAAACAATGTTTTATACGCTTTAAAGCACTGTACAAAACCCAGCATAGGGACTCCACCCACCAAAACAAATAATGGTTTAGTAGAGAATACATAAGATGGAAAGGAATTTGCTCAAGGTCACATAGCTAGTAAGTGTCAGAGGTGGGATAAAAATTGCATATATTCATATAGCCTGTAAGGCCTGAACATGTCTTTCCATGTTTATATTTGATCCTCACAACAAGCATATGAGATGGGTGTTATTATTATCCCCATTTTACTGATGAGGAAACTAAGACCCAATGAAAAGAAGTCTAGGGTCCACTGTAAGTAAATGTGGTAGAATCTGAACCCAGGTCTTTTTCACTCCAGGCCCAGTAGTCTATCCACTGCGGCTGCCTCTCGGAGCTATTTTAAATGTGAATTATTGTTATTTGTTGAGATCTGGTTCATGCTGTAGTTCAAGTCCCTCCCTCACCTTAGGGTCATCACACAGTAGGCGCTCTTTAAACAGCCTTCCTTGCCAACCTGCCTGAATGGTAGACCTACAGACTTACTGCCACATTCTACATGGAGCTTTTCCTAATCCCTCCAGCTGACAGTGCCCTTGTCTCACCAACCAAAACCACCTCATATCTAATTTTATATACTTATATGTGTGCATGTTGTCTCTTCCATCAAACAGAAGCTCCTTGAAAGTAGGAATTGTTTGTCATCGTTGTATTTCCAGCAATTAGCACAGTGCCTGGCACATGGCAGGGGCTTAATAAATGTTGGCTTATTGCTTGCCTGACAGCTTACGTCCTAATTACATGTCTGCTTGCCTAACTGAACGCCAGATCTACAAACTTTCTGCCTGCTGCAAGGACTGCTGGACGGCCTGCCTGACCCCTGTACAAAAACTCATTGCCTGTCTGTGTGTTGGACTCACGGACTGCCTGCTGGACTTATAGCCTCTAACTCTCTGAATGCTCCATACACCGACTCTGGCTTCCTGAGTGCTGGATTCCCTGCCAGTATGCTGAACACATCGAAGCCCTGCCTGCCTCAGTGACGGATGCACCGCCAGCCTGTAAACTGGACACAATGACGGTCAGCCTTGCTGAGTGATGGCCACTGCCTCCTTGTGTAGGTTGACGGTCAGCCTCCCTCAGTGATGGTTGCGCTGCCCGCCTGTACTCTGGGTAGGTGGAGGGTCAGCCTCCCTCAGCGATGGCAGGTTGAGGGTCAGCCTCCCTCAGTGATGGACTCAGCCTCCCTGTACTTTGGGTAGGTGGAGGGTCAGCCTTCCTCGGCGATGGCCGGTGGAGGGTCAGTCTCCCTCAGCGATGGTCGCGCTGCCGGCCCGCCCGCCCGCGCTCACGCTGGGCACTCGGGCTCCCGGCCTCCCTCCGCGCCTGCCCGAGTGCGGGGCGCACGGACGCGCTCTGCAGGCCAGGGACGCAGCTTTGGACGTCCGCCGGCCGGCCGGCTCCTCCCGCCCGCACCTGTTTCTGCGGCTGCCCCCAGATCCGACCGCGGCTGCCGCCTCGCGGGGGTCGGGCTAGAGGGAGGGGGGGCACTCTCGGGCCGCCGCACTGGGCATGCTCAGAGAGCCCGGCGCAGTTTCCAGCGGCTGTGTAGGCAGCTCGGGAGCGGATCCGTGACCGCGAGCCGGCCCCACAGACGGACGCCGCACCTCCCCGGGAAGGCCCCGCCGCGCCTCGGCTGGCCGTGGGCGTCCCCCCAGCCAGGCCCCGCCGCCCTCCGGCCCGCCCGCCCGCGCCGCCCCCGGCCCGCCCCAGCCCGGCCGGCCGCGCTCTGGCGCCCTGCTCCGGGAAGATGGCTGCCGTCCGCCGGGCCCGCAGTCACTGCCGCTGCCTGGTGCGTTTCTCCGACCGAGAACTCTGCTAAGTCAGGCGGGCCGGAGGAGGAAGAAGAGACCGAGCCGCGACACCGCGCCCCTGGCAGGGAGAGGGGCCGGGCCCGCCCGACGCGGGGAGCCAGCCCCCCGCCGACACCGCTGTAGCCGCCGAAGCCGCCGCAGCCAGCATGGTAATGGAGCCTGAGCGCGGCGAGGGGTCGGAGCTGCAAGGGGGGGGGGTCCTCTCTCCTCCCTATCCCCCCCCCCCCCGCCTTAGATCTGGGAGGGGGACCCAGATCCCAGTGCAGGGTCTGACCCGTCTTAGGAGCTTACTCCATGCATGCTGACTTAATGGGAATGAAAAAAGTGGGCTGGCTCCCTCCCACCCACTTCTAGACTATCAGTCAACAGGCATTCTAGGAAGGAGAGAAACAGACATTAATTAAGCTCCTACTATGTACCCGGAGCTTTACAGCTCATCTGATCCTCGCAAACAGCCCTGCGAGGCGGGTGCTGCTGCTGTCCCCATCCTGCAGATGAGGAAACGGAGGCAGGCTGGTTAAACGAACTTGCCCAGGGTCACGCAGCTAGCTAGTAAGGGTCTGAAGCTAGATTTGCACCAGGACTTGAATTCTTTGCCGAAGTCCTCGCGCCTTACTGCCCTGGCAACCTGTGGATTCCCTTTACTCCATTCTCGCACCCCCTCCAGGAGGTAAATAGTCATACCTATCCTGAAAATTCCAGAGGCTGCATTTTTTGTTGGGGAACATTCAGCCTCCCTCCCCACGGCTCCCCCAAATGACAGGTCAGGAATCACCTAATTAAAGTGGGCGCATGGGAAAGCATTAGAAAGAAACTTTAGAGATGGGAGCATTCGTTACTTTGGTCTCCTCTGGGAAGCAGGGTTAAATTTTCAGTTCTCTTTCTAGCTCGTGGGCTCGTGCCTTTTTTGGAGTCGGGAATTTCAGGGAGCCAGCAGTTCCTCTGTGGACAGGGCAAGAAGCCCTGGGAACAGCAGTAGCTGGGGCTGTGGGTGGGAAGCCTTTTCGGGTAGGCTGTTCTGGTTGATAACTTTACTTGCTGACTTTTGGGGGAGGCTTCTGATGGGCTAGAAAGAGCCCAGGCTGGTAGTGTGGACCACTTTGTAATTAGACTTTAAGAACTTGACAGCTGGAAATTGTATGTTGCGTGCTTGGACACGGAGCTTCCCATCTATGCAGTCAGCTTTCTTGGAATCATAGGACTCAGAGCTGAAGGGGAAGCCTGGAGATCTAGACCGGGTGTCCTTAACCTTTTCTGAGTCATGTTCCCTTTGGTAGTCTGGTGAAATTTAGAGATCCCATTCTCAGAATATTTTCATGTGCTTAAAACAAAATCCCTTCATTTTATAGAAGAGGAAACTGAGGGGCCAGAGATGTGAAATGTATCTCTTTGGTACCAAATAAATTGCCAATTTAAGTAGCTAAATTTATAGTTTTAGCAACGAAGGAATGGTCCCAAACTAAGTAGTTCAGTTGCTGGTTACTATTAACTATCTGCTGTCAACTTGGACTCTCTTTTTTCTATTTCTTCTAATAGTGCAAGGAAAAATATTCTGACCTGTTGTAAATGAATAAGGAGTTCCATTACCATGCTGTAATTGTAAATTATTCCTGTGATTTTTTTCTCCCATATCATTATAAATTATTTTAATTAGTTTGGGGATAGTGGGAAAAGTATTAGATTGGAAGGTTTTCAAAGCAATTCCTTTCTCAGGTCTTATCTTTTAGGGAAGAATGTTGGGAGAGTAGAAGTATTCAAAAGAAAGATAATATGAAAGTTAAATACTGTCCCAAGATATCGTCACAAGCCTTTGGGTTCCTTGAGTTAACCAGTTTCTCGTTGGATCTACCATTTTGTACTTCATTTAGGGGTTATGGGGGAGGCTATTGAAGGGAATGGAAGACGGAAGAGTGGGAATTGAGGAGGATAGATGACTATTAAAACTTCGACCAGGCTTGATTATGGTGCAGGAGGTATTCAGGTCAGGTTTTAAGTGTTCCTTTTGAGTGAGTCTTTCCAAAGGAAACTGTATGTAGACCCTTCTTGACATTCAAATTAACGTCTAAATGAAGTTAGGTACTAGTGTCTGATGAAAACTTGCTAGCTTCTCTCTTTCTCCCTGTCCCACACTTATTATTTATTTCTTTGAAAACTGAAAAATTAAACTCGCTTCTAAACTTGGGATTTGATTCCTAGGACCAAAGCAAATTTGTTGAACCCTGGTTTGTTTAACTCCATAACAATTTACTATTAATCGAACACTGTTCCCTTCCTCATGATTATTTTTTGAAAACTCTTTAAAGTCTTAATTCAAGACTTAAATGTTTACCATGTTAGTGAAAGGCTAGTTAGAGTCTGGCCACCGAAGATAAGAGAGAAAGGAAGAAGTCTTCTATAATTATTTGCAAAGTAGTGCTGCAGGTTGGGAATATTGCACTTTATAAAGAAGTAGTGAAAATATATGACTGATGCAAAATTATTATTTTTTTTTTTGCATTTTCCAAGCCATTGTAAGGAAACTCAAATCCAGCTAAAATTTAGTGCCATAACCTTTAGAACATTACATTAAACTTCAGTTGTGTATTTGTTCCTGGTAACCATAAAAGGAAGATACAAGGCAATTTCCTTGGTTGCCACAGTTTTTATGTGACTGACCACATTCAATGTTGAGCAAACTCCTTTTCCATTTCTATAGGGACAAACAGCTTAACTTGTGGAGAATCTCATATAAGAACTCAGTTTTATTGGTAGTTGTAGAAGAAAAGTCTGGGAGATACATCCTTATCTAGTGGGGGGGAACCTTTTTTGGGCTCTCTATTATTCACTAAAGCAACACACAAATATTAGTTGTTCTTTTTAGAATTATTCCCAAAAATAGTCTGGCTGTACCCCCATAATGCACATCTAATATAGGAAAACATGGATTGAAAAATAAAATAAGTGGTTAGTTAATATTAACAAATTGTCACCTTACAAAATAATTTACTATAGCCCCATTAAAGAATTAACTTTCCCAACACATTTGAAAAATAATCCACTCGGTAGAAATTAGAATCACATATATTTTTAGGAATATGCCCTTATGGAAAACAAGCAATCTGTGTAATAATTCATGTAGTGATTTAAAGTTTTAAAAGGTGTTTTATTTCAATAATTTCATGTAGCAGACAATTAAAATATTCCCATTTTAGAGTTGTAGAAATTTAAGGCTTAGGGGAGGTTATGCCTTGCCCATGGGCAAACACCTAATAAGCTTCTGATCCAGGATTTGAACAGAGGATGTCCTTACTCTCCAAGTCCATCTGTCTTTCAACTATGCCACATTACCAGATTCTTGAATGAAATATTTTCCTTTGCTGATTCTCAAACCAAAGTAAATTCAAACAAAACAAATACCCTGCTTAATGAATCTGGTCAACCTGGAACTTAGCCTATTTTATTTTTAAATATACTGAGGACAAAACTGATACATACTAAGATGAGTCAGGTTCCTTGAAGTAACTCACAGAGAATTTGACCAGAGGTCAGGAACTACTTCATTTTCATGAAACTGCTAGTAATTTAAGAAAACTTTTTTTTTAGAACTTTCTGCATCCTAGACACTATTTGAGTTCTGTTTCTGCGTCAGCTGGATTTAAAACCTTGTGTTCTGGTCACCTGCTATTGAAACTTGTACTATACACTATGAAGTACTCCCTGCTAGGTATTGGTTAATGAGCCAAATAAAACAAATGACCTAAAGACATTTATGTAAAAACAGAAGCTTTCTCAAAACAGGAAAAGTTGGTAGTTCACAGCAGTGTGTAATGAAGGAACAGGTTTCCTATTTCTTGTCAGCTGGCATTCTTTGGGTGAAGATACGTTTTTTTTTTTATCAAAATTCTTTGGAAAAAAAGGAGTTAAAATAAGGTTACAAAACCAGATTATAATTAAATACAATGTAATGTTCACTTTTAATAGAAATTTCTAGGTAGGAAATCCCTTGGCTACTAAAGAGCCTCAGATGGGAAGTCATAGGAGGGAGGTGAAATTCAGAACAGTACTTGTTAACAACATGATTAAAAGTATGGTGGTAGAGGAGGTGGGAACCATTGCTGAAAATAAGATCTTGGAATTATTGGTGGTGCATTAATTCTCAGGATCCTTATTCCTTATGAGCACAATCCAATTATCAAGTACTTATTAAACACCTCTTTGTCAGGCACTGTGCTGCTGCTGTTGATACAAAGAAACAAATCAGACAGTCCCTTAGAGTCCTTAGGAACTTTACATTCTATTGAGATAAACTGCATGTATGTGTATAGGGTCAGGGATAGGACATGGACCTGTGATTTAACCTCAGGTTAGAAGCTCCCTCAGGGGACACGTTCTCTGCATAGTCATAGAGGATTGCCTAGAGCTTGAGAGGTTGTGACTTACCTAGGGTCACATGGTAGAGGTAGGATTGAAACCCATTTTTTCTTGCCTTAGAGACCATGCTGATTTGGGACATGTATACTTACAATGTAAGGTAGTTGGGGGCCAGGGGAAAGAGGCAGTAGCAGCAGCTGGTAAGATGAGGAAGGTCTTCCTGTCGAAGGTGGTGAGTGAACTGAACTTTGAAGGGAAAGTAAGGATCCAGAATATACTTTGTGTGGAATAGCAGGAGGACCAATTTGGCTGGAACAGAGAATGTGAAAGGGAGAAATGTATGGTAATTCTGGAAAGATAGTAACAATAATAATTATAATCATTAACATTGGTATAGAAGTTTAAAGTTTGCAAAGTGGTTTTACCAGATTTATTGCCCAGTTTGAAGGTAAGTTGGAACCCTGTTCTGAAGAGCTTTAAATGCTAGAGGAGGTTGAACAGAAAGTCATATGTTGATTGTATTAAAATGAGTATGTTGTTACAGTTGGACTAGGATTGTTTTTGGTGAAATAATTTTCAACAAGTTTGTCCCAAACGTGTTAAGGTCAGACTCTTAATTCGAAATGCCTATGTTTTCCTCTCAGGCAGAAGCTGAAGAAGATGATTGTCGCTCTGATTCCAAAAGAGCTGAAGATGATGAAAATACAAGCCCTGAAGAAGCTAACCTGCAGGTACATCATTCATTGGTTCCATGAAACAAAATTGAGTCCCTGTTGTCACATGCTAAGCACTGAGCAGTTAAAAGATAATTAAGGCACAGTACTTGTTAAGGGTTCTATTACTGTGTCTTTTTACATTGCACATTTAGTTCTTGTTTCATTTTCTTTGGAAATAAAGAACCCCAGAATCTTACAGTTGGAAGGAGCTTTGAGATGATCGGCTCTAGCTTTTTGATTTTATAGGTGATCAGTTGGAGGCTTCCATAAATAATAGGAAGTGGCAGATCCTAAGTCTGAAAACCTGGTGCTCCCATTTGTAGTGCAATTTCCTTTATTTTTTTTAATTGCATCTTAGTATTTTAGATTTTTTTCCCCCCTGTGGAAGTACAAGTCACCATAGTGTAGCTTTATGTGTAATATAAAAATCTTTAAACCAGGAAAAATTTTGATCATCCTAAAGAATTTTTACCAGTGCTTTTGTGTCACAGAGATGTTATCTGATGTATATGAATATCAGAAAGCTTCCACTGAGTAATCCTTATTCTCTAAGTTATTCTTACAGATCTAATGAAAATTTTGGCTTATTTGTAGCACAATTTTTTTTTGAGTATTGTACTCATTTCTTTTGGGCCCTGACCCATGTACTAATTTACATTGTTTATTTCAAGTTGTTTGAAAATGAAAATTCTAAAGTAGAGTTGTTATGTATGTTTTATTGGTGAAATAAATTTTGTAATTTGGCAGACTTAATTATTGCCTTCTGGTCTTATAATATTAGGCTTAAAAATAGCCATAGGTGTTATAGAGCTATTTAAAATACTATAGTTTCAAAGTTGTGCTGCTCACTTTTTTAAAAATCTAAAATTATACTAATGATGAATTTAAACACTTTCTTAGGCACAGCTCCAGATGTTCCGAGCTCAGTGGATGTTTGAACTTGCTCCTGGTGTGGGTTCCAGTGGTTTAGAAACACGTTCATCCAGGGCATCAGCGAGAGGGCCATTAGGGAAGGCCACAGATACCAAAGGAAAGCAGGACCAGGCAAAAGAAGAAAAGGTAGGGACCGCGGGTCTCCTCTGTTTTGAGGTCCTGACTGTTCAGACTTGTAATGGGTAATCACTTGTGTTTTCTCAGCATTTGGGGGTTATTCAGCTGGACAAGCCTTGCCTTCCTTGGAATAAATCAGTTTTTTCCATAAATGTGAATTTGGAAAGATCACGTTGACCAAAGTAAAGTCAGTTTAACAATTTGTTACTTGTTCCATGTCAGAATAACTTGATAGCTTATATCTATCAGATTAGCTGACCTTCCCAGGCTGAATTGAATGGTACCAACATTGTATCCTTTGTTGGGCTCCTTTGCCTTTCCATGACTGTGGATGGCATTACTTTCTATTTGTTTTCGTCTTCAGGTCCTATTTTCGGTGTCAAATATGTCCCTAGAATATCTCTTGGTCTTGACAGTGTATGGTATCCTAGAAGTCTTAGTTCATTTTTAAAGCTTTAATAGCTACACTAAGACTTCTGAAATACTTTGTATCGAGGTCCAGTGAGCCAGTGAATTCAGGTATATCAGTGTCTATTTGAAAAGAAAGAATTCACTTGTTCAAATATCAACTTGTTTTCCAAGAATATATATTACATTTCTGTGAAGAAGCCAAAAGATAAAGTAGAGCAAGTTTAGTGTAATTTCTTTTCCTCTTTTGTTCTGTTATATCCCTGTGAGGTATAATTTTGAAAACCTTCAGCAGGAAATTTGTTCAAGTTCTTTCAAATGAAGCAGCTAGGTATGGTTCAGTGGAGAGAGCACTAGGTTTGGAAGCCCTGAATTCCAAGCAGCCTCAGACATTTACTAGCTATGTGACCCTGGTCAAGTCATGTAACTGTTACCTCGGTTTCTCCATCTGTTAATTGGGGATGGTAATAATAGTACCTACTTCATGATATTATTGTAAAGCTCAAATAGCTAAAGCATATGTAAAATGCTTTATAAACCATAAAACAATAATAGCTAATAATACTAGCTATTATTATAAAAGAGGCAGACATGCCATTGTCTCATTATAATTTTTTTCCATTTATGTGAATTCTGACCTGTGTATCCAAATAAATTTCCCCTAATATGTAACTAGACTTTAAATAATCTGTCAGTGCTGTGCTCAGTGAAAATTTACATCTTTGGCTTTGTAGTACTTTTTTTTTTTTGAAGTTAAATCTTTACATGATTTTACAGGCTAGAGAACTGTTCCTGAAAGCAGTGGAAGAAGAGCAAAATGGAGCTCTCTATGAAGGTAAAATGCCCCATCTAGACTAATACTGTTTAAATACATAATTACAACATTTCTCATTAGCAAACTTTTTGTTGTTGGAGGACTTTTGTCATGAGAATAAATTTGATGAGATACAAAGGGGGCATGATTTGAAGTCAGGAACATTTGGATTCAAGTCATATTTCTGACACATGACCACAGGCAAAGCCATTAATCTCTCAACGCTTCATAAAGTTCTCAAGGACTCTTAAATTACAGATAAATTGCTGATTTGCATTGGAGGAAGGAGTTTCCACACTGGAAGTCTCCTGTGCCAGTAAAGCCTCAAATCTAGACCATCCGTCCTATTTACTCCATATTATGTCTAAAAAAATCTTTTTTGTATTTTTATTTATATTGTCTGTAAAAGTGTTGGTGCCAGAAGAAACCAGCACCAAAACCATAAAGTTTTGGAACCAATGAGGGTTTAATGAAGGAATAAAAGGACAAGGTTTATAGAGGTCTCAGTTAGGCGGGAGGTAGATTGGGGATGGGGCACCTCTTGATTGGATGGGGCTTGTTCCTTGGGCCTTGGGGATGAGATTGGGGATGTTTATTTATTATCTGTAACAAAAAATAAAAAAGAAAGGGGGAAAAACCAGTTCATCAAAACTAGCCAACACACTAGCCCAGTCTAACAGTCAATGTAGTGTTCCACACCATTGTCTCCCATGTTTGATCATTATAGTTAAACAGTGTCTAGTGTTGGTTTTGTGCTCTCCATTTACATTGTCGGAGTCATCATATATATTTTCCTAGTTTTGCTTCTCTTTGCATTCGTTCTATGTATTCCTTATATTCATTGTTTCTTATGGTACAATAATCCACTGCATTCATGGTGCTCAGTTCATTTAGTCATTCTCCAGTTGATGGGCATGTACTTTGTTTCCTATTGTTTGATACCATACAAAGTACTGCTAGACATATTTTGGTGTATGTGGAACTTTTTTTTTGTTTTTTTGTCTGGGACCTCCACGGGGTATTATGCCTAGCAGTGGAATCGCTGAGTTAAGGGATATGCTGATTTTAGCTTCTTCCTTTATATAATCCCAAATCCATTTCAGAATGGTTGAACCAGTTTACAGCTTTAGCTACAGTGTGTTACTAGGCTGGTGTTTCCATACCTCTTCCAACATTGACTGTTCCTATCTTTTGCCATCTTTTCCAGTTTGCTGGTGAAGTAAAACCTCAGCGTCGTTTTAACTTGTATTTCCCTTAGTGTTGGTGGCTTTCTGAAGCACTTATTTATATCTATGTGGTTGTTAATCGTTTGCAGCTCTTTCAGAAGTAACTTTAGTTTGTATAGTTTGACTGCTCTACTGAGAAATGGAAAATCCCAGTTTCTTAATGTGGCTTTTTAAAGCTACATTTATTTTAAATAGATTTTAAAACCAGAAAGAGAATATTGAAATTAGTAAGCTTCTTTGGGGGGAATGGTATATTTCTATAAGAGGTGGTATAGTGAAAAGAGTAGTAGAAAGTGTTTATGTCTTAGCTCTTACACTTAGTAGATTTATGGGTTTTACAGTAGGAAAGAACCTTAGAGAACATCTAGTCCAGGGTTTCTTTACCATTTTTGTGCGTCATAGATCCATTGGAAGCAGTCTGGTAAAGTCTACGGATTCCTTTTCAGAATAATCTTTTTAAATGCATAAAATAAAATTTCTAGGATTACAAAAGAATATAGTCATTAAAATACTAAGAAAACAAGTTCATGGACCCCAGGTTCAGAGATCGTGAGAGGTCACATGGCACAAGTATTAAGTAGATGAGCTGGGATTTAAACTGAGACCCTTTAATTCCATATCTAGTGAGTGCTCTGTTTACAATATCCTAGTATCTTTTTATTTGTCTCTGACATTTAGTAGCTATGTGACCATGCCAAGTCCCTATCACCTCTCAGTTCCCTTATGTATATAAAATGGGAATGATAATGATGATGATAATAATTGCCACCACTTAACTCATAGATTGTGAGGAAAGTGTTTTGTAAAATATAAAACATCAGAAACTTTCATTGTCATTATTGCATTCCTTCACACAAGCTTTTCACCATGGCTATAAGGCGTACCTCTCCTCCTCTCTGCTTCTCAGCATCCTTATTTTCCTTCAAGGACCACCTTCTCCCTTGCAAAGCCTGTTTAGTTTTAGCTTTGTATCTCTAGCACCTGTGCCTTACACCTTCCTAGTTGCTTCATAATAGGTGCTTCATAAATGGTTGTTGGATTTTAATATAACCCTCATTAATAGTGCAAGAGGCATCATGATATATGAGATAGGGAGCTGGCTTCTAAGTCAAGAAGACCTTGGGGTTCAAGTTTCATCTCCAGCATTTACAGACCATGTGACCCTGTCAAGGCCTTTATCTTCTCAGGAATCCACGTAGCTCTCTAAGACTGTAAGTTGCAGAAAAGATACCTATTTTACTTCAGTAAAGGAGGTTCTGAACTGGGAGCTCATCACACTAGTCACGGCCCATTTAATTTAGATCCTAAAACTAGTTATTGGATAGTGTGGTGATGATATGCCATGGATATACTTACTGGATGAGAAAAAGAACAGCGACCTCAGTGCATGATAGTGATTCAGTATGTATTCCGTCATTTCTAGAAGATAGCAAATGCTTTTTGATTGACGTAAACTGAAATTGTGACACACATCAAACCCAAAGTTCATTTTCACAATAAAGTATTAAAAAATTCCTAAGTAAAGGCTTTACAACATAACCACAGTTTCTAAGGAAGTAATACAGTTATTTAAGACCAAGAGCTATTCTCTGATACTCAAATAAGTGGTGAAAAGATACAGTTTTCAAAAGAAATGCAAACTATCAATGGCCATATAAAAGCTGTCTCTAAATCCCTCATAATAAGAGGGAAATTTTAAAAGCTCTGGGGTTTCACTCACATCTATAGTATGGCAAAGTTTTTTTTTTTTAATTGGAAAAAAATCCCCCAAAGCTAAGCAAAGTTAAGAAGGTCTGTGTAAAGACAGTAATACATTGTTGATGGAAGTATGTATTGGTTTGCCTGTTTTGGAAAACAAGTTGGAATTATGTAATAAATGTAACTAAATTGTACCTTTGAACTAGTGATCTCACTACTAGGCATTTATTCCTGGGAGGTCAGAGACAGAAAGAAAATTCCAATATTTACCAGAATACTCAAAGTCCTTTTTTGTTTTTACAATAGTCATTTCCCACCCTCCAAACAACCTTTTCATGTAGCAAAGAAAAAGTTTTAACACACATTTTTTAAGGGCTTTGTGCCAGGTATTGTGCTAAGAGCCAAGGATATATCCCCCCTACCCCCCCCAAAAAAGCAAAATGGTCAAGGAGCTCACATTCTAGTGGGAGAGGTAACATGCAAATATTATATACTTACAAGATGCATACAGTACAAACAAGAGGTCAGAGCAAAGGCGTCAGCAGTGGGATGACCAGGAGGACCTCTTGGATAAGGTGGGATTTGAACAGTTGAAGCCAGGAGAACCTAGAGGCAAAGATGAGGACATAGCATTCCAGGCGCGGGGGTTCTGCCAGTGAAAAAATAGAGTTAGGAGTGTTGTGGGGGAGGAACAGCAAGAATGCCAGAGTCGATAGATCTTAGAGTTTGCGGAGGGTTGTATAAGTGAAGAAGATGGGAAAGGTAGGAAGGGGTCAGGTTATGAAGAGATCTAAAAGCCAAATCTAGGTTTTTATACTTGATCCTGGAAGTACTAGGGAAGCCACTGGAGTTTCTGGAGGAAGTGGAAATGGAGTGAAATGGTCAGGTCTAAGTTTTAGGATGATGACTTGGATAGCTGAGAGGAGGGACTGTAGTGTGGGGAAATTTGAGGCAGGAGGACCAGCCAGGAGGCTCTTGCAGTAGACCAGGCATATATATGGTAAAGAGAGCTTGGCCCAGGGTGGTGGTTGTATAAGTGAAAAGGATACATAGGGATGATACTGTGGCCATAGAAATAATAAGACTTGGCAACATATTGGATATATGGGGTGTACAAATGAGGAATAGAAGATGACATCGAGGTCTTAGATAGTAACCGCATCCGACAAAGGACAATGATCTGCCCTAATAGTTCCCCACCTCTCTGCCAGGAGGAGGGAAATATGTTTCAGAATCTGTTCTCCAGGACCATTATTTGTTTTTCAGTTACTCAGAGTTCATCTTCCTTTTATTGATCTTTTCATTTACACTGTTGTAATCATTATATATATTGTTCTTTTAGTTTTCATAGTTTATTTCATTCTGCATGGGGATTTTTTTTCCACGTTTCTCTAAATTCCTCATATTCTTAATTTCTTAATGCACAGTAATGTTTTGTTACATTCATATGCCATAGTTTTTTCATCTGTTGCCCATTTGATGGATACCCATATTCCAATTCTTTGCTGTCACAAAATGCTTATATGAATATTTTTGTATTTGTTAGACCTTTCTTTTTGTCTCTTACTTCCTTGGTGGGGGGAGTGTTTGGGGCTCACTGAGTCAGAGGGGATGAATGGTTGGTTCATTTTTCATGTACATTTCAGAATTGATAATCCAGAAGCATTGAGCCAATTCACAGTTCTACCAGTAGTGGATTAGTACACCACCCATCTTGATACATCACTGACTGTTCCATCATCTTTGTCAGTTTGCCGGCCATGAGGTGCAACCTGAGGGTTATTTTAATTTATATTCCTCTCACTGTTAATAATCCTAGACTATGTTTTCATATGGCCATTCATGGTTTGCAGTTCTTAATTTGAAAACTAGTCCTGCACTGTCAGAGAACTGGAAACAAAACAGGCATGAGGCTGGTTATGGGATGACAGAACACACTAGTTTATAAATGTATTGGCATATAATTGAGCAGGAAGAATTTATGGAATTCAGAGAAATATGAAAAGATTTGCATGAACTAATGCAGAAAAATAAACAGAACCATAAAGAACAATATACAAAATGGCTACAATAATTCAAATCAAAAGAACACTATAAAGAAGCCAGATTCTGAGTAATTATAATAAATATCTTGGACCTAGAGAAGAGACAACAAGAAATAGACCATAATGTGGTAGATAGAGCACTGGATTTGAAGTTCATTAGACTTGGGTTTGAATCCTACCTTAGAACTTTGGTAGCTAATGGGACTCTGGGTAGTTCATTTAACATGTGTGAGCCTCAGTTTCCTCAGCTATAAAATGATGGAGTTGGACTTGATGGCCTCTAAATTCTCTTCCAGTTCTAAATGTGTGATCCCTTAGTAGCTGCGTGACCCTAGGTAAGTGTCATTGTAACCTCTCTGAGTCTCGGTTTCCTAATCTATAAAATGAAGAGTTAGATTTGATGACCTTAAGGTCAGCCTGCGTCTTCCAACCCTAAATCCATGATTCCATGATTTCCCTCCTTATAACAGAGAGGTGGGAGATTAAAGGGGCAGAATGTTACATTAATTGGTCGAATTGTTATTGTGTCAGTTGTGGAAGAAAATCAATACTCTGCATTTCATTTTTTAAAAATAAATTTTTATTGATATCACTTGGCTTTATGCGTCACCAGAATTTCTCCCACTGTTTCTTCTCTCCCTCCAAGAGAGCCATTCCATATTACAAATATTTTTAAAGTTAAAAAAAAGAAAAAAATCAGTAAAACTAATTTATACTTTAAAAGAGCCCCAAAATATATGCAGTATGCCATACCCCTGTACTTCTGCAGTTCTGCAACGGAGTAGCCTGGGGGCAGGGGTATTATGAGAATCAAGTGAAATAATAGGTGTTGAGCACTTTGCAGACCTTAAAGCTGTATTGATGCCAGTTATCATTGTTACTATTCTTGTTAACTTATTAATTATTAAGTCACCAGGCCTCCAGTCTGGAGATGACTTCATTCCTTGAGCATTCTGCTACACTTCTACTGAGCTCAAGCAGTGTTTATAGAGCAATGCAGGGCCCCCACAGTTATCTTTTGTTGGATTGGTTTTTTGGGTACAAAGGAAGATTCAGTTGTAATATTGAACAAAATTAAATGTTGAACAATTTGAATGTTTAACAACCTGGCTGGGGGTAGGGTGGGATTTTATGTTCATACAATTTAAAATTTAATCTGTATCATTAACATTTTCTTAAGTCTAGATAATCAGCACAGTAAATCAAACCCTGATTTGTAGCATTGCTGATTCCTAAGGCACAAATGATCATACTGAAAATGTAACATGGTTCCAGGACTCTGGCTGGTCAAAAGTGTTTTCCCATGTCTCTTCTTTGGAGCCATGCTTATACTTTGTAATTTTGCAACTGTATTCTGGCACTATATCTTCTTTCTCTCCAACCCCTCAATTGATTTTCTTTTATTTAATAACCTTAGTTCTGAATTTTTATAGCACAGCTGAGATCTTAGTATCATTAGCTTCCACGGTTATTTTTCGTCAAGTAGTTTTTCTTTATTATAAAGGACAGTTTAATTCTAGGAGGCGAGTTATATTCAGAAAGGATAACATAAAAACAAAAGAAATCAGTAAAATGTATCTTAAAATTTGAAAGAAATCTTAAAAAGAGAAAACGCAACCATAGCACTTTTGCAAATAGACTATATAGTTGGATGAGTAGAGGAAAAATACACTTTTGTCAAGGATAGTTACAAAAATATGTATGTTGACAAGTGGGATAGAGGGTAGTTTCCTTGAACACATCCTGTACTGTTGCTTTTGAAAATGTTTAGATGAGAGGAAGAACATTCCAGGCATGGGGGACAGCCACTGAAAATGCTTGGAGTCTGGATATGGAGCGTCTTGTTTGAGGAACAAGCAGGCTAATGTCACTGGATTCCAAGAGTACATGGGAGGGTGTAAAGTGTAAGAGGACTGGAAAGGGGAAAGGGGAGTAGGTTATGAGAAACTTTAAAGGCTAAGTAGAGGATTTTCTGTTTCATCCTGGAGGTAATAGGGAGCCACTGGAGTTTATTGAGAAGGGACAAGATGCTCAGACTTGTGCTTTAGGAAAATCACTTAGGCCACTGAATAGAAGATGGATTGGAGAGAGAAACTAGAAGCAGACAGACCCACCGGCAGGCCATCTGAGTAGTGATGTGTGAGGAGGACCTGACCCCCATGGTGGCACATCCCAGAGGAGAAGGGGTCTTATGCAAGGGATATAGCAGAGGTGAAATCAGCAAGCCATGGCAACAGATCAGATATGGGTACTGACATGGAAGAGTCCAGGGGTATAAATTTTTAAAATGCACTGATTATTTAGGAATAGAAGAATAGGCAATTTTTAAAAGCCTTTCGAGCTTCTACTGCTCCCGGCATCAGTCAGTCAGTGGTTTCTTTAATTTAACTCTTTGATGGTAAGAAAAAGTATATTCACTTTAACTGACAGTAGTGCTGTCCCTCTGTCGATTATTTCCTATTTCTCTTCTATACAGCATGTTTGCATATCTGTTGTCTGCATCTTCTCCTCAGGACCAGGGACTGTCTTGTGTCTTGCTTTTTATTTCCAGGCTTAGCCCAGCGCCTAGCACAGAATAGGCACTTATTTATTGTTCGTTGACTGGCTGAGTAGAAGCAATTGCTGTTTCAAAGCTTCCCAAAAGTGTGAAGTAGGGAAATAGATAGGAGAAGTTAGTCCAACAGATGCTTACTGGGCGTCTTCTCTGCGTATGTCCATTGTGTTAGATACATATGGGGACTTGGATATAAAATACTTTTGGTCCCTGCTCCCAAAGAATTGGAATCTAATAAGGAGGAACAAAATATTGTAAGTATTTTAATGAGTGTTACTATAAGTAAATATTTTAAGTTAAAAGTTCACGATTTCCCAGCTTTAGCTTTATGGTAATCTTGATTACTGTGAACTGCCAGTAAGACAAAAGGAAAGCATTCAGAATTACTACATTCAGAGAAAGGGGTTTTTGGTATGTTAAAGAAAATCACCAAATTAAGTAACCATTAAGATGGAACCTACGACAAATGTGTTTAATTTCATTTTATTTCCTCTTTAGCCATCAAGTTTTACCGCAGGGCTATGCAGCTTGTGCCTGACATAGAGTTCAAGATCACCTACACCCGGGCTCCAGACGGCGACGGTGTTGGAAATAGCTAGTGAGTATATGATTAGGTCTACTCCATGGCATAAAAATTGAAGTGGTTTTGCCCAATTAACAGAATATGTAAAAACAGAATGGTGGTAATTATGTAGTTTCAACCAAATTATATTTAGATCAATGACATTTTAGAAATATTTAAAGAATGAAAATTTGGTAGTACAACATTGAAATAAAAATTCTAAACAGATTGTTTGACTTTGCCCAAAATTGGTGATTGAGAAGTATTTTTTATTAAAAGCAAGTTATTGAAAAGGATTAAACTGAATGACTTTTAAAGTCCTTTTATTTTAAATAGTACTTAATTTAACTAGGGAATTTATATTTTATAATAGATATATATATTTTATTTATTTATATTTAAAGTATGTACAATATATATTTTACAATAATTTAATTTAACAATACCTTAACAATAATAAACTAATACCTCCAATTCACATTGTTCCTTCTACCTGGAATGCCCTTACTCTTGGCTCTACTTGTTCAATTCCTTCCATCCTTCCAAGACCCAATTCTGGTGCCATTCTTTCCCTACAGTGTTCTTTGATCCGTCCATCCAGAGTGAACTTCTCCTTTGAACTCCCATAGCATTTTGTATGTTCACACTCTGTCTTGTATCATAGTTGTGTATGTCTTATCTTTCTTACTAGTTTTTAAGCTTCTAGAGGGCAGAGACTATGTCTTATTCTTCTATCAGTTCCCCAATAACATTTGGCATGGTACCTTTCACACATAGTAGATACTCAATAATTGTTTTCATTCTTAATAAATAAGCATGTAGATCATTACTGTGTAATCCCAAGTCTTAGATATAGGTTCTAAAGGGATTTGGTTCAAGTTTAATTGAAATATCTTGCTTTTAGGAGGTCATCAAATCTCAAAACGTCACTATGTTGATTATATATTCTAGTGGACACTTAAGACTTAAAAAGTTTTTAAGCTATTTATAAGACTGAAATGGTGTGGGGAGTTTTTTGTAGTTGAAACTTAAATTTCAGAAGGCCTCTTTCACTGTTACTAGAATGAGGTCAGAGAACTCCAAATGTGTGGAAAAATATTAAACAAAAATATTAAATTGCCAAATTTAAAATGAGAAATGAATATCAAACTCTAGATTTTAATCAGTGGGATATTTTTCTATTTGGGCACTATATACTACTACTGAGTGAACAGTGGAACTGAGTGGAACAGTGAATTTAATTAAAAGGTACCTTCATTTGGCATCTTGGTAAATCTGTAAAGCAAACCTGTAAATGAAGGAATCAAACTAGATGTATTTTGAGGTACCTTTTAGCTTTAGAGCTAGGAGCCTATGATCTGCCCCCTCTACCCCACCCCACTCCCACTTCAGTTTGTAGCTGCAGAGAAGAAAAGACATTACAACTAAAGTCTTTATTTTTTGAGTTGCCATAAGCTCTTTATACTCTTAGAAACATTTTTCAATATAAATACTAAGTTTCCAGAACCCATCTTAAATACAGAATTTTAGAAAAACTGTATTAAAAGGAATTCACATCGTTTGGTGTTTTTTAATTTTGCTTAGATTGCTTTATAGCAAATCAAACTATTCACCAACTTGTGCTTTTAACAATACAGTGTACAGCAATGGTGTCAAACTCAAATAGAAACCCTGGGGGCCACACATTGACTTGAAAAACCACAAATTATCATTATTCATTTGTATTTTTATTTATTTTATTAAGTGTTTTCCAATTATGTTTTAATCTGGTTCCCCAACGAGTTTGACGTGTCTAGTGTCAAATACAACCTTTCTCAGATGTGAGCGGGTCAACTCTCCAACAGTAACTTTTAGTAGCTTTTTAAAAATCTCATATAGGGATATCCGCATCACATTATTTGTTGAAGAGAGTTATGTTGAATATAATATAGAAATACTCTTCTTCCATCTTCCTTTTAAGATAAACTTAATGCTATGAAAAGTATTTAAGAATTGATCTCTTTTCTTAAAGAGTTGATAGGTGCTTTTTCTTATAAATTTTTTTTCAGAAAGTAGTACTTAAGTTTGCATAACAATGTTTCATATTTATGTAGCACTTAAAGTTTGTAAAATACTTTCCTTACAACAATCCTTTAAGGTCGGTAGTGCAATTGTTATTATCTTTATTTTGTAGTTAAGGAAACTGGTTCCTAAATTTGCCCTTTTTAGGCAAAAAGCCCTTCTTGGCTTTCTAATTCTTAACTTCTTCTGAACCTTTCATTAAGTCTTTTTATCTTCATAACTAAGTACATTAGGGAAAGAAGGACAGACTGTTGAAAATTAATCTGTTTTCCAAAGTTCTGAACTGCAAGCTTGTTTGCACTGGAAGATGACCTAAAAGCCCTGCTTAAATTTTCCATTTGACTCTCTTCCTTTACTGAAGGTGGATGAAATTAGGACACATCTGTTAGGAAACTCTTAGAAAGTAAACTGCCACCTGTGTATTACATCTGCTTTGCTAGATTTCATATTTTCTTTCAAGAAGAACTTGATACATAAACCACTTCAACCACAAGATTTTAAAACTTTTGGTCTTTGAAGTTACCTTTTGTACTTAGCTCATGAAGCTTTATGTACTGCTTAAAAATAAAATTAAACTCTTCATTAAATCCTGAACATGCTTACAAAACACTCCCAAACCTTTTTCTAAAAGCCATGTTTGAAATTGCAGTTATTTCTTTGCAAATCAGGAGAAACCCATCACACCATTGCCTTTCTTACATTGGGAGAGCTCAGAAAAGGCAACTTTCAATGTATAGGTATATAGATTGAAATATTTACTTCATTTTTTTCTCCCCTTTCCTCTTCCCTCCCCCAGCATGGAGGATAATGATGATGATAGCAAAATGGCTGATTTATTGTCCTACTTCCAGCAGCAACTCACTTTTCAGGAATCCATGCTCAAACTTTGTCAGCCTGAGCTTGACACCAGTCAGACTCACATTTCAGGTATGAAATCTTGGATGCTATAACTTGGCAAGAAATACTTTTACTTAAGATGCATCGTAAGTGTAGTAAGCTTATCAAATCTTCAGATACCTTTACCAGCTATATAGCAGTTGTTCTGGCCTACAGTGTAGAAGAAATCTAATTCCTTAATATGTTTTTCGACAGTTAAAATTAAAAAAATTTGATACAGCGCTTGTATTGGAGATGTTTCTGGTTTTGGGGGTTAGAATATAGAAGTTGATAAGTTAGGTGTTTGACTCAGGATTATATATTGTAACGGAGCTAGGAGACTTTGAATAGATTCAAAGACCTTATATACCAGCAAATATGTACAGGAATTTGGAGATTGTGTGAATGATTAAAAATGCTTATACTTTATTTGCTTGAAGCAGACATGTTAAATTTGCCTTGGGAATTTACAGACCCAAAAGACAATTGGAATTTTCAAGCAAGTGCAAAAGATTTAATAGGGTAATGTTTTGTTGCTATCAAAAGCAATATAGATGGAGGTCTGTAATACTTATTCTTGTGTCTAGACAATTCCCTGTGTCTACTGTGCTATCAGGCATTATAAGATATTTAGGAGGCACGGGGGCAGGGCAAGTGCTTTGGGTAATATGTGAAGATACCTTCTTGCGTTAAGTGGAGTCTTATTTTACTTCTAAACTTTAAACAAAAAGTTGTTTCCTTCTTGAAGTCGATTGGAGTAACGAAGCATCTTGCTCAGAAATGTGAATTAGGTGAAGTCAAATATAACCAATTTGCTATACATAGAGAGTATAGTTAATCTATTTTTGGTTATTTAAATAGAAACCACTGATTCATTGGTTTTCTCTAAAAACAGCAATAAGATAGTCATGGTATATAGGAAAAACTTCTTTTTTTTTTAACATGATGGTCTTTCTAATGATTATATTTTGTTTTCAGTTTTGCCAATGGAAGTCCTAATGTATATTTTCCGATGGGTGGTTTCTAGTGATTTGGATCTCCGGTCATTAGAACAGTTGTCTCTGGTGTGCAGAGGATTCTATATTTGTGCCAGGTATGAACTTTGTGAAACATTTCACTCAGTAGCCAGATGACATAGTTGAGGGAAGGCTACATCCATTATGTGATAGAGTGATACGCTCGAAATCCTCAGTGTGGTATAGTTGAGAGAGTACTGGATTTGGCATTGGAAAACTTGGATTTGGATACTGAATCTATGTAAGTCTGTATGACTTTGAGCAAATCTAGGCCTTAGTTTCATCATCTATAAAATGAGATTGGATTATATAATGTCAAAGACCTCTCCCAGTTCTAAATCTTATGAACTCTTATGTTAACTTATGTTAACAGAGTTCTGAAGAAAGCTATAGTACAGTTATCCGATGAGATTTGTGTAACCTATTTATTCAGTAAGATAAATGTCATTTCATCTGTTTTCATGTAGAATAGTGTGCTACTTTCAGTGGGTAGTTTGCATGCCAACCAAACTAATTTAGGAAAGAAATGTTTTTGAGAAATCTTACTTTGACCATTATTTTTTATCCCTTGGTATACTTCTTTCTTTGTCTCAGATGAAACATATCAATTAATTTAGTAAATCTTTGATCAAGTGTGGTTTACATTTAGATCAGAGCAAACCGCTAACTGTATGGGGGGGAGGGATGGCGGGGAATGGGGCTTTTTAAACTTTTAATGGTTTTAATATTTTGCTGCCTGCTTGTGTCAAGCAAATGGATGTTTTGACACCTGAAATTGGAAGAAATTTTCAGGGGTAAATTTTGGGTTTTTTTAGAATCTTAAATTTTTAATCTATTTTAAAATTTTTGTCAGTTTCTTCATTTTACTATTGAATCTGAAATAACTGTTTTATTGGATTTCTGTGACATAATTTAACCAGCATTAAACACTTGCTGTGTTGCCACTTAATTTTTGAAGAACTTAGCACTCTTGTATTCCTTTATTTTTTTTCTTATAGAGAACAATATTGTAGGGGTGTAATTAGAAAGGAGAAATTTTCATTAGAACAGTTTTTTATGTGTTATCTCACCATGTAAAAGCAGTTAAAGCATAGTCCTTAGACAAATATACTGGCTAAATAAAACCACAAGAGGTGTTTCAAAAATTAACATTTTTAGTTGTTGACCCCTATAGCTGCACGCTGTCATTTCAGTCAAAAAGCGGTAAATTTAAAGTTCGGTAAAGACTTATTTAATCCCTTTGCGCTACCTTAACTGATGTATTTTTCTATGTCTCCAAGTAGTGGGACTTACTCCATTCAGTATAATGAAGTTGGACATGTGCTCTAATTACCTAGGGACCCTGAAATCTGGCGTTTAGCCTGCTTGAAAGTTTGGGGCAGAAGTTGTATTAAACTTGTTCCTTACACCTCCTGGAGAGAGATGTTTTTAGAACGGCCCCGGGTTCGGTTTGATGGTAAGTTAAGCTTATAGAAGTCAGGAAGTATGGAAAAGTAGCATGAACTTTTATTAAATATGTGTTTTTATTTGCTGAAATGGAATTGTAACAATCAGCATATTTAGTAGAAAATGTTTAGAGGACAAAAGTGGGGCTAGAGGGACACGTAGATTTCTCATCTTACACACAATTGTGTTTTTTAAAGTATTTTTTCTTTTTATAACCTTGCTTTTAAGAATCTGTTCTTTTTCCATAGGAGTTTATATCAGCAAAACAACATATATACGTCAAGGTGAACAATCGCTTGATGGTTTCTATCGGGCCTGGCACCAAGTGGAATATTACAGGTACAACTGTAGTAAACTGAGTGAGTGAAAAATTATATCTATCCAAGTATGATTCAGATAGGAAAATTGTACTTGTTCAATGCAAATTGGTTTGGATTTCTTTCCTCCTTAGTTACTTGCTCAGGCACCATGTGGCATTCATACACAAAATGTCCCTGCTGCCTTTATTATTATTATTCACAGGAGCTATACACCTTTAATTAGAAGTAATATTTCAGTTTCTCTAGTTACACCAAAAAGTGACATTTTGCCTATTCAGTACATGGATATAAACTTACCAGAGTCTCTTTTACCTTTATTGTGCTTGTTTGCCTGTCCAGAGACCTTGCAATTCCTCTTCAATGTCCTGTTCTTGAAGTGTAGCTTTTTCAGTGGGGGTCAGCAATAAAACTTCCTTAGTGTGGAAATATCTATTCTTAAGTGGACTGGCAGGGCTGTTTGACATGGATTAACAGTCTGCCTGTCCAAAATAATATGACAGCTTTTTCATGATTGATATTCTTTCAGGGAGTGAAGCTCAAAATTTAAGTTTCTCTAAAACAAGATAAAAAGAACTTCAATTTTTTATCATCGTTATTTTATGCTCTTCAATAAGTTGTGTTTAGGCTGTGAGATACAAGCTTTATAGAAACAGAATAAGCCTAGGTGTCCTACAGATTAGTATGTTTTATTCAGATAGAATAATGCATCTTATTATGAAAGACGCCATTCCTTACCACCTACCTTGACCCTTCCCCTCCCCTTAGGCCCTGAAGATCTTAACATAGAAAACATAATTTGTTCAGCTTTTCCAGGTTTTATGTATTGTACACCTGTGTCAGTAGTGTTTTGAGGTTGTCTTTTCTCTTTTTCTCAAACACAGATACATGAGATTCTTTCCTGACGGCCAAGTCATGGTGCTGACGACCCCTGAGGAGCCACAGTCCATCGTTCCTCGTTTACGAACTAAGAATAGCAGGTTTTTATTTGTTGAGTCCTTTCGTCCAATCTCCATGTTAGAGTAACTTGTTACAGAGTCCATCACTCATTGGTCTCCTTTCTCTTAGGGCTTACATACATCTAAAAGCTAACTAATGGGCTTTTCTCTTATTTTAGAACTGATGCAATCCTCCTTGGTCATTATCGCTTGTCCCAGGACACAGACAATCAAACCAAAGTATTTGCTGTGATAACTAAGAAAAAAGAAGAAGTAAGTGTGAGCCTTGTCCTTTCCCAGTTTGTTTTGCATTCAAAGCCACCAGTGACTTGCTGAGCTCCCTGAAGAGCCCCCGTCTAGTATTGCCTTGGCCCTGAGACCTCCCTTCACACCACTCCCCCTCCCCCACCCAAAAAAACTTTGGATTTACTTGTGTGTTAAATGTATAGCATGCATGCCCTGTTGGAGCGGCTTCTTGAAGACAGGGACCATTTCACTTTTTCTTTCCTGATATCATCAGTGTCTAGTCCAGCACCTGGCCGAGTTAATGCATAACAAATACTTGCTAATTGATCAGTCACACAAGGAAGAAAGAGTCACTTATTTTCTTTCTTCAACTCAGTATTCATTAGTGCTGTTCCTTAAAAGACAAGAAATGACTGCTTCATTAGTGACAGGAACCATACTATTTAACAATATAAGAATACCTCATAATTTTATATCTGAAGAGAACTGGAATGTTTTATAAACTCTAATCATTTTTAGGGATTACTGTGAGTTTGATAATTTTAGGGCTAAAGCCAATTGAGTGTCTGCACTTTGTCCAGTGCTAATGTGGTAGGCCCTTGGGAAGAGAGGGCCAGCAGGCTGCCTAACGAGGGACAAGCTGTCCCTCATCAGAAAAACAATAGGTTAAAAATTCTCTGTCTCTCCACACTGGAATTGTGTCTATGAGTGCACAGCGCCCCTCCAGCCTAGGGAAGAGAAGAAGAGCCAATCTCAAAAAAGAAAATTTGACCTTATCATCCTCTCTAAACTACTACCACCCCATATCTCTCCTCCCTTGCATAGTCAGATTCCTAGGAAAAAACTGTCTATACATGTTACCTCTCTTTTGTCTCACTCAGTTCTCAACCCATTTGTTCCTACCTTCATCTTTCATTTGAAACTTCCCTTTCCGAAGTTATCAGAAATTTCTTAATTGATAAATCTGATAAAACCTTTTCATAAGCTTCAACTTTCTTGACCTCCCTTTAGCATTTGACACTGTTGATCCCCCTCTCCTCTTAGATAGTCTTTTCTGCTTTCATGAAACTGCTCTCTTGGTCTCCTACCTGTCTGACCTTTCCTCAGTCCTCTTTGTTGATCATCCTTTCACATTGTGCCCCCTAAATTATGGGTATGTCACAAAACTCTGTGATGTGTCATTTTCTCTTCTTTTTCAGCTCCTATGGGCTCAGTTATCTCCATGCAGATGACTTTTAGGTGTATATATATATATCCAGCCCTAGTCTCCCGAGCTCCATTTCTGAATCACTAGTTGCTTATTGGACATTTCAAATAGGATGTCCAGAAGGCCTCTCAAACCCAACATGTCCAAAACATAACTCATAATTTTTGCTCCCAGCTCACTCCTTTTTCTTACTTCTCTTTTTCTATTGAGGGCAACACCGTCCTTCCACTTACACAGTTCTATAACCTGAAGTATCCTTGACTTTTCACTGTTGCTTATCCCATATATGCAATCAGTTGCCAAATCCTGTTGATTCAACCTCCACAACATCACTTGCATCGTCCTTTTCTTTCCTCTCACATAGTTGTCAGCCTTATGATAGGACCTCCTCACTGGATAATTGCAGTGTACATAATTGGTCTTCCTACCTTCCAGTCCTTTCTTCACACATTTGTCAAAGTGATAGTTCTAAAATACAGGTATAACCATTTCACTCCCTTTCTCAGTAAACTGCTGTGGCCTCCCTAAAGCCTCTAGGCTCAGTTACAAATTCTCTTATTTAAAGTCTTTCACAACCTGGCTCCAGTCTTACCTTTCCAACCTTACGATGCATTCATTACTCCCCTCCACTGATGATACTTCAGTACAAATTGACCCTTGCTGTTCCTCATACCCCAAATTCCCTGTTTTGTCTCTGTGCCTTATACACGCTATTTCTATGTACTCCTTCCTCATCTCTGTCTCTTAATCTCAGATAGCTTTCAAAGTTCACCTCACATGTCATCTTTGTGAGGACTTTCCTAATGCTTCTCTACCTACTTGTATTTCCTCTGCTAATTACTCTGTGTGTGTGTGTGTGACTGTCAGTGTCACTTTCCCTCCTGAACTTTATGTACTTTCTGGGCAGGAACTTGGATTTTTTTGCTTTATATTCCCAGCACTTACAATGCAAACACATACTAGTTACTTAATAAATGCTCTTTTGACAGGTTGTTTGGTAGATTTGTCAGGGATGCTGCTAGAAAATCATTTCTACTCCCATTGAAAATGAGCTTGAAAAAGTCTTTTTTTCCCTCTTGGAAAAATGAAGTAAACAGTTCAAACAGGTGTTTCTGGCATCATGACATTCTTGGGTTTTTATTATCTTCACACTAACTCTATGAGTGTTCACTTCTTGTACACTTCTGCCCCTGCCCTCTTCTCTATCCCAGGTAGTTATTCGTGAGCTGATAAAAATTATTAGCTGCTTATTGTCTTTAAGAGATTAAGAGGTGCCTAAATACAATTGAGTGTATGTGACTGTAGACCTATAGCTCTGTAGCCCTTTGTATCATGCAGTGAAATACATAGG
This sequence comes from Phalanger gymnotis, assembly GCA_028646595.1. Classification (NCBI taxonomy): domain Eukaryota; kingdom Metazoa; phylum Chordata; class Mammalia; order Diprotodontia; family Phalangeridae; genus Phalanger; species Phalanger gymnotis. The sequence goes on along the minus strand of CM053627.1, from coordinate 183,768,122 downwards.
GCAGGATTTAGTCTGTGGAAAGTTCTAATTTTGTGATCATCTGTTGCTGCCCTTCCTGCCCCATCTCCAGGTGGCAGCTGGCGCTTGGGAAGATGGCCACAAAGGTAGCAGAGATCATGGCTGACTATGGTTTTGACAGTATTACTCCTAGGGTAATGTCAGAGAAGAGGTCTGGGCTTCTCTAATCAACAGTTTGAGTCCTCATTTAAGAGGAACTAAAACCATCTGGTTTTGTGTCTGAAAAGTAATAAAAATTTATTAGTGCTCACATGTTAATGTGTTTTTTAACCCATTTGATGCAGTATGATTTTTTTAGGGGGTCCTACCATGAAAACACACACACACACGCACACACAGACACACACACACGCACACCTTATTGCTGCAAACAATAAACTGTTCTTATTTTTTTTTTTTTTACAAATTTTTACCTCGAAGGGAGATCCAAGTGTGTCTAAGTCCAACAGTGGACTGAGAGTCAGAATATCTGGATGTTGGAAGCTTTGGGGTATAGCAGAAGAAGGCTGCTTTATATCAGGGGCCTGGGGCTCAAGTTCTTGTCATGGTCCTTCCACCAACTGGCTCCATAAATGTCTTTCGATTCCCTGAGCCTCAGTTTTTTCAGCTGAAAAAAAGCACACCGGATAGTTCTATCTAACCTGTGTATTCACAGAACTTTCGTGGTGAATTAAGTGAGATGTTAATAAAGTGCTTTGAAAAGGCACAAACTGTAGAAATACAGGATTATTAATAATGTTATCTTGGTCACTTTAACTTAAACACTTACAGAAATAATCGTTGGAGTAGAAAAGGTTCTTAGATCTCATTTACCTTTTTTTTTATAGAAACCAATTGACTATAAATATAGGTATTTTCGTCGAGTCCCTGTGCAAGAAACAGATCAAAGTTTTCATGTTGGTCTCCAGCTTTGTTCCAGTGGCCATCAGAGATTCAACAAGCTTGTTTGGATACATCATTCCTGCCACATTACTTACAAGTAAGCAAATGTCTTGAGTGTAATAAAGAAAAATATACATAAAAAGGGTTTTATTTCTTCCCCAGGCCATCAGGTTTGGGATTCTTCAGGGTAGATGAGGTTTTTTGCAGGGTAGGATGATGACACTGATTTACTGTAGATTGATTATTTAAATTATACAAGAAAAATTTTTAATGCTCTGCTATTTTGTCCTTTCCTCCTTTACACCTTTTAAACTTTGGTTTCTTTCCACTCACTGCCATTTAGTTTGTGGTTGGGGAGTGGAAACTAGTTTTATTGTTATATTAAGCAGAACCTAGTTAGGAGCATTACTCTTCTCAGAACATCGAGTAGTGCATTCTTGGACCAGATATAGGTGATTCTTGGGTTATCCACTCTTCTGAACTATGCATGCCCCAATTCCCTTTCATTAGTAGTCACCTGGAAAATATTTATTAAACACCTACCTTGTCGTCATCCCTCCTCCCAAACTCTACTTCATTGTGTCCTCATAGTCTGGAAGTGATCCCGGGTTCTCACATGTTATGCTAATAAAGCACAAGCTCTGTTACCTCCTCCTAAGCTGGAAGGGCTTTGAGTACCAGACCATTGACAGACCATGTCTGTCGTCTGAGAATCAGCTAAGTTTAAGTTCAGAGAAACTCATCACCAGAAGGTTGGCCACCAGGTGATAATTTATTATTTTTTTTGGCCACAGCATTTCATGAAGACATCTACTAAGGCATGCGAGGGGTGGTGATCTTCAACCAGGGAAGGAGTACCCCACACCAGTGAAACTACGGATCTTTTGAAGTATGTACCCATTACTGTGCTACATACTAGCTAGCAAGAGATATGAGAGAAATATGAGACGTGAGATAGTCTTTGCCCTTCAAGAGGCTTACTTGGGGAGACAAGAAACTTTTAGTGAAAAAATAATCTTAACATGTAAGTGCTGTTTATTGTGTGGCATAAAAGCCAGTTTTTCTTTTGAAGTTAGGTAAAGACATTAGTTTGCAAAGATAATCAACTTCTTTTATGTAGATTTGAGAGAACACAGACATTTGACTTTTAATAAGATAACCTTTTCTTCTTAAATTCTGCATTTTGAGAAGTAGAAGGTCTGGGTACTATTTATTAGCAGTTCTACCAGCATGGTTTGGGTACATAAAAAGATTATTTAAAAATCGTATCACTTTCAGATATATAAATAACGTATTTCCCCCCCCTTTGGGAAGTTCCTACAGACATGAGAGACTATTTTTTTCTCTCTCCAATCCTGGCCTTCAGTGGGGGCACACATAGTTCAAAGCAGTAGATAATCCCAAAGGCAGTTCTCCTACTGCTGTAGTCTGCTAGAGGGTCTCAAGCAGTAAAGAAGAACCAAGCTCAGACATTGTACAAAAGAGGTGGCAAGCAGCTCTAATTGGTTTTAACTAATATAAAAGGCAATTGGTCCCAGAAATAAGACATATGTAGTCTTGGCTCCTTCCTTTTTGGTGCTGGTCAGTTACTTAACTTTTGTTCTTTAGTTTCCTTTTCCATTTTTTTCCCCTTAACTATTTTTAAAAGAGCCTAGATTTGTCACTTTCCTCCCTCTTACCTTGATAATCCTGTTGATTATACAAATTCCGAATGATTATATCCTATGTGCCCTAAGAAATATAAAAGGATTTCAAGAGAAATTAGTTAGAAATTAATATTTTGATCTTCTCTTTCTAGATCAACTGGTGAGACTGCAGTCACAGCTTTTGAAATTGACAAGATGTATACCCCCTTATTTTTTGCCAGAGTGAAGAGTTTTACTGCATTCTCAGAAAAACCTCTCTAAGAATTTTACATCTTTCCTCTTGTAACTCTTGCATGGGTCTGAAGTATAGAGCAAAAGAGCACTTAAGTTATGAATATGTATATATTTGGAACTTATTTTAAATTGTTGGGGTTCTTTTGAGAAAAGTATAAATTGATATTTTTATTTTGGGGTAGTTGATTTGGGAAAGTGTTTTCTTTTAGAATTAAGATTATGAGTTGTCTTTAGCATTTATGTTGTCAGAAACAATATGAGCTGTTTTAATCATGTCATTTTTCAAGCAGGTCTGTAAGCAGTTATCCTTAAAGCAAATCTTCATCTGCCTGATGACTATAATATTTACATGAGTCAGGGATGGACTCTACTGAAAAAGAATTTTGCTGTACATGCGACATATAGTATATGTGCTCTGAAGGCTTAAAACGCAAAAAAACAAAACATTGTTCTACATTTCTTTGAAACTGAAGAGTCTCTAAATAAATGTTTCTTTCAAGAAAATGTACCTGGTTTGCCTTTTAAAAAAGTCATTCTCTTTACTCCAAAGCACAGAACATTAAGTGAACCAAAGGAGACTTGGAGCCATTTCTTCCATAGGTTAGTTTAAATAGCTACACTTATACCCTGACCTTAGCTCACTGTCTCATACAAGCATGATAATTCCAAGGACTTGGCGAAAGTGTGGTTGGCTCAGTGCAGTCCCACTACTTCTCGAAAAGTAACTCAAAGGGTAAAACCTCCTGGCTGAGTCAGGACCCTCATCCTTGCTATGAATGCACCTGTGAGTCTAGAGAGTTTGGACTCCAGAAGACAAAGCCCAGAGGAGCATAGAACTAGAGTCATAGAATGGAGATCATGCCATCCCAGCCCCTTTATCTTTACGCATGAGGATCTGGAGCCAGAGAGGTAAAGTAATATGTTGCCAGTAAATGACCAAATTAAAACTGGACTAAGACTCCCTGGGGGTAGGGGTGAGGCAGAGATGAGGTAGAGAAGGGAATGAACTTTGCGTCAGGTACTATGTGTGCTAACCACTTGGCAGATGGCCCCTTTTCATAGTAAGCCCTCCCAGAGCTCATCTCCTTTTCATTATATTGCGTTGCCATACATTTACATTAGCGCTTCTTTGTTACCCGGAGGTTTGGGGGGCTTTCCTGTTCCCAGCGTTTGATTCCAGTGTTAGAGTGGTGTGATGCAAAGAGCACTGGATTGGGAGTCAGAAGAGCCAAGTCCCGTTCACAGCTGGGGGCCTAGAGCTAGGTGCTTAACCTCTGCTGTGGTTTCCTTATCTGTGCAAAGGGTATTGAGCTAAATGACGGTGAAGGTCCCTTGCAGCTCTGAATCTGTGATTGTATTTGTGTTGCTCAAGTCTATTTTTGGAGGAAATGGGTAAAGCCAGCGTACTCATCTCTTAAAAAGAAAAATTCTTTATTAACAATGGAATTACCCCATTTGCAGTCCTTCCTACCAACATAAACATGACATAAAGCCTCCTTGTAGTTGTAAATTGTTTAGAGCTGGCAAGAGAATTCTTATGAGATGTGTGAAAATCTTTTTTTTTGTCTGTGTGTGAATAAGACAAATATACTCATAGGCCCACACATGAGAAACTTTTTAAATGAAATATATCTCATTGTCTTGGGACTATAGGGATGGGACCTGGACCTGTGTTTTTATTGGTACAGAGAACTCCCAGGTAAGGAGAACTCCCTCCACCAGTGAAGGTCAGCACCTTCTCTAAAATTTAGTCTTAGCCTAGAGTACTAAGTGATTAAACTACTTGCTTAACCAGTATGTGTCAGAGAGAGGACTTGAATCCAGGCCTTTGAGACTTTGGGTCCAGCTCTATGTTCTGTGCCATGCCGCCTCTCATAGGAACAAAGGAACCTCAAATGTTGCAGGTTTGGAGAGAGAATGCAACTTAGCTTTGGTTGGGTGCTTTGTATCAGACTTAAGCGGTGCTGTTGGGATCCAAAGAGGAGTGAGTAGCCTGGAAGAATTCTGAAGAAAATGGCAGTGTGGATTAAATGAGCCAGATATTTACAATATGGCTTTATTAGTTTTATCTGAAAGGTCAGTTACCCATGCATCCGTTATACTCCCATAAACCCACAGATAGAAAGTCAAATATATTATCTATCCTGCCATCCTTCCCTCCATCAGCATGGATAATTGAGAGCTGACAATAAGTAAACTCTTGACAACTAAGCAAATTTATTTTTTGCTCATTTTCAGTTGCCTTGAGGTTAAAAACAATAGTTTTTTCACTTTTTTTTTCCTAAACTCAATTTTGTTTTCCCCACATCCATCATTGAAACAAGAAAAACAAAACTCATTCATTACAAATATGTATAGGCAAGTAAAACAGATTTCTACATTAGCCTTGTCAAAAGAAATGCCTCAATCTGCCAAGTTCATCACTTCTTTCTCTGAAGTGCATAATGTGTTTTATTATGAATGCTCTGGAATTGTCCTTGGTTGGTCATTGGATTAATCAAAGTTCCTATGTCTTTCAAGTTCTTTGTATAACTTTGTTACTGTATAAATCGTTCTCCTGGTTCTGCTTACTTCACTTTATCTTAGTTCATGCAAATCTTCCCAAGGTTTCTCTAAAACATTCCCCTCGTCATTTCTTAAAAACAGTAAAGCTAGCTTTGACATTTTTATAATCTGTCTTATAGAAATTTTCTGTTATTCGCAGTTCATTTCTAAATGGTACTGAGAAATCAAGAAAGCTATGCCTAAAGTCAATCCCTCTTTTCCCCTCGATCTCTTCCTCTACATCTTACTATTCTTTCAAGGTAAAGTGAAGTTGAAAATCCCGCCTTTACCAATACGGCCTTTCCTGATCACCACTCCTCCTGCCAAGAGTGGTCTCTCATCATCTGCTCTCATTTCAGTTATTCTAATTCATATTTTAATTGTCTACGCATTGTCTCCATCGCTAGATAGTATTTTACTTAAATTTTTTTCTCAATAAGCCTTTATTTTTTACCCCTTCCACTTCCCTTTCCCACAATGGAAAAAATAAACCTCTTGCAAATATTCATGATAAAACAAACACCCACACCAGTGTCTAAACCATGTATATCTCATTCTGTATCTTGAGTCCAATGTGTCTCTTGTTAGGAGATGGGTAGCATGTTTCATCATTGGTCCTATGGAATTGTGGCTGCTTGTTGCATCAACTGGAATTAAGTTTTTCAAAGTTGATTGTCTTTACAATGTTACATACGTTATTTTCCTGGTTTTATTCACTTTATTCTGCATCAGTTTGTATGAGACAAGTTTATTTTTTGAGACTGGATCTCATATTTCATCAAGGCTGGAAATGTATCAATCACTCATGAACCCAATCCCAATACTGTTTGGCTTGGGAGCTTCAACCTGCTCCACTTTTTCAGACCTGAACTAGTTCATGTGTCATTAGGCCTCCTGCTGTGAGGCAGGGCCTTCTTATATTGTTGCCAGACTTAGTACAGACACCCATTCAGCATTAGCCCTATTGCTCCTCCAATCTCTCAAACTTAAATTCTGCAGATCCACCAGCCTCAGCTTCCCCAACAGCAAGGACAACAGTCCTGTGCCACTACACTCGGCTCTTTCATAATTTCTTACAGCACAAGAGTGTTCCATTACATTCATATACTGTAATTTGTTCAGCCACTCACTCAACCTCTTTAGTTTGCAGTTTTTTGCCACTACAAAAAGATGTGCTATGAATAGTTTTGTATACAAAGCCCAAAGCTTCTGCCTGCCAGACAGCAGAGCTAAGTATTTGGAGCATAGCAAAAAGCTCTAGAAGCTGATAGACCTTGAATATGTGGTGGCAAGCACACGGAATGGGGCCTAGGTTGACCAAGTGGAGGATTATCTAGTGCATATAAACCAACACCCTACCTATATCTGAATGGACTTGAAGTACAAAGTGGCCTGAAAGTCTTAATGAGCTCTTAAGCTTCAATAGCTTAAATTATAATGTAAGAGAAGACATCAAGGATAAAACCAGATAGTCCATTTGAAGGAAGCAGGAAGAGCAGATGCATTCAGACACTAGAGAAGGTGGCAAGAACAATGGTTAGCCTAGGCCAGATCTTAATTAGTCCTATTATCTGTAAATTGAAATATAAGTTCTTTGCTTGATGGCTTCTGTTTCCATGCTTTGGATTTTAAAGACCCTTGCTAGGAATTTTCCTGTTAAGCAACAATTCCTGAAGAGCTACAACTGTTGGGGACAATTAGGCTGTAGTGATAATGTCCTTACAGCCCCAGCTCCCCAAGGTTTTTCTAGCTTTAGAGGGACTAGTCGAGGTCAATGAAGAATAAGAAGAAGTCAAGGCAAGACTGACTACCAGTCAATCATTTTTATAGCAAACTTGGAAAGTGCCAGGTTTGGAATGAGAGGGCTTGGGTATAAATTGTGGGCTTCTAACCATCTCTAAGACCTTATGCAAGTGACTTAACCTCTTAGGGCTCCAGTTTTTTTATCTGTAAAGTCACATAAAATTTAAAACCTCTTAGGGCTCCAGTTTTTTCATCTGTAAAGTCACATAAAATTTTAAACTATTGCCTTTAAATATTTTGATAATATAAATTGGGGAGTTTGTTGTTGAGTCATTTCAGTCATATGTAAATCTGTAACTCCATTTGGGGCTTTCTTGGCAAAAATACTGGAGTGGTTCACCATTTCCTTCTCCAGTTCATTTTACAGATGAGAAAACGGAGACAAACAGGATTACGTTGACTTGCCCAGGTTCATTCAGCTAGTAAGTGTCTGAGGCCAGATTTGAACTTATTACAAGTCCTCCTGGCTCCAGGTCCAGCCTTGGTTCACTGCCACCTAGCTACCCCGCTTGGGGAGTTACGGGATGTTAATAAAAATTAACTTAGTTAGCATTTATGAGTGACATAGTATCATAGAATATAAGCACTGGACAAGATCTTAGCACTAAACTACAACCTTTTCATATTGAAAATGAGGAAACAAACCCAAAGAAGGCACAATGATTTGTGGAGGCCTTATCATCAGTGGCTTAGGTCAAGATGACAACCCTGGTCTTCTGATTCCCAGTTTTATGAGATTGAAATACTGAATTTTTAGTGGCCAGGAGTCAATGTCAATGGGTTGTAGCTCGTATCCCAAGAAAAGAGGACAGAGCTGGAGCTCTTTTGTTTCCTTGTATAGCCCAATGTATACATATGGGCAAGTAAGAGGCCTTGAAAAGTGACACTATTTAAGACCATGAGAGCTTGGACTTCTGGGTGTTTGCCAGTAGATGGCACTATAAACACAGGAATGTTTTCTTCATCGCTTCAGTTGATGAAATATGGGTTGATCATTTGAAAAACTTTTTTCTTCTTTCTGTTTTAAACATGACAAACATCAGCAAACCAAAAAATTTCTATACACAAGAATAGGAAAAAGGGGTTGTATGTTCATGCTTTTTCTTGAATAATAAAAGTCAGGCAAGAAATACCAGCCCTTGATTCTAACATATGAAGGAAAAGGTGTCATCCCTCCACCCCCTTCTTTACACTCACTATTCATTCAGCAAATATTAAGATGTAGAACTAATATAGTATCAAAGATATAGAGCAGGAATGGACCTCAGAGGTCAATCTAATCCAACCCCTTTATTAAGCTGCAGAGGCAAGATCTGAATTTAGGTTCTTAAACTTTGTAGAGTCAATGTTCATTCCATTCGACCACCATCACTCCCTGGTGACACCAGATAAATGCATAATCCCTGACCTTAGAGAGCGTGTATAGTCTAGTAGGAAAGACAGGATGTGCACAATGTGATATGAAATTACTGTTATGATGAGAGAAAGGGGCTAAATCTGTGTTTTCATCGGGCAATACTGATACAGGTAAGCATCTTCTCTATCACTCACAGTCCTAGAGAATTGGGTAGGGCATTGAGAGATTAAAGAACTGGCTTAGGGTCCCACAGCCCATTTGTGTCAGAGGTGTGCCTTGAACCCAATGTCTTCCTCTGGGACCAACTCTCTGTCCACTATCCCATGCTGCCTCTCTTTAATTATTATTAACTGTGATATAAAATGCATGCCAAGTGCATAAGAGAGGTACAAACAAAATGCTATGACAGGTGAGGAGAAACCATTCCTTGCTGGGAGATCAAGGAAAGTTTCATGGAGGAGGCAGTTTGAGGAGGCCCTTGAAGAATGAATGGATAATAATGACCAGAATAACCAACAGTTCAAAGATTCATTTTATACAGTGATTTAAGATCTTTATAAGCATTCTTATTTTATAAGCTTGGAGCTGGGAGGGACCTTAAAGGTTATCTAATCCATAATTTGATTCCCACAAAACTCTGTGAAATAGGAACTAAAGGTTTTATTATCTTCCTTTTGACAGGTGTGGAAATTGAGGCTCAGAGATATTAGTTGCCTGCGATCACACAGCGAGCATATCAAAGTCAAGAGATGGAGACGAGGACACAGGCATTCCAGGCACAGGGGATGAGTGATGTAAGTAAAAACACCCAGGCAAGAAAGCCTGAGATATTAAAATACCTGGGGTGGGGGTTAGGGGGGGTGTTAATAGTGTGGTTAAAGACAGGAAAGCTAAATTAGAACTAATTTCTGGAGGATTTTGAATGTCTGGCTAGAGCTCAGACTCTAAAAATTTTATTTTTAGTTCTAAATTCCCTCCCTTTTCTTCCTCTCCCACCTATTGAGAAGACCAAAAAAAAAAAGCCCATTACAAATATGCGTAGTCATACAAAACAAATTACCACATTATCCAAGTCAAAAGAAAGGAAGAAAGAGAAGAAAATATGCTTTAATTGGTACCCTAAGTCCATTAGCTCTGTATCTGGAGATGCAGGATGTTTCATCATGAGTCCTTTGGAATTGTGGTTGGTCACTGTATTAATCAGAATTTCTAAATCCTTCAGAACTGATTTTAAACTTTATTTAGTAGGAAAGAAAAGGCACTGAAGCTTTCGTGTGTTTTTGTTTTTTCCCAGGAGGAAGCGATATAATCAGAGTTGTGCATTAGGAAACTTTATCTGGTAGTATATACGATGAATTTGAGGAGTGAGAAACCGGAAGTAGTAGATGCTTGATAAATTCTTGTTGAGTTATAGATTTTGATTGATGGTGGTATTATCAGTAAGGATGATTAAGGAATAGGTGGCCATCTTAGGTTCCCTAAGATTTCTAGAGACTGGCTATAAGGTAAGGCTGTCATGGAAAGAACATTGGAATGAGCCAAAGAACCTAGCTTCAAGTCCGGAGTCTGATACTTAAAGGCTATGCAACCTTGATCAACTCTCATAACTTCTGAATCTCAACTTCCTTATCTCCGAATTCTTCCTACCCTACTCAGCTGTGATGAAGAAAGTATTCTATGCAGAATGGAAATGACAATGGTAGCTAGCACTTTCATAGGCTTTAAGGCTTACAAAGCTTGAACTCATTTCTTATTGTTTATTAATCTAGGTTTCCAGTCCATTCGCAAATCAAGACATCATCCTTGTGATGTCATTAGTCCTCTTCAAGAACGAAGGAGAAACTACCATAATTTTGTAATCTAGGGTAGAAATAATGAGGTCCTGGCCTTTCTTGTGCTTCTTAAGCATAGGGACAGTTTCATTTTTGTGTTTCTATCCCAGTGCCTAGCACAGTGATTGATAAATGTTTAATTAATTGATGGTGGTGTGGCCAATGCCTGCTAGGCAGTGCAATGGATATAGTGTTGGGCCTGGAGTCAAGAAGACTCATCTTCCTGAGTTCAAATCTGGCCTTATTTTTAACTGTGTGGCCCTGGAGAAGTCACTTCACTCTGCATCTGCCAAATGATCTGGAGAAGGAATGGCAAGCCACTTCAGTGTCTTTGCCAAGAAAACTCCAAATGGGGTCATGAAGAGTTAGACAGGACTGAAACGACTGAACAACGACAACAAATCGTGTGGCCAATAAGGATTGTTAAGGCATAACCCTTCTAGACCTTCTCAATATGTAGGATTCTCATTGATGTCTTTTCTAGAAATCCTATATGGTAGATATGACCACTGGAGTCACTAGAGACTTTTTAGCCATGAGTATCATCACAGTGTTTAAATTTAGATATTTCTAGAACTTCTCAGTTACTTTACAAAACTAACATCCTTTGCTTGAAATGAAGACTAGGTGGGGGATGAAGGGTAGGGAATGTCCTTATCTCTGGGTCATGAGTCACATGATTTAAAAAATTTTTATTTTTATTTTTAGATGCCTCTAGTTCCTCAGTGCATTTGGTCTTATAACTAGTGAAGAAATCTGTTAAATTCATTCAGGACTTCCAAATCACATCTTCCTTCCCTGGGTACGTGACAAACACTAGGGGGAGAATTTCAAAAGCAGAGGCCTTCTAGACCAGCCCTGACTTGAAAAGGAATCCCCTTTAAAACACCATCCAGATTCTGTTCAAAGAACTCCAAGGCAGGGGCATGCTACCTCCCCAGGCAGCCCATTTCCCTTTGAGATAGTTTTAATGTTTAGGAGAGGTAGAATGGTTTGATAGATAACAGATCCAACCTTGGAATCAGGAAGAACTGAATTTAAATCCTGCTTCAGATACTTAGTTGCTATGTGACCCTGGGTGAGTAACTTTACCATCTACATCTCTGTAAAATTGGGATAATGATAAGAGCACCTACCTCCCAGAGTTGTCTTAAGGATTGAATGAGAGGATGTTTGTAAAACACTTTGCAAACTTTGAATCACTCTGTAACTGCTAGCTACTGTTATGGAAAGCCCTAGGCAAGTCACTTAACCTTTTAGTGGCCTAGACAACTCTCCAAGACCATAAGTCGTAGAGAAAAGTGCAGATCGGAATTGGTAGAGGGAGTTTCTTCATTGGGAATTCTCTGTATCCATGAAATCGTGGACTAAATCTTAGGAAGTGTTCTTTACCTAATGGTTAAAATGTTTATTTCTGTGATTTCTCCCTATTACTCTGGGACCAAGCAGAATGTGTCGTCCCCGTGGAGGCTCCTGGTCAATAAAGAACGTCGATCCAGAATTGCGAAAGAAATCCGAAGATGGCACTACTGCAAACGTGCCAAGACACCGCAGTTGGGACATTAGGTAGAAGTCTGGCCTTTTTCCCTGATGAGCTGGCTTTTCTGCACAGATTAACTTCTTAGCGACGGAAATTTTAGCCAGCCATAGTTTGTGCAGGCTCAAGGGAGCAAGGAAGTTGAAAGTTGCCACATTAGGTACTTCATGAGGCCTTAGAAGCAAATCTTATACAGATTAACTTAGAGTGAAGGTTAAGTACTGTTTTCTCTAGCTATTTCCCCCTGGTCCTAATCTTAGGGAAGGAAATGATCAAGGGGTAGGGAAATAGGTGGAATGAAGTTTGGAATGTTGCCTGTTGAACAGTAGATGATTTCTAAGAGAATTGGCGGGGATTTTTACCTTAACACAGTCCTGTAGTGTCGGAAGGTATCCAGGCAGTGGGGTCAGAGGACATGGGTTTAAATCCTTGCTTTGCTGACTACTCCCTGGGTACTCTTGGATAACTCAATTAATCTCCCAGGGCCTCATTTCTTCATTTGTAAAACAAAGGGATTGGATTAGCTGGCCACAATACTACTAAGGCCTCTTCCAGCTCTTAGGTCTATGATCCTATGATTTCTCTTTCCACTTCAAAATCTTATGATTCTATAAATGTTCTCTTTTTAACCTTTTCCCTCCTTTTTTAAAACAAATAAGGCATTTATTCTCCCTCTTGCCCACTTCCCCCCAACCAAAAAAAAAATGGAAATCAAAAGACCTTATAAATGATGAAAAAATCCCATATGGTGTATTTCACAAGCCCGCCATATTCTTACCAACCTCCTCCACACTTATCTGGGCCTTATCAACAACACTCATGAGATCCGATAAATACCAACAACCTAAAGAATCTCAGTGTTGGTTCTGTAAGCCCATTTCTCTTCAAATTGAGTTCAGCTTGATTGATTTCTTTATGACCTGGCCAGTTTCGCCAAGGCCTGGCTATTCTGAATAGTTGCTATGTTCTTTGTCCTCTTTGCTCCTTGCCCTCCCTACTACCCCATGCCCCTAACCTCATTTTCAAAGTGCCAGGAAAAGATTGCCCTCCTGATAACAACTTGCAGAGTGGACAGCATGCTGGACAAGTCAGGAGGACTTGGGTTCAATTTCTGACCTGGACACTAGCTGTGTGACCATGGAAAATCACCTAACCTGTCTGAGTCTTAGGTCTCTCCTCTGTAAAATGGTGATAATAACACCTGTAGGACTACTGTATGGGTTGTGTAGAGGTTCAAATGAGATAATGTATGTAGAGGAAGCACTATATAAATGTCAATTGATGTTTTTACAGTATCTTTTTCAAAAGGAATGATTTTATTTGGAATTAGTGGTTCCATATTGGCATAGCTCCTCTAGATTTGGGGTGGCCACTTGAGGAAGAACATCTCCCTTGGGACCCAGAGTCCACAGGGGAGAAGAGGGAAGGGAAGGGAAGGGAAAGGAAGGGAAAGGACAAGGGAAATCAAGGGAAGGGAGAGAAATCTTATTCTTTTAGAGCAGAGAAGTCAATTGTGCTGCTACCAGGCCAGAACACTCTTGAGTACAACTTGAACCAGAATAAACTGTAATTGGGAAATATTTAATAAAATAAGTAAAAATACAAGAGAACATAGATAATGTTAGTATGTGGTTTTGTAAGTCAATTTGTAGCCTCTAGGGACCCTTAGGTCTAGTTTAGTGCCTCCCCCATTTCTATTTGAGTTCTTTACTATTGCTCTAAAGATTCAAACTGGTCAACATTAAAAGCTAACAAGGCACAGTTCTGTCAGGTGGAAGTGGATTGGATTGTCCCCAAGAACTCGACTGACAAAGAATGTAGAAAGGAAGGGATGGCATGGAAAACAAACTAATACATAAGTCTTAGTCTCCTGCAGGTAACTTGGGAAGAGCCGTCCCACAGAGATTCTATTTGGAGGAGTACAATAAGGGCCTAGAGATGCCGTGGGAGTTATAAAACACTTGGTATTGGATGTGAAGAGAAGAAAACAGTTCATGTTTAAAAATTTGAAGGATTCTGAGCTTAAATTAGTTCTCTCAAGAAAACCACTGACATTTACATAATACCCCGAAAGTTTATAAAATGATTTCCCTGCAAAAAAAACTTAGTGAGCTCAATCTGACTAATATGGAAATATGTTTTGCATGATTGCACATGTATAACATATCAAACTGCTTACCATCGCAGAGAAGGGGGAGGTAAGGTAGGGAAGAAGAAACTTAAGAACCAAATTTTTTTTTTCAAAATGAATGTTGTAAATTGTCTTTACATGTAATTGGGAAAATAGTAAAGTATTATTAAAAAACCTTAGTGAGGCGAGTCATAAAGCATTATTTTTCCATTTTATAAGTGAGGGCTGTAGAGACTAAAGTGACTTGCCCATAGAGATAAAGCCAGAGCCAAATTTCAACCTCTAAATCCAGAAAGCTTTCCGATATATGATCCAGCCTCTCCTTCTGGTTTGAGAACAGTCAGTTTAAATGGAGCTATCTCTCCTGGGCAATGGCATTGTTAACATAGCCAGCAGTATGGGGTAATGACTGTAGTATTAGAAACGGAGTAACCATCAGTCAAACAACATACATGTATCATGTGCCAGGCCCTGTCCTAAATGCTGAAGAGACAAAGACAAAAATGAAACAGTCTCTGCCCTCCAATTGCTTATGTTCTATGACCCAAGTTCAAATCTAACCCCTGATTATTGTTAGCTATGTGACATTGGGCAAATGATTGAATTTCTTTAGGTCTCAGTTTCTTTAGCTGTAAAAATGGCTATAATATTACCTGTAGCAGCTACCTAGGGGTAGCTAGGTGGCACAGTGGATAGATTGCCAGGCCCAGAGTCAGGAAGACCTGGAAAATCTGGCCTCAGACACATCTAGCTGTGTGACCCTGGGTGAGTAACTTAACCCTGTTTACCTCAGTTTCCTCATCTATCAAATGATCTGGAGAAGAAAATGGCAAACAACTCCAATATCTTTGTTAATAGCAGCACCTACCTACACAGGATTGTTGTAATGTTCCCCAGTACAATAATACATGTCAGGTGCTTTGCAAACTTTAAAACACCATACCAATGCATTTCTTATTAAGGAACTGGCTGAATCTCTCTAAATATGCATGTGCATTTTATATTAGAGGCAAGAGTATAAAATATTCCTGGATCTAATACAATAAATTCCTCTTGTGAATCTCAAATGGCTTTGACCTTGATGATATTCCTGAAGAAGCTTCAGATTCTGGGGAATTTAGAGGCAAAGTGCAAGAAGAATATCTTGATTCCTCTTTAATGACAGAGGGACAGAAGGTCCATGGAAGCTATAAATAGCACATCTCTCACCTTTCACCTCTCACCTCACCTCCCACCGCTCTCTCCAGTGGTCTTGCTCCCATTCCTCTCCCCCAACATTAGCTGTACAAGAATCAGAGGCATCCACGTCAGCAGCAAGATGGGCCCCTTCTGCCTCCTGTTATGGGGAAAAAATCCTGGAGAACCTGAAAAACAGGTGGTAATATGAAAAGCAGATTTTGCGTTGGGAAGAAACATACTCAAGAACAGGTTTTTTTCCTTCCTTCTCTCAGAACTGTCATTAAGGACAGGCTTTTAAGAGGCAGCCGGGTCAACCACCAGAGTGCATTTTATTTATGTTTTGGGGTGAGGGAAAACGGGCCTTTCTGTCCAACAGGGATAGCAATATTTGTGCTTCCCTAGTTCACAGGGCTGTCCTGAGGAAAGCCCTTTGTGAACCTTAAAGCCCTCCTGATAATGGGGGTTCCTGGAATTTTGTTCTTCCCTTGCCTTCATTGCCAGGGCATATTCCCCTCCCCCCCTTAATCCTTTTCTCTGGCCCAACCATCCTCTCTGGAGCTGGGATTTCTATTTTGGTCCTAGATTTATGGACAGCTTTTCTTTCTTCGACTGCCTTGAGCTGCCCTAACATATCTAAAATCATTGCTGAGTAATATGGCCTCCCGGCTGGAGAGCCTGACCCAGAGCTCCTAGATCATAGGACCGTAACCCTACCTAGAGCAGGGAGGGGCATTACAGTTCAGCTAGCCCAGCACCCTCATTTTACAGATGAGGAAACGAGCCCAGACAGATGAAATGAAATTTTGTGTTCAGGGTCACATAGGTGGTAACTGGCAGAGCGCAGATACAAACTTTGGTTGTCTGATTCTGAGCCAGCTCACCGTTTCCACCACGTCCGTCTGCTGGCCCCTTCTGGTCTCTTTTTGTATCCAAGGCCGCTGTTTCCCACAAAGATGCCCTTCACATAGGCCTGGTTTCCCTGGTTTTCCTCATTCCTGCTCCTGTTTTTCCTCGATCCCTTTTACTGAGGATGTGGAATGTCCTTAGATGGCAGTTATCCAGGGTGGAGAGGCAGAGAGATGCTGTATTGGTGGGAGGTATGGACAGAAGGTCGGACTGGCCAGAAAGTCAGTCAATAAACATTTATTAAGCACCTACTATGAGCCAGTTACTTTGCTAAGTGTTGCAGTACAAAGTAGGGTAAACGATACTCTTTACTCCAAGGAGCTCACAAATTAATAAGAGTACAATAAAACAAAGGGCAGCTAGGTGGTGCAGTGGATTGAGTACCAGTCCTGGAATCAGGAATCTTTTAGAGTTCAAATCTGACCTCAGATCCTTACTGTGTGATCCTGGGCAAGTCACTTCACCTTGTTTGCCTCAGTTTCCTCATCCGTAAAATGATCTGGAGAAGGAAATGGCCAAACTACCCCATTATCTTTGTCAAGAAAACCCCAAATGGGGTCATGAAGAGTTAGACCAACAACTGAAAAATGACTGAACAAATAATAACATGCAAACAACTGTGTACAAATAATAATAATAGGTAACATTTATATAGGACTTACTATGTGCCAGGCATTTTTCTAAACCTTTCATAATTATATAATTATAATATATAACAACTTATATATTATAATTATGCAATTATAATATATAACAACATATATTATAATTATATAACTATATAATTAATAATAATATAATATGAATTATACGTTATAATTGTACAATTATATGATAACAACCATATATTATAATTATGTAATTATAATATATAATAACAATTATATATTATATAATTATCTTATTTGATTCTCACAACCACCATGGGAGAGAAGTGCTGTTATTATCCCTAATTTACAGATGAGGAAACTGAGGCAAATAGGGGTTAAATGACTTGCCCAGGGTCACCTAGCTAATGTCTGAAACCAAATTTGAATTTGATTCTTCCTGACTCCAGGCTCCATCCACTGTACCACCTAACGGTGGAAATAATCAACAGAGGCAAGATGTTAACATGAAGGTGGAATCAGGAAAGGCTTCCCATGTAAGTGGGGTTTTAGGTAGGACCTGAAAGAAGCCAGGAGGTAGAGATGAGGAGGAAGAATATTCTACAAATGAGGAACTGAGGCATCAGGGTAAAGTGACTTGCCCAGGGTCACACAGCTAGTGAGT
This sequence comes from Phalanger gymnotis, assembly GCA_028646595.1. Lineage (NCBI taxonomy): Eukaryota > Metazoa > Chordata > Mammalia > Diprotodontia > Phalangeridae > Phalanger > Phalanger gymnotis. Next base: position 183,750,781 of record CM053627.1, on the reverse strand, counting down.
GTCTGAGGCCAAATTCAAACTCACTCCAAGCCCAATGGTCTATCCAGTGTGCCACTACCTAGCTGCCACCAGGGATAACAGAGGGGTCCAATTAGACACGGCCTAGGAGCGGTTGATGGTCTTAAAAGAATGGAAAGAGAAAGGAAGAGGAATTTGGGAAAAGAAGGTGAGGGGAAATGATTTTACATAGAATGTATAAGTAGAAGTTTATACATATAAAGAGAAGGGAAATGGGGTAGGGGGAGGTAGTGGGTAACACTTAAACTTCACTTTTACCTGAACTGCTCAAAAGAAGGCAAAATATACACAGACACACACACACACGCATGCACAAATAGATGCACATACACACAGGGTTAGGTACAGAAATATATTTTACTCAACAGAGAAATAGGAGGAAAAGGGAAAAAGAGGGAAAGAGAGAAAGAATTAGAGACAGAATAAATTAAGGGAAGGAATAGTCCTAATCAGAACAAACTCTAAGGATGTACAAAACTAGAATTCTTTTTGAGGTGGCAAAGAATGGGGAATCTGAGGAGATGCCCAACAATTGGGCAAAGGGTGAACAAGTTATGGTATGTAATTGTGATGGAATATGATTGTGCTCAATGTTCATCAGCATAACAACCAACCAGGATTCCAGAGGACTAGTGATAAAACATGCTGCCCACGTCCTTATTGAAGGGTGAAGGACTCAATGGAGAATGAGACCAATTTTTATTTGGATACGGCCATTGTAGGAAGTTGTTTTGATTAATGATACATGTTTGTAATAGGTTTAGTTTTCCTTGTTTTCTCAGTTAGGGTAGGGGAAGTAAGAAGACAGATTTTGGCCGATTAAAACAAATAAAAATATTTTTTTAAATTGGCAAATGACACAAATTGGATCCTGATGTGGTTTTTTAAAAAAACATATTTATTTATTTTTACTTTTCAACATTCACTTCCATAGGCTTTTGAGTTTTAAATTTTCTCTGCCTCCCTCCCCTTGCATCTCCCCAAGATGGCATGCAATCTGATATAGGCTGTACATATACATTCATATTAAACATATTTTTGCATTAGTCATGTTGTAAAGAAGAATCAGAACCAGTGGGAAGAACTACAAGAAAGAAGAAACAGAACAAAACAAAACAAAAAGAGAGCAAATAGTATGCTTCGATCTACATTCAGATTCCATATTTCTCCAGATGGGGATGGAATTTTCCTTCGTGAGTCTTTTGGAGTTATTTTAAGTCCTTGCATTGCTGAGAAGAGTTAAGTCTATCAAAGTAAGTCATCTCACAATGTGGCTGTTACTGTGTACAGTGTTCTCCTGGTTCTGCTCATTTCACTCAGCATCAGTTCATAAAAGTCTTTCCAGGTTTTTCTGAAGTCCATCTGCTCATCATTTCTTATAGCACAATAGTATTCCCTTACATTCATATACCATAACTTGTTCAGCCGTTCTCCAACTGATGGGCGTCCCCTCAATTTCCAATTTGGCCACAACAAAAAGGGCTGCTGTAAATATTTTTGTACATGTGGGTCCCCTTTTTATTATCTCTTTGGATACAGCTTTAGAAGTGGTATTGCTGGGTCAAAGGGTATACACATTTTTATAGCCCTTTGGGCACAGTTTCAAGTTGTTCTCTAGAATGGTTGGATCAGTTCACAACTCCACCAACAATGAATTAGTGTTCCAATTCTCCCACATCTTCTCCAGCATTTATAATTTTCCTGTTTTGTCATATTAGCCAATCTGTCGGGTATGATGTGGTACCTAAGAGTTGTTTTGATTTGCATTTCTCTAATCAATAGTGATTTACAGCATTTTTTTTCATATGACTATAGATAGCTTTCATTTCTTCTTCTGAAAGCTGCCTGTTCATATCCTTTGACCATTTATCATTTGTGGAATAACCTGCATGCTTATAAATGTGACTCAGTTCTCTATACATTTTAGAAATGAGGCCTTTATCAGAGACCCTGGTTGTAAAATTTCTTTTCCAGTTTTCTGCTTCTCTCCTCACCTTGGTTGCACTGGCTATACAACTAGTAAAATGATTTTCCTAAAACACAGGTCTGACTGTGTTAACTCCCCTACTTGATAAGCTCCATTGACTGGAATTTTGGAAGCTTTGTTTGTGCAAAAACTTTTCAATTTAACGTAATCAAAATTATCCTTTTTGCATTTCATAATGTTCTTTCTCTTCTTTGGTCATAAATTCTTCCATTTTCCATAAACCTGACATGTAAATTCTTACTTGCTCTCCTAATTTGCTTATAATAACATCTTTTATATCTAAATTGTGGACTTTATTTTGGTATATGGTATAAGATGTTGGTCTATGCCTAGTTTCTGCCATACTATTTTCCAGTTTTCCCAGCAGTTTTTGTCAAATAGTGAATTCTTATTCCAGAAGCTGGCGTCTTTGGGTTTATCAAACAATAGATTACTATAGTCATTGACTACTATGTCTTGTGTATCTAACCTATTCCACTGATCCACCACTGTTTCTTACCCAAGTAATTTTGATGATTGCTGCTTTATTATACAAATTAAGATCTGATATGACTAGGCCACTTTTCCTAGAATTTCTTTTCATTTATTCCCTTGATATTCTGGACCTCTTGATCTTTCAGAAGAATTTTATTTTTTTCTAACTCTATCAAATAATTTTTGATAGTTCGATTGTCATGGCACTGAATAAGTAAATTAATTTAGGTAACTTTGTCATTTTTATTATATTAGCATGGCCTACCCATGAGCAACTGATGTTTTTCCAGTAGTTTAAATCTGACTTTATTTCTGTGAAAAGTGTTTTGTAATTGTGTTTATATAGTTCCTGGGTTTGTTTTGACAGGTAGACTCCCAAATATTTTATGGCTACAGTAACTCTAAGTGGAATTTCTCTTTCTATCTCTTGCTGTTGGCCTTTGTTATTAATATATAGAAATGCCAATGGTTTATGTGGTTTTATATTCTGCAACTTTGCTAAAGTTGTTTATTATTTCAAGTAGTTTTTTTTACTTGATTCTCTAGGATTCTCTAAGTAAATCATCATATCATCTACAAAATGTGATAGCTTTGTTTCTTCTTTGCCTATTCTAATTCCTTCAATTTCTTTTTCTTCTCTTATTACTAAAGCTAACATTTCTAGTACCATTTTGAATAACAGTGGTGATAATGGATATCCTTGTTTAGGGCCTGACATTGTTTGGTTTATTGTGTAGACTTAAGAAAGTGATAGAGAAAATGTTAATAATCTATATTTAATTTCAAAGTGTGTTATGCATCAACTTTTTTCTCCTTAGAGAGTTGCTTGTTAAACATTTGCTAGCATAATTGTGGTATCATCTCCTCTAGTAGTGAAGGAACTCTGGGGGGCACACGTCTCAGTGAATGCTACTATTTAGAACTTTATGTTCTGCTGTGCACATGACAATGCTTTTTTTCTTTTCTTATTTTGTATTTAAAGTTTTAATATTTAAGCTTATGTTTCTTTTTCTTTTCTTATTGTGTATTTAAATTTTTGCATTTTGTATTTAAGTTTAAAAGAAATTAATTTAAAAAAATTTAAAAAACTTTCCCTCAGTCTCCCCATTCTTCAAGATTCCCTGGGCCCCCAAGCCCTTTTCTTCTCCTTAACCTCCCATTTAACCCTTTTTCTCCAATAAGACTGTTCTAAGCACTCGAGCAAAATGCTGGCCTTTTGAAAAATCCAGGATCGGCTCCCACTTTTCAGTTGTCCTCTTCCAACCACTTTAAGTGACCCGGAATAAATTTTCTCTCTTTACCTGACGATCACTTCCTTTGCCTCATTTCCACCAATAGGAAGAAACTAGATATGTAGACCATGAGGTAAGAGTGTGTAGCTTTTAGAATGTGTTCAGGCTGTCACGGACCCTCAAAATGTATTCCCCACTCCCCTCCCCTCCACTCTGGATAGGTGACCGTTGTCTGAGTTCCAGGGCTGGCATTACGTACAAAGAATTTATTTCTAACAGTGGAACTCTAGTCATTAGCAAGTTTGTGGGAGAAGTTTTTGTGGGTGTTGGAGGCAGGGGCATTCTTGGTCAAAGTGACTCCGTTTAAAGCTGGTCTCTCCTTTATTCCACAGCTCTAACCCGATCTTCTGAACCTACTCGGCTACCTTGCAATAATTTCGGGGACTTAGTTGTTTTTGAGTATCACTTTTGACCACTGCAATTCCAGTAGCCCTGACTACTGCCCCCACTTAGCTCTGACTGTCAATTGGACCTCTGGGTCTCTCTAACTGACAAGATGCTATCTGGAAATATTTGCCTTAAGGTTGTTGCTTGCTCACCTACTGAGGGAAGACAAACACAAAAGAGTCAGAGATGGCCATGTGCTCATGGCTACCATTGGCTAGGTGGGAGACAGGGCAGCCGTTTTTTTCTCCCACCTGGCTATCTGGGAGGCAGATCAAAGTAGGCTTCAAACTCAAGAGGGTGGAAGGGAGAAGGTGGGGCCCAAGGGTGGGAGAGAGAGATACAGAGAAAGATAGAGACAGAAAGAGAGACAGACACAGAGAGAGACAGAGACAGAGAGAAACACACAGAGACATAGAGGCACAGAGATAGAGACAGAGACAGAGAAAGAGATGGAGAGAGACAGATACAGAAAGAGAGACAGAGAGAAAAACACAGAAGAGACAGAGACAGAGAACTAGAGGGAGACAGACACACAGAAACAGAGAGACAGACACAGAGTGATAGAAACACAGAGACAGACAGACAGAGAGACAGAGATAAACAAATCATCACTTGTATACATACTAAGTTCAAGTTTAGCAACTGCTGAGTCATCAGTTCTGGCTCGCTGGCCAACTAGAAGACTCTTCATCACAGAATATCAGCCCTTCCATCACGTATGGCCAGAAACAGACTTCCCTTAAGTTTCCACATTGTCACATGGATTAGAACTAGGCAGAGAATATTTATAAATGTTTCAAGCGTCAGTTCTCATTGGCCAGCCCACCCCCATTGAATTAGGAAAAAGTATAATGTGCTCCTCTCACTTAAGGTCTTCAAGCCAAGCCAGAATACAAAATGTCTAACATCCCTTCTGACTCTGAGATTCTTTGATTTTGCCTTTGGGGACCTGGGGCTGAAACTCTTATTGGTTCAAGAAAAACTCACTCATTGCCACAGTTCCAAGAACTGGTTGAAGGTGTTCCCATCACCATATGTTGGAAGAGCAAACCCTGTTTATCTGTCCTGTTGCTATAGGAGATGGAACACTGAACCTGAGTTGGAATCTTGCCTCCAAAGGTTTGCTTAGCTGTATGACCATGGGCGAGTCACTTAATCTCATTTTCCTCATCTGTAAAATGTGGGGTTAATAATGGCACCTGCCTTACAGGGTTGTTATGAGGATCAGATGAGACCATGTATGTAAAGCACTCTGTAAACCTTAATGTACTATATAAACCCATTATTATTTCCACCAAGGTGCAAACGGTGTCATATAAGTGCAATGATCTGTGTAAGCGAGACAGTGTGTCAGTATCACACGGAGACCTGGAATTGCTCTAGGGCTTCTTGCTAATTAAAAAATTAGGATTCAGTTAATTGTAATTATAGTCCTTGAAGGTATTTTGGAAAGAAATACTTTTCACTTGAGTACTTCCTTGTAAAAAGCTAGTCAGGGCAGGCATGAAACATCCTATGTGTGGGTGAATAACCCTAATCTTGAATTAGCTCCAGTGGCTTATTTTAGGGGTCAGTGTTTTCAGGAGTTTGTATGAAGTGTCCTAGAAATTTAAAATAAAAGAAATTAAGTAGTCCATTGTATTCAGTTTTATATTTTTTGATTTTGAACTAAACACCAAAGAAAATTAATGTTTCTATCTAAAAATTAGAATGAAAAAAGCACAGTTATATGTGAAACTTCAAATCTCTTATGTATAGCTTGATTTTCCTTTTAAGTAGATTATAAATTCAACATGCAACTTTCAAAGATGTCCTGACTGTCTGAAACTAGTCCAGTGTATGGACAAGGATATTGGCCTAATTTAGTGCCATGGTCTTCAACAAAGCCTTTCATTTTTTTTTCTTTTTAATGTTGCATTGCCGCTTTTCAGGTGAATTTGTTTTTTGTTGGTTTTTGCTTAGCTACTATCATTTCCCAATACTTCCCTCCTTTGTAAGAAGATATCTCTTAATCAAAATGTCAACCATATCTGTTAAGTATTTAGCTTTCTGCACCTGTAGTCCACAATCTTTCTATTGAGAGAAGCTTCTTTGTTTTTCCCAATAAGATTTGGAAGAGGCTACTTACTTTTCAATTTTTTTTCTAAACCTAAAATGCGTTCTGTTTCTTCAGACATAAACACATTCATAGAAAGCAATTTCATGCTGTTGTAAAATACTTTTGCCAGGCTCAGATTATTCAAATATTCAAATAATAATTTTAACCGGCAATCATGTTTTAACTTTCACACATTTCAGACACTATCAATTTGTTTACTCCAACGAATGACCATGTGAGGTAAACACTGTAGATATTATCTTCACTTTAGAGATAAAGAAACTGAATCACCGAAAGATTCCTTGACTTACCTGTGATCACATAGCTAGTAGGTGCCAAAGGTGGGATTAGCACTCAGGGCTTTCTGAACATTAGAGCTAGAAAGGACATTACACATAGGTCATTTAGACCAAACTCCTAATTTTGCAGGTAAGGAATTAGCTGGGGCCCAGATTTGCCCAAACTCATACCGCTAGTTAGTGACCAAGTCAGAATTCAAGCCCTGGTCTTTTGGCTCACAGTCCTTTGATCTTTCTTCTATGCCATAGGATAGCCAATGTCATTTGAAATGTTCTGATATCAAAATATCAAAGGCAAAAAATATCAAAGCTACATTTTTCAAATGCTTCATTTTGTTGCTAAGCTAAACTGGGACTTGTCATTCCTGTCTTTGCTGATGCAACTTTTGGCATGAAATAGTTGCCACTGGGGTAGTTTCTCATTGAAGCGCCTTCTAGTTTGGAGAATGGAAGGCAGTTACGCACGCACACGTATACATCAGGCAATGAATGATACACACGTATACACACTCTGGGTGTTGTGGTTAAATGATATTTGTTTTAATCTGAAAGCTATTTAGTGAGAGGTAGCCAGGTATAGTCAAAAGAGAGTTAGCCTTGGAGGCAAAAAGAAAGATTTGGATTCAAATACTTATGTCTGATATTGTTCAGTCATATGCAACTCTTCATGACCCGATTTGGGGTTTCCTTGACAAAGGTATTGGAGGAGTTTGCCATTTCCTTCTCGAGCTCATTTTACAGATAACAGAAACTGAGGCAAATAGGGCAAAGTGACTTACCCAGGGTCACACAACCAATAGTGTCTGAGGAGGATTTGAACCCAGATCTTCCTGACTCCAGATCAGGTAGTCTATCCACTGAGCCACCTATGTCCCTGACATACACTAGCTATATGACCATAGGTCACATGCTTAACTTTTCAGTACCCCAGTGTCCTAATGTAGTTTGAAGTTTGGGATTCCAAGGTTCAGTAAAAGACAGAATGTAGCGCAAAACAGGACTTAGCAGAGAGAAAATAAGGTAAGCCAGCTTTAGCAGGTTAATATTCACAATAAAATGGGCAGTCTAGTGGTTAGGGAATCTATTGAAGTCTTTACCCTTAGTAACTTAGATATTGAAGACTGTCAGCTAAAAACAGTTTCCTTATGAACATGCATAGAGGCAGTTTCCACTCAGAGAGTGAATGAAATCATAAGACCAGACCAAAGGTAATCAATTAGTTGAAAAATGAATGACTGACTGAATAAACAAACCAAATGAATGTATAAATAAATGAATAAATGAATGAAACCCAATGTATTGACAAACAAGTAGGGTAAATAATCAGTTCTCTAGTCCTGGTTTAGAATATACAGTAAGTGCCTGAACTAGGCAGTCAGAAACTTTGTAAGAGATTCAGTTTGGGTTGGCTTGACTTTTCTAAGAGGTAACCTTTGGTGTGATGAGCAATTAGCCAACAAGAATTTATTAAGCTTTTTATTTATTATTATAAATATTTATTATTTATATATTTATATATATTTATAAATATTTATTATTTATATATTATAAATACTGGTGCAGTGAATAGAGAGCTGGGACTGGAGTCAGGAAGACTCATCTTTTCTGAGTTCAAATCCAGCCTCAGACACTTACTAGCTGTATGAACCTTGGACAAATCACTTTACCCTATTGGTTTCCTCATCTATAAAATGAGTTGGAGAAGGAAATGGCAAACGCTCTAGTTTCTCTGTCAAGAAAACCTCAAATGAGGTCACAGAGTCAGACACAACTGAACAGCCACAAAAAA
>CM053627.1:183721372-183741937 GCA_028646595.1 Phalanger gymnotis | reverse complement strand
CTTTAGCAAGTCATTGACTTGTTTTTCATGATTTTCTTGCATCACTCTCATTTCTCTTCCCAATTTTTCCTTTACTTCTCTTACTTGATTTTTCAAATCCTTTTTGAGATCTTCCTTGGCCTGAGACCAATTCATATTTTTCTTGGAGACTTTTGATGTGGGCTCTTCGACTTTGTTGACTTCTTCTGGCTGTATGTTTTGATCTTCTTTGTCACCAAAAAAAGATTCTATAATCTGAGTCCTTTTACACTGCTTGTTCATGTTCCCAGCCAACTACTTGACCCTTGAGGTTTTTGTCAGGGTATGACTGCCTTCAGTATGACAAGTGCTTTGTCCCAAGCTTCAGGGCATTGCATTGCTGTTTTCAGAGCTGCCTCTACATGGCAAGCTCTACCACACCAGCGCTCTTCCTCCCCAAAGAACTGCCAACCAGGACTGCAACCCAGATTGAAGCAGGGCAAAGCAAGAGAGCCCTTCCTCTGTACCAGCAAAGTGCTCCCCGCACTCCCACTCTGATCTGTCACTTGATTCCTCCCACTGGGTGGGCCTGGGGCCAGAAGCAGCCACAACTGGAGCTCCGGAAGCAGTCGCAGGAGCGTCTTGCTGCTGCGGCCACTATGCGCACCACATCTGCTGCCCCCCGGGGCTGGGAACAAGACTTCAGCCTCCTCTCACCCAGATCCAGCAGTTTTCCCACTGCTGGGACCTGGGTAAGTTTGTCTTTGGCACTTATGAGTTAAGAAGTCTGGTAGCTGCCACAGCTCAGTGATTCAGGGCCCTGTGGCTTGCTCCGCCCTATTTCCTTAGGGCCTGGTCTGTCCTGATGCAGCCCATGCTTGGCTGCACTCTGCTCCAGCACAGTGCGATAGACACTTCCTAGTGACTATCCAGGCCATATTGGGCTGGAGACCTGCTTCCCTCTGTTATTTCGTGGGTTCTGTAGCTCTAGAATTTGTTCAGAGCCTTTTTTTTTTACAGGTGATTGGAGGGATTTGGGGGAGAGCTTAGTAAGTCCCTGTTTTTCTGCTGCCATCTTGGCTCCACCCCTGAGAATTGCCAGTTTCCTGCTTCTCACCTGTGTGACCTTTCACGACTCATTTAACTTTTCTTGACCTTTCTTTCATCCTCACCTATAAAATGAGGATGTTAGAGTAGCTGACCTCTGAGGTCCTTTCTAGCTCTGCATCTCATCATCTTGTCTTACAAGATTATTGAGAAGAAAGCCACTGCATACTTTTTGGGTACCCACAAAGGACTCTATCAATATGAGCTATTATCCGATGGTAGAGAAATTCTTCTTGGGGGGCCTTTCATAGTCCTTGATTTCTCCAGCAGAATCTAGCTAAGGATAACATGGCTCTAACAATATCACCTTCCAGTTGGGAAACAGATATTTCTCCTTTCCCAAAAGAATTATAGTTATCCCTTCAACATCAGAGAGGTTAGGGGCACGGCATACCTGAAATCTGGTCTGCATAAAATTTTTGGCCTTCCTTTTGTACCAGAGAAGACGTCTGAATTATCATGGTATTAAAAGATAAAATGTTTTGTAATATACAATACTACACATATATTTTATGCATTTCTGAGTTTCTAAACTTTTTCTGTGTGGTCTACTGGCTTTCTCGTGCCATCTGTGGCTTCCACAAAACTGTCCCCAAAATTCCCATTTAATTTCTTATGCTGACCTGCTAACTATTGATACTATGATGGGGGAAGCCATGATGTGGAAGGGTTAACTGTATAGTCGAGAAGCAAAGTGGTTTGTGTGTTGAGGAGTTAGATTGGAATCTTGTGGCAGGTTTAGACATAGTATCATAAACTTAGAACTAAAGAGATCTCAAAAGACATCAAATTCAACCCTGTCATTTTATGGTTTCAGAAGCTGAGGATCAAAATGGTTAAATGACTTGTCCAACGTCACCCAGGTAGTACATATAAAGGTACTTGTATTTTAGAGAAGGTCAGCATCCTCTAAACCAGTTATGTATCAGAGTTGGTGCAGCTGCTGAAACCTAAGCCTGGGACCCAGGGTGCCCTCCTTGCCCAGAGCCTCATGGTTGATTTACTGTGTGACTGTGAGCAAGTCTCTGTGCCTTAAATTTTCCTAAAAAGAGGAATAGTGGACAATATCCTAACAACAATGTGGCTTGCTGCTACTGTGGCTATGTAAGACCAAAAACACCAGCACACAGGAGGGCTGGTAGCACAGGCTCTTTGATCTGCTTTTCTAAGCAAAGCAACCTTAAGGGGTTAACAATCTCACTTCAATTAAACATACATATATCATTCACTTAGTTCAGGGGGAAAAGCTAGCACCTTGAACTTCAGAGCAAATGCAAACAGAAATTACAAGCAGAAAATAGCAACAAATCAAATAACCCAAATAGGTAGACAGGCTTCTAACTTTCTGTCAAACATCTCAGTACGTAGTTACCAGAGAATCATCAACATCTGGACCTTCAAGCCAGGAGGGCTCGTTAACAATGGCTACCCAGAGTCTCATCTATTCAAATCACACAACTCTTTTCCAGTGAGTGAGAGCCCCAAACAAAACTCTGACCTCTGAGTTTATATACCCTGCCTAGGGTCAAAGGGTGTCACAACCACGCAACTCAAAACCATCAGGCATCACAACCATAGGACTCAAACCTATGTGAACTAGGCATTCTTGTTTCTTAAGCAGGTCATCAAAGACTGGGATTTCATCAAAGAAACAAAGGCCAGACTCATCAAAGGCACTTGATTACTCCAGTGCTTCAAAAGGGAAAACAGTAAAAAAGTCCCACCTTAATTACCAATACAAATATTTATATCTGGAGCCTGTTTTTCTTAATAGAGGTATTTCCAAAAAAGTTGAAAGAATCAGAATCTTATAACTTAATCTTATGACATAATCACTTAAGTAGAGTAATATGTTTTGTTCTTGCAATTATTTACATACTGGATTGTTCATCTTCCACTTCCCTGTGTTTCCACTGATTATCTCCCATGTCTGGAATGCCATCTGTCTTCACCTCTGCCTCATGGAATCTCCGTTTTCTTCAAAACTCAGCTTGATTCAGCCCAAACTTACCTTTCAATTAAGCTTTTCCTGGTTCTCTAGTGCCCTCTCTCCTCCACCCCACCCCACTCAAATAGCCTTGAGTTTCTTTTATTTAAAAATTTTTTTGGTTATATTTTAAGTTCTAAACTATCTCCTTCTCTCCCTCCCTCCCTTCTCACTGAGCATGAGAGAAGGGCCCCATTTGACACAGATTTAGAAATATATGTAAAACCATCCTGTGCATACTTCTATCTATCAGTTCTTTCTCCAGGAGTGGATAGCACCTTCTTCATAGGTCCTTTGTAGTTGATTTGAGTATTTATAATACCCAGAATAATTTCATCATTCACAATTTTTCTTTGAACAGTATTGCTGTTACTGTATACAACGTTCTCTTGGTTCTACTCATTTCACTTTTCATTATTTCATGCAAGTCTTTCTGTGTTTTTCTAAAACCAACCTGCTCATCATTTCTTACAGCACAACCTTGAGTTTATTTTGTCTCCACTCATATGTATACTTGCTATCTCCCATAAAAGAGTGTAAGCTCCTTGAGGTTAAGGACTGTTTCACGTTTGTCTTTGTATACTAGTGCCGGGCCTTTAGTAATAAAGATTTGTTGATTGATTGACTGATGGTTATAACCTTAAAATATCAGCAGAATGCTACAGAATAATTAACACCCCAACCTTAGTCTTTTAATCTTTAAGGATCAATGATTTTTTGCAGTATGGGCAGGATGTACTCCCTCAAAGAGCTTGCAGTCTAGTCTGGGAAATAAGATGTGTGCAAATAACTTGAATACAAATTAGAATGTAACAGACTACCATAACAGGTTTGAAGGACTTCTAGTTAAAGAGATTAGAGAAGGCTTTTTATGGGACCTTCCATAAAGAATAAGGGCAGAGAATTTCTTTAAGGGACAGAAGAGTAATTGCTCTGAGTTAGGTAAGCACTGGGCTTAGAACCAGGAAGACTCCTCTTCATCAGTTTGAATCCAGCCTCAGACACTTACTAGCTGTGTGACTCTGGGCAAGTCACGTCATCCTCTTTGCCTCAGTTTCCTCATCTGTAAAATGAGCTGAAGAAGGAAATGGCTGAGAAAACCCCAAATGAGATCACAAAGAGTAGGACACAACTGAAATGACTCAACAACAAAATGCTTTGTTTATAATAAGTGCTTAATAAATACTTGTTAAATCAAATTTCTATGTACGTGTCATAAAATTAATACTAATCATGTATATGCAGTCATAGAAGTACAGGTGGCTTACTGGCTAAGCCAGGTTTGAACCTAGGCTCTCTAGAACTTTGCCATTGATAAAAGATGATAATCTATCTACCTATTTACACATGTATGTATAATATTGGTACTTTTTTAATGGCTTCTGTTTGATGTTTAGATTTGTCTTCTTTGGATTTAAATTCCTTGGAATTTGGTACTGTCTTCTATCTCTCTATGGTATCTGACAAAGCATGCTGGACACAGTGATGCCCAGTATTTAATATTTAAAAAAAAATTTCATGTTCTAGCAGTTTCCTCTGTGATTACTTCTCCGATAGACTGGAAGCTTCTTGAAGGCAAAGACTTTTTCTTTCTATTGTCTTTGTAACCCCAACTCCTAGCAAAGTGTCTAGAGTATGTTGTTGTGGTGATTTAGTTGTTTCAGTTGTGTCAAGCTCTTAGTGACCCCATTTGGGGTTTTCCCAGCAAAGATACTGGAGTGGCTTGCCATTTCCTTCTCTAGCTCAATTTATAGATGAGGAAACTGAGGCAAACAGGGGTTAAATGACTTGCCCAGGGGTCACACAGCTATAATAAGTGTCTGAGGTCAGATGCTGACTCCAGGCCTGGCACTCTGCTGAGCCATCTAGCTGCCCCATTTGGAGTACAGTAGGTGTATAATAAATGTTTATTCAACTGAATTTATGTTATATTTATGTAATGCTTTTATATTTTATATATTGTTTTTGATATATTTTACATGTGTGTTTTGTTTTGAAATACATGGAATGATAGGATGACTATAATGATCTCTGAGATCTAGATACTACTCCTAGTCACTTGTGTTCATTACCTACCCAAATCACCTTGGAAATGATGACTAAGGGGAAAAAAGAGATTTATTATGTCCGACTAACTCTAACTTTTCACTATTCTTATGCCACTATTTTCCTTGTGGTCACCATTTGGAACCTTTGTCTCTAATTTATGTCTTGCTAAATCAAAATGTACTTTTTTTTTTCAAATTCATAACTTCCACCGGACTGAGAAATCTCAAAGGAGCTTGGATCCAGGGCCTGTCCAAACCTTCTCTTCACTTGTCAGGTCTCTCCTTGACCCAGCTTTCTAGGCTGAGGATCTGGCTTCATCATTCAAAGAAAAAACTGCCACCAGAATAAATCTTGTATCATTGAATTTGCCCCATTATCTCCTCCTTAACTCCTATATCAAATGAAGAGGTGGTCCTTTTGCTTATCAAAGCCAACCCTTCTACCAAACATCCTTGATCCTATCCTCTCCCATCTCCAGTGGATTGCCTCCATGATCATATCTTTCTCTCTCTCTCCCTCTCCTTCCGTCCTTCCCTCCCTCCCTCTCTCTCTCTCCATCTCTCTCTCTCCATCTCTCTCTGCCTCTCTCTGTCTCTCTCTTCCATACATACTTGCTCCTTTCTTTCTGCCTACAAACATTCCCAAGTTTCCCTCATCTTAAAAAACTCTCATTTGATCCAACCACCTCAAATGGTTGTCAACTTATATCAGTCCTCCTTTTCTCATTTAAACTACTCAAGAAAGCCATCTGTACTAGGTACTTATACTTTTTCATAACTCAATCCCAAACCCTCTGTAATCTAGCGTCTGACCTCGTTATTCGACTGAAATTGCTTTCTCCACTGTTACCAATGATCTTTTAATTGCCAAATTTCATAGCCTTTTCTCAATCCTCATTCTTCTTGTCCTTTCTGTAGCATTTGACACTGAGGATCACTTTTTCTAGGTTTTTGTGATACTGTTCTCACCTGGTTCACTTCCTTCTTAGCTGTCCTCTCCTTTCCAGTCTCCTGTCCTGGATCTTTGTCCATGATGTGAGTGTTCCCCAACCCTTTGTCTTGGCACCTCTTCTCTTCTCCCTCTAGTGTATCTTACTTGTTGATCTTATTGGCTCTCATGGGTTCAATTATCATCTTTAACATATCCAAGCCCAGTCTCTTTTCTGAGCATCAGTCCTGAATTACCAGCTACCTTGCAAACGTCTAGAGCTGATGTTCCACAGGAACCTTAAACTCAACATATCCAAAACAGAACTCATATATTTTTATACAACACCCCCCCTCAAACCTTCTCTCTTCTGAACTTTCCTGTTATTTTCCAGAGAATCACATCCATCCTTTTAATCACCCAGACTCTCAAATTCAATGTCATCCTCAACTCCCCGCTATCACTCCACAAATCAAATTTCTTGCTAAATTTTTTTTTCCTATCTTCACAACATCTCTCCTATATATCCCCTTCTCTCTACTACCGTAGTCACCACCCTGGTTTAGAATCTCATCAGCCCTCGCCTGTACTACTGCAATAATTGCCTTCTAATACTTATAGCAGCTCTTTTTGTGGTGGCCAAGAACTGGAAATTGAGGGGATGCCCATCACTTGGGGAAATGGCTGAACAAGCTGTGGTACCTGAATGTAATGGAATGCTATTGCGCTATAAGAAATGATGACCAGGTGGACTTCAGAAAAACCTGGGAAGATTTATATGAATTGATGCTGAGTGAAGTGAGCAGAACAAAGAAAACCCTGTACACAGTAACAGGCACAGTGTGTGAGGACTGATTTTGATAGATGTAGCTCTTCTCAGCAATGCAAGGACCTAAAACTTTTCCAAAGGACTCATGATGGAAAATGCCATCCACATCCAGAGAAAGAACTATGGAGCTGCACTGCAGAGCAAAGCAGACTATTTTTTCTTTTCTTTTGTTTTGTTTCATTTTCTTTCTCATGGTTTCTTGCGTTTGTCATAATTCTTCTATGCAAAAAAAAAAATAATTGCCATCTAATTAGTCTTTCTGCTTCACATCATCCTCCACTCAGCTGCCAAATGATTTTCCTAAAGCTTGGGTCTGACCGCGTCACCACTCCTGCTCAGCCAGGTCTGGTAACTCCCTCTTGCCTTCAAGATCAATAAAAAGGTCCTATGTTTGTCATTTAAAGCTTTCCACAATCTGTCCCCTCTCTTCCTTCCATGTCTTCTTATACTTTTACTGCTTTCCATAAACTTTGCACCCTAATTCCCAACAAACGATAGTCTATCTGCTGTTCTTACCACATCACACTCCATGTACCTCTCCCTAGCCCTACTGTGCTCCATGCCTAGAATGCCCTACCCTTCACCTCCATCTCTTAGTCTTCCCTGGCATCCTTTCAGACTCAGCTCGAATCGCTCCTTCTGCAGGAGGCGTATCCCTCTGAAATCGCCTATTATATACTCTGTACATATCTTGTGTTTCTGTAAATATCTTGTATCGCTCACCAGTCTTTAATCTGGACTCCTCTTTTATGTCCCTGCTTGGGATACTTTCATTTTTCATGCCTCCCTCCCTTTTCATTCTTTGCCCCCTCCCTCTTTTTCTTGTATGTGTTGTCCTTCCCACTTAAGATTGCTAAACTCCTTGAGGGCAGGCACTGTCTTTCCTTTTGCTTGTATTTGTATTATAATTTGTATTGTGTTTAGCACAATGCCTAGCATGTAGTAAGTCATTAATAAATATTTGTTGAATAGCTGACTTCTATGTACATATGCATTTTCGTGTGTTTCCCTTTTTAGAATGTAAGCTCCCTGATGCCAGGGCTGCTTTTGCCTTTCTTTGTATAGCCACCAGTCAATTAAATGCCTAGCAGATAGAAAGTGCTCAATAAATATTTGTTGACTATCTTGGTATGTATAGTCAGGCAGAAAGCAGGAGAAATGCCTCTGTGTCTAGCATAAGAAGAGGAGAACCCATTTCACTCTACTTGCTATGAGAAGTGGTAGTACAGTATGAAAGAAGACTGAGGATACAAGAAAATGAGAATAAAATTGGTACTTCTATAATGATTTGTGATTCTCACGATGTTGTCGTGAGACAGTAGAGTTGTAATGTAAATTCCTTGAGAGCATAAGTTCATTTTTTTGTGGGGGAGGGGCGTTGGACTTTTTATCTCCTCTACTCAGGGCCTAACACAGTGCCCAACATATGACAAGCCTTTGAAAAAGTCCTAACTGTGATATTTTAATAAAATTATTATTATTTTATTATGTTATAAAATTATGATAATGTATTATTGTATTAATCATATCAATGCATGATTTTATATAATTATAATATTACAACATAGCTTATAATTATAGTTATAATTTTGTTAAAATTATAATAAAAAATAACCTGCTGATACCTGTGTGGCTTCCAGATTTACAAAATAAAAACTGCTCAAGTACTTGGCAGGAAGTTATTTGCGTCTTATTGAACTGGATAGATTTTAATTCATGCAGCTGTTAGCTCTGTTCTACAGGTAGGGAAACCAAGGCTGGGAAAGATGAAGGAGTTTGCCCAGGTCCCCATAATTACTATTAATTAGTCTGAGGCAGGAGTCCAAGTCAAGTCTTGATTCCAAGTACAGTGCTCTCTCCTCTACACCATATAGAGGTATGTGTCAGTACATAGGAAAGTGAGGTTCAAAATATGGCAAGATGAATATGATCACAATGATGAGCTAGGCATTCAACTTCATCAGACTCTGTGTTCTTTGATCCCCTGTTTCCATCAACGCATTGGAATCCAGTTTCTTTATTTAAGACCATATTTTTGAGGCTATTTATTTATATTTTTTAGCAGAGTGTGAAACAAAATTCTGTCCAACAAATCTCTAGGACAAACAATATTTTACTATCTAAGTGTAGGATAAGATACTATTTTAGAAGCTTTGGATAATATAATCTCTATTCCCTCCCCATCTGTCCCTTCCTTCTCTCCTCCATGCCTCTTTCAAGCAGACATTGACAAAAATGCTGAATAATGGTGTTGGGTCCGAAGTATTAGATGTGTCAAGGACAAAGGGAAGTAACCAGATATGAGGAGCTAACAGCTGGAAGTTACAAGTCTTGATGTACAAAAAAAAACCCAAAACCCAGAGGGCATTTAACTCCTGGAGCTGGGCTTGGGCCACCCTAGTAGATTCTGTACCCCACTGGGGATAAGGGATGTGCCTAAAAGATTAGTAGAGAGAAGTAAGAACTTCCTATAGGTCCCTTTCATAGTATAGATTATCTGTAGTTACTTCTGTTCCCTGGAAACATCCATGTCAAAGTTTCCCAAAGCAAGTTTTTGTTTGGTTATATTTTAGTGGGAGGTTTGGGGGTAGGGAGGAGATAAGTGATGTCAGTCCCCGGCATCATCTCAAAGGATAAATGTTTAGAAACGTTTCACTGTTGTCATGATCCAAAGTCATGCATTTCACTTCTTCATCAAAGTCCCATTTGCTCCCCTTGGTTGGAAGTGAGTACTGGTGGTGAGGGGTGTAGCTAAGGAGAAAAGGGTCTTCCTGAGGGAAGTGGTACCTAGCAGTGGGGAAATAGCCATTAAAATCCATGTGCAGCTTCTCTTCATACAGGTCACTCCCAGACAGGGCCGAGGTGGGCCTGAATGGGTGGTAGCTAGCTTTGACAATTGACATCTCACTGGGCAGCTGCTGGTTGCCTGCTTCCATACAACTCAGTGGAGGTGAGAGCTCACAAGGCCAACTCGTTAAAGGGAAAGGATAACCAGGACAGCAACTGTCATGATCTGGAGGTCCCCCCAGGCCTGTATTCCTATTCCAGTTCTGAAGATCTCCATAATCCGAGTAGACCCCTGAGAGAGACGGCTGAAGCAATTCTCCATTGGTGCAAATCCGACTAGCGGTCAGTTTACATTTTTCATAGATTCTAGTGGGCCCTGAGTCCACCAAGGGCTCTACAAGCTGAGGGGTTCTTTCAAAATAATAACTCTTGGTAAGTGAAAGGCAATTATTCAGTGACTTCTTCTGGGGTATGTTATCGATTAAATGCCCACTAAAATTACCAGGCAATTGGAAGCCTTCCTGGTAAGACCAAGTTAAAGGTAAACTTTCTTGACTTTGGGTTTCACCTGGTAGGGACTAAAATGGAAAAGAAACAGCCATGTTAATAAATTAGGCAGATTTACATAACCCACCCCAAACAATGAGGAGTTACTCTGTACCAATAAGCAAACTGGCTTGGGATTATATCTGATTGTTCCCATTCCTTGCATGCTTAGGCCATGAGCCGTGCAAAAAAAAAATGCCAATGATATGCCTGGTCAAGTCTGTGGAAGCAGAGGTTTGGGATATTTCCATTTCAGTATGAAACTGTCCTGATTCAGAACCAGCCAGATTCATAGATCATAGTGGTATCAGGGACGTGGTGGAAGGAACTCTGGATCTGGTCTTGAAGGCCTTGAGTTTGATGATGATAATGGTTAATAATAATAGCTAGCATTTATATAGTGCTTTAAAGTTTGAACATCATTACCATAATAGCTAACATTTATGTAATGCTTATTATGTGCCAGGCTCTGTGCTTAGTGCTTTACAAATATTATCACATTTATTATATTATATATATATATAATATACAAATATTATCTCACAACAACCATGGCAGATAGGTGCTATTAGGAGGTTTACGAAGAGCTTCTCATATGTTATTTCATTTGTGCAGCTCCCAGCTCCGTTACTTACTCCCCGTATTACCTTGGACAAATCCTTTAGCTTCCTTGGGTCTTGGTTTATTCATTTATAAAATGAGAGAGGTGGCCTCTATGGCCACTATGGTTACTTGCAACATTAAATCTATGATCTTTTGATCTTAGACAATGGTCTTCAGTCTCCTCCATTTTATAAATTCAACTTGTCAGTCAGTCAATAAATATTAATTGTGTGCCTCCTGGGTGCCAAGCACTGGCTTAGGTGTATGTGTGTGGGAGGGGGTCCAAAGAAAGGTTGAGAAGCTCACAATTTAATACATTAGATTGTTACAGCTAATATTTATTAAGTGCCCTATGCACAAAACAAAATGTGTTAAGTTGTTGAGGACAGAAGGACAAAAAAGGAAAAGACTTTAGTCTCATAGCTAGTCAGCCATGACCCTGACCCATCCAGTATGCTTTCCAAATCATAGGATAAGAGATTAAAACTGGAAGGAGCTTTAGAGACCATTTAGTCCAAGCTGCCAAGGCCCAGTTAAGTAATTAATTTGCCCAAGATTACATAAGCAGGTTTTGAACCCAAGTCCTCGGACTTATGTCCACTCTTTCTGAGTTTCCCTTTCCCTCTGATGCAGCTTATGCTGTAAAACAAGGGAGCTGGACTAGATGGTCTTTGATGTGCCTTCCAGCTCTAAATCTTTGAAACTTCTATGAATTTATGTTCTTCTAGAGATAGCTGTGTGACTCAGTGAATAGACTAGCTCGGGACCTGGAATCAGGAAGACCCGAGTTCAGATATAATGTTACAATACTAGCTGTGTGACCTGGTAGAGTCATTGAACCTCTGTCTGCCTCAGTTTTCCCTACTGTAAGATGGGGATGATAATAGTACCTACCTCTTGGGGCTGTTGTGAGTATCAAATGAAGTAATACTTGTAAAGCATCTCCTAAACATTAAAGCAGTCTATAAATGCTAGCTATTATTGCAGGATATTTTTCTCTCCTGATCTTGACATTAACCTCTCGATTTGAGAAAAAAAATAATAAAGTAGAGCTCCAGAAATTTTCACTAAAGTTGAGGACAGCTATCAGGCTTCTTTCAATTTCTTTGTTGCTACCCTGTCTGTGGGAGTTTCCAGTGTTTTACTATTACTGGCACATTGAAAGAAAGAATTATTCCTTCTGTGACTGTAGTCTCTCTCAATCTCTCTCTCTCTCTCTCTCTCTCTCTCTCTCTCTCTCTCTCTCTAGATAAAGAGAGATAAAATGAGAGAGATAGATGCACAGAGAGAGAAGCAGAAAGATAAAGAGAGAAAAAGAGAGAAGGAGAAAGAGATAGGGATATAGAGACAGAGAGAGAGAGACACGGAGCGATAGAGATAGAAAATCTGAAATAGAGACGTATAGACACAGACACACCCACATCCTAAAACAAAACCAAAATGCTCCATAGGAGTGCTATTTGCCTCTCAGGCAGCTATTGTAGTGAAAAGAATACTGGTCTCAGTTAAAATCCCTAGTACCTCTGCTACTGACTAACTGTGGGACCTTGGGCCCGTCACTTTAATCCTCTAGGACTCAGTTTCAATGACTGTAAAATGAAGGGGTCGTAGTGGATGATGTCCACGGTCCCTTCCAGTCTTTTGCCCAGGACAGCTCTCACACCAGGAGAGCTAGAGCTAATATTTGAACCCAGGACTCTCAAATCCTAAGCCAGCTCTTACGTCACTATACTCAGTGAGCTCAGGGACTCAGAACTGAAGGAAGGGGGAACATAGCACAGAGTCCTTCAGCTTTCTTTAGCAGGTGACATATAAAGGAGCCTGAAGAATATGCTTATGGTTTTCCTAATTACTTCACAGAGCTGTGGTCAGAAACAAGTTTCAGAAAACTTACAGGACTGTATAGTGGCAAGCTTGTGTTACTATTACTCAGATAAAACATCAGGGGAATATTTCTGTGTATTGTAAGATGAAGGTTTGGGCAAAGGATTATGGTAAAGGGGGACTAGTTGCTAATAGTTTTAACGTGAATGGAGGAGGTAGAAGTTACCTTTGTCCCTGGATTCTTCTTCAGCTTTGGAGGGACAGTAGAGGAGGAGGAAGATGCCATGTGGGATTTCTGCATTGACCGTCTTGCTTCTGCCTCTAATTTTGTTTCTGGCCTTGGATGGTCATGTGACCCTTTTGACTTAAAAAAATGGTAAAGTCAGAAGGAAGGACCTTGGGTATCCGTGTTATGTGAGAATCAGTTGAAGGAATGGGGGATATTTGGCCTGGAGAAGACTCGAGGGAGATGTAACTGTCTTGAGGTATCTGAAGGGCTATTGTGTGGATGGAGGAGGGCTTAGACTTTTTCTATTTGGTCCCACGGAACAGAACTGAGAATAATAAGTAGAAACTGCAAACCCACAAATTTCATCTTGTTGTCAGGAAAGACTTCCTAACAATTAGAGTTGTTCAAAAGTGGGATGGGCTGGTATGTTTTCCTTGCTTGGAGGTCTCCAAGCAGAGACTGGTTGGCCATCTACGTGATGGCAGGGAATCATTTTGTGTACAATTTGGACTAGATGGTCACTGAGATTCATTCCCACTCTCAAATTCTGTGATTCTGTGATAATGATATGAATGACTGGCTTCCAGACAAGGGGATTTTAAATCTTATGTGCACAGTCTCTCTGTCAAGAGACCACAGTTTAGTCATTGGTTGGCCTTGGGATTGAAAATAGATAGAATCAATGTCGGGGCTGGGTAAATATGCATCACAGAGTAGGGGCGATGGGGTTCAGAAGACCAAAAGAAGTGTCCTTTGCCTACAAACAATGTGTGAAGCTTCCAGATGCTCAAAGTTTCTAATTCATGTAACCTGTCTATATGACTGGTTGGCACACCAAGAGAGAAGGCTATGTGATTGCAGAATTTTAGATATTTTCCTCTTCTATGCATTATCCTCATAAGCCAGAATTCACATATAATTCTTTCTGGAATAAAAAAATTCACCAATTCAGCTGCTGAGAGGCAGTGTGGTATAGTAGTTAAAGCCCTGGACTTGGCATCAGGAAGTCCAGAGTTAAAATCCTGCCATCAATACTTGTTAGCAATGTAACCCTAGGCAAGTATCTTACCCTCTCTGAGCCTCAGTTTCCTCATTTGTAAAATAAAGAGTAATGAGATAATATATCTAAAAACCCTTCACAGAGTGCTACACAAATGTTGCTGTTGAGTCGTGTCTGACTCTTTGTGACCCCATCTTGAGGTTTTCTTGACAAAGATACTGGGGTGGTTTGCCATTTCATTCTCTTTCTCATTTTACAGATGAGGAAACTGAGGCAAACAGGATGAAGTCACTTGCTTAAGATCTCATAACTAAGTATATGACATCAGATTTGAACTCAGGTCTTCCTGACTCCAAGACTGGCACTCTATCCACTGTACCATCTAGCTGCCGTATATAAATGTTAGATATCGTTATCCACCAGTCCCAAGGCAGAAACTGATCCTTTTTCCTTTTTGCCCCCATGAGAAGAGCCAAGCAGCCTTTCTGTCCTAGGCATCCGATAATCTTCTACTGGTTCTCCTGAATCATTTCAGTCAACTCCCTTCTGAACCTAATTATTGCTTGGTCATTTCAAAGCTGACTGCGCAATTCACCAGCAGCTTGTCCTAGGGGTATGCTGCCAACCCAAGAATTCTTCTTCCTTGGTCCTCCCCTAGAATTTCACCTCCTGGTACAGAAACAGCTCATACTGATGCTGATTGGCGACTCATCTGCAGTTTTATATCCTAGAGACTTTCCTGGGATATAAAGAGGCATTTAGCCAATATATGCTGCAGAGAAGACTGCATAGCTGGGGGATGGGGGATAGTAGAATAACCTCCTTCAGATTTCTTTAGCAGGTTCCATGACATAGTGTCTGAGGCATAGGTTTATGTTTTTCCTAACCACCTCACAAGGCTGTTGTTAGGAACAAGTTTTGGAAATCTCATGGTCATATATAGAGGTAAACTTGTATTACTATGTAGATTAAACATCAGAAGAATATTTCTGTATGATCCAGGCTAGGCTGGCTTGCTGTCTCCTAAAGGCTACTGTCTCTTACCACAAGAATAATATCTTATATTGTGAGAGCCCTTTAAATTTTTATAAAAATCCTTTTTTACCATATGTCATTTGAGACAAGCAACAATCTGTGGGCTTAAAAGGGACGGAATTATTATATCCGCTTGACAGAGAAGAAAACTGAGGAGATCCAGAGAACCAAGTGGTCTGCCCAAGGTCATGGCATTAGGAAATGATGAAAACCCAGGTTTTATGGCAACGAGCCTGGCTCGTGTTCCGTTATCCCATACTGCCTGTTGACTGACTGTACAACGTCCTTTGCTTGGTTGTCATGCCTGACGTAACTTTAACTGTGTTTATTTAACAATCTAATTAAAACTCCCTCCTTTTAAAAAAAAGATCTGTTGGTATTAGATTCCCCATGGTTGTTGTGGTTATTTTTAACCCAACCTGAAAAAAGATGAAACGTCCATCATGCCTCCAGAAGTTGGTGACCGGGAAGCCCCCGTGGCCACGGCAAGGAATGAGTTTCAAAGGCCCGTTACAATTAGGACATCGTTTTCCTGCAAAAAAAGAAAAGGGAGGTGGCTAAGCAGGAGAAAGCCAACCTTACCTACATCTGATTCTGAGTCAGGTTTGTTCCCTCCCTATATTTTCACTTTTCCTCCCCAAAAGGCTGGAAATGTTTCAAAATATTTTTAAATATCTGAAAGCTTCTACCCCTCAGGGTTGGCAATCCCTCCCTTATACTTTATTTATGTTATGGCCACATGGGAGTTTAGATTTAGAGCTAGAAGGGCTTGACACAGATGTCAACTGATTTTCCCCTCACTTCATTTTACAGTGGTGGAAACTGAGACTCAGAGAGATTTAAGTGACTTGCCCAAAGTCACACAGGTAATAAGTAACAGAGCTGGGTGTTGAACCTAGGTCTTCTGAGTCCCAATTCATTGAACTTTTCATTGCCTCTCGTGATTGAGATTCAAATTATATGTATATAAGCAGAGAACATAGCTACCTCCCTGGTATAATTTCAGAGGACACCTAAGCATTCCCAAATACTTGTCTCA
This sequence comes from Phalanger gymnotis, assembly GCA_028646595.1. NCBI lineage: Eukaryota > Metazoa > Chordata > Mammalia > Diprotodontia > Phalangeridae > Phalanger > Phalanger gymnotis. The sequence continues at coordinate 183,726,017 of CM053627.1, read as the reverse complement.
TTGCTTCTTGATCCTTGAAATTCTCTTAATAGAGAACTCATCCTTTCATTCCACAATTAAAGATGTGTCTTACAACTCTGAAGGACTTAAGATGAAAAATGCTATCCATCCACAGAGAAAGAACTGACGGTGTCTGAATGTAGACTGAAACATACTTTTTTCTACTTTATTTTTCTTGAGGTTTTTTTGTCTGTTTTCTTTCACAACATAACTATTACGGAAATGTTTTGCATGACTACACATGTATAACCTATATTGAATTGCTTGCCTTCTCAATGAGGGGGTGAGTGGGAAGGGAGGAAGGGAGAGAATTTGGAACTCAAAGTTTTAAAAACAAATGTTAAAAATTATTTTTACATGCAACTGAGGAAAAATGAAATCCTAAAGAATTAAATAAAAGTAAAAAAAAGATGTATCTTAGAATGCAAATATTCCTAGAGAAGTAATACAAAGACTAAAAGTCACAGTGAGATATGAATTCTCAGACCCTTTCTTGAACATAATTTTGAACATAATTTAGTCCAAGGGTTCTTAACCTTATTTGTGTCTGGTGAAGCCTATTCACCCCTTCTCAGAATAAATTTTCTAAAATTTCTAATGAAGGAAATTCTAAATTTCAATTAGAGGTTAGTGGAAATAAAGATCTCTCTCTCTCCATATGTATATGTTTTTTTCCCCATCCAAATTCATGGACTCCATCAAATCTATCAAGGGGCCTCTGAACCTTAGGTTAAGAATTCCTTATTTAGTCTAACCTCCACATTTTATAGGTAATAGAACTAAGGACAACAGACTTTCCCAAAGTCATCCAATTAGGACAAGTCAAAGATGAGATAAGAACCCAAGCTGCCTGACTGTCAGTTCAGTGTTTGTCCTAGTATACCATAGTCAAGATATATGGTCCAGTAGAAAGACTAATAAATAGATTTATGGTAAAGAGACGTGAAGTTCAAATCTCAGCTGTTACTTATTACCTTTTTGAATTTGGGCAAGTCACTTAATCTCTAAGGCCCTAGTTCCTCACCTATAAAATTAGTAGTTTGACCTGATGACCTCTGAAGTTCCCTCTAGCTCTAAGGATTTATGTGGGCACTTCAGGATCTTGTAGGAGCAGTATATTATTTGGTGAACAACCAACAGAAAGGTCCTTAGTTTGTCTTGAGTATACCACTGAAAGCCATCAATTTGCAGTTTGTGGGTGATAAGAGGAGGAGTATTTCTTGCAGAGGGGTTACATTTCTTTAGCTTTCTACTTTGCTGAGGCTTGGTCCAGCCAAGCTATGGGTCTTTGCATTTTGTATTTTAGAAAGGACCTTTGATTTTTTTGGTGCAGAGAACTCCCTGCAAGGAAACCCTTTCTACCAACAGAGATCAGCTACAGTTCTGCAATTTATAGTCTAATAGAATAGCCTGGGACACAGAGAGGTAAAGTGATTTTCCTACCATCACATTAGTATATGTCAGAGACTGGTCTTGAAACTAGATCTTCCTCACTCTGAGGCCAGCTCTTTATCCATGCGCCTCTATGTTTTAAGATGATTTTAAGCATTTTTAACTGGACATTTTATTTAACTGGCTGGTTTAGTACTAAACTTTAAAGCTAAATACACTGGTTTTTGGCTTTATCATGACTCCCAATATGGGAGATTTCAACCAAATAAAGACTTTGGTTGATAGGGAAACTCATCCCTGTTTCTATCAGAATTTACCTGCCAAATAGCTCTTTTTGTAGTGGCAAAGACTTGGAAACTGAGAAAATGAAATTATTAGTATATTCATTACACATACCATATCGATTAATAAAAAATTATAATTCTAAACTAAGGAGGTGTCCAATTATTGGGAAATGGCCAAATGGTATTTGAATGTAATGAAATACTGATGTGTCATAAAACATGAAGAAAGGGAGAATTTCAGAGAAACCTGAGAAGACTTGTATGAACTGATGCAGAAAGAAGTGAGCAGAACCAGGAGAACAATATATGCAAGAAACAATAACGACAGGGTAAAGACAAACAAAAGAACTCAGATCAAAGCATGATCAATCATGATTCCAGAGGAATGACGATAAAATAGGATATAGATCTCATGACAAAAGGTCATTGACTAAAGATATAGAACAAGATATACATTTTTGAACATGGTCAATCTTGGAATTCATTTTGCTTGACTTTTCATATAAGTCTTGTTTTCAAAACAAGAGATTTTCCCCTTCCAATTAGGGAGAGATGAGAGAGAAAGAAAATATATTTTTTGTTAATTGAAAATTTTTTTTCTAAAAAAATAAAAAAGAAAGAAAAGAATTTACCATTAACATTCCCTCAGGAATATCTTTCCAAGATTTCACGTACAAAGTCTAATAAACTCTTGTGCTAATGTATTAATGAATGGTATCCTCCAGGTAATATACTCGAGTTTTAATAGGGGATATGTGGAGATGATTTCTCAACCCAAGAAGTGACTCTAATGGAGCAAACTGGATAGGGAAGATCCTAGCTTTGCTATGTGCTTGCTTTATGACCTTGGGTAAGTCACTTGCCTTCTTCCAGGCTTTCTTCCTCTGTAAAATAAGGAATTTAGACTAGATGACTTACAAGGTTCCTATCAGCTCAGAATCTATATTCTTTTGTTTTTGGACAGAGAACGTCTTTCAGAAACCCACCAATCTCACCATATAACTATCTCGTAGAGGAAAGGCCCTGTTTGGATATTAAAAACATTTGGTGGTGTAAGCCCCAAAGGTGGTATTGCTGTAGGGCTCCCAAATGGAACAAGACCAGCAGTATTCGAACCAATGCCAGCTCGAGTGTGAGCGCGCGCAGGCCCCTGGACTCACTCTGCTGCTTCTGCCGGGCTTTGTCACAGATGGCTGGTCTCAGATAGATCTTCCTTCCTTCCTCAGCAGAACAGTCCTGGCTACAAACGACCACTCCCAGGCAGGACTTCTTCAAGATGCGGGAGTTGTGGTTGTTGGTATTGCGCATGGCCCAGCTGCTCAGGTGCCTTTGTGCACTCCTGTCCTCTGAACTGTAGATGTGCTTCACGTAGGAATCTGGCCATTCCTGAAACCAGTCGGTTGTTTTCACATCCTGATAAGAACTCCAAGAATGTTAATTAAAGTAAAAGAAAACACACATACACACAAACACACACACACAGATGCACACATACAAACCAGAAAACAGAGTCATCCGTCACAGAAGGGACAGTGAGTCTGAAGCTTATGTTATTTTAATCAGGAATAGAGGATGGAGGGGGGAGATGGGGAGAGACCTTTGGACCGAAGTCTTACTTTAACTACAGAGATTCCATGAATTAAGGGCCATGTACCTGTTTTAGAATATAAAGGAAAATTTATTCGCTTCCTTCCTTCTCTCTTTCCCTCCTTCTCTTCCATCCTTCTCTCCCTCCTTCCTTCTTTCCCTCTTTCCTTCCCCTCTTCCTTCCCTCCTTCTTTCCCTGTCTTGTGTCCCCAGTGTCCTTGTTGCTTAGCACAGTGCCTAACACACAGTAGAAATTTAATCAGCGTTTGTTGACTTGATTGGTCAATGAGGCAAAAGAGGGAGTCTGTTCCAGAGTTGGAGACAGCCTGTCCCCAATAATAGAGATAGATTGGGAAATATGAATAAGGAGCAGCTTGGCCAGACTGTTGCGCTCTTCATTTATGTCTGACTCTCCATGGCCCCTCTTTAGGGCAAACATACTGGAGGGGTTTGCCATTTCCTTCTCCAGCCATTTTACAGATGAGGAAACTGAGGCAAACAGGTTGAAGTGACTTACCCAGGGGCACACAGCTAATAAGCGTCTGAGGCCAGATGTGAACCGAGGAAGATGAGTTTTCCTGACTCCAGGCCCAGCCCTCTATCCACTGCACCACCTAGCTGCCCTGGCTGGCTTGAAAAGCGTAGCAAAGGAAGGAATGTATAGGATGAGGCTGGGAAGGTAGGTTAGCCAGTAGTGAAAGGCTTTAAAAACCAAATGGAGGAGTTGATATTTTATCCTAAGGCAATAGCAATCCACCAAAATTTGTTGAGTATGAGGGTGACATGATCAGATCTATACTTTTCTAAGAACACTTTGGTGGTTGTATGGAGGATGGATTGGAAAGGAGAGAAACTGGAGGCAGGACCAATTAGGAAAAGAGTATTGTAATTGTTCAGGTGAGAGGTAATGAGAGCCTGAACTAAGAATGTGGAATCTGTGTGAGTTGTGAGAAGGGGACAGATGCAGAGCCTGAAGAAACAGCAAGATCTGGCAAGTGATTGGATACGGAGGGTGAGGGAATGAGGAACTGAGGATGATGCCTTATAGTAATTTTCTTCCTCCCTCCCTCCCTCCCTCCCTTCCTTCCTTCCTTCCTTCCTTCCTTCCTTCCTTCCTTCCTTCCTTCCTTCCTTCCTTCCTTCCTTCCTTTTTTCCTTCCTTTTTTCCTTCCTTCTTTCCTTCCCTCCTGCCTTCCTGCTTTCCTGCCTTCCTGCTTTCCTGCCTTCCTGCCTTCCTGCCTTCCCTCCCTACCTCCCTTCTTTCCTTCCTTCCTTCCTGTCTTTCTTTCCTTCTTTCCTTCCTTCCTTCCTTCCTTCTTTCTTTCTTTCTTTCTTTCTTTCTTTCTTTCTTTCTTTCTTTCTTTCTTTCTTTCTTCCTTCCT
>CM053627.1:183683773-183721272 GCA_028646595.1 Phalanger gymnotis | reverse complement strand
GTCACACAGCTAGTAAGCATCTGAGACCTGATTTGAACTCAGATCTTCCTGCCTCCAGGGCTGGTGTGCCACCTAGCTGCCCCCAATTCTAGTTTTGGAGGAACTAAGGGCAATCCGAGGGAAGGTTATTCTTAAGGATGGGGAGAGGAGATTAAATTTCCTCCTTAATCCTAGTGTCTTTCCTCAGTGTATCTCCAATTTATCAGATATGTATCTTGTTTGTACATAGTTGTTTCCCCCATCAGCCTGAGCTCCTGGAGAATGGGCACTGTCTTTTGCCTTTCTTTGTATATCTAGAGGCCCTTAGCACAATGCCTAACACAGAGTAGGTGCTTAATAATAATGCTTATAAGAATGGATGTGTCTCCAAAGCAATCAGGGCTCTAGTCCTTGTGACTTCTACTTTGACGATGCGAATTTGAATAGCTGTTAGTACAGGATGACATTCACAAAATCTGGGAGTTGGGGGGCACCTTAGACTTCACCTCGTCTAACCCATTCCCAAATAGGGCTACCCTCCCCCTCCTCTGCCACATCCCTGACCAATGAAGGGGGAGCCCATCACCTCCTGTGGGAGTGCGTTAGGTGGCTCTGATTGTTCCGTGGAGATAACATTTGTCTCCACACAAGTTCCATGCATTGTCCCTGGTTCTGCCTGGGGAGGCCAATGAATGGCTCTTCCACATGACAGCCTTTCAATTATCTGGAGACAGCTCTCACATCTGCCACTGGCTTTCTTTTATTTCTCTCTGGTAAACGCTCCCAGTTTGTTCAAATGTTCCTCATATAGACCGGCCTCACTCTTCTAGTGACTCTCCTCTTTTGCCGGTACTGACCACTGGGCCTTCATTGGGGAGGCAAAAACTTGGTGAGTTTATCCACAAGAGGGTCCCATTAGGGGCCTGAGCCCCATTCCATTCTTCCAAAGACAGTTTCTTCCTTTCCTCCTGTCCTGCCAATTATCACCGCACTCAGAAATAACAGGGATGAAACTAAGACAAGGTATATGAAAAATCGAGGCACAACATAAAGGGGTTGGAACTCATATTTGGAAGACCTAATTCTGGGGTCCAGGCTCTGCCAACCTCACTAGCTGTGTGACTTCATCTTCCTCATCTGTGAAATGAAAATGTGGATTTGATGATCTCCAAAGGTCACTTCCCATTCTAATGTTTTAGTAATTCTGTGTAAGGTGCTGGATTGATTTTGACTGTAAATAGCTATTTACACAAGGTTGGCACCAATTCTTTGCCAATGAACAGCCATTTTTCTGGTGGTGTTGCTTTTAAAAATCAATTTGGAATGGGTCATTTAACCCTTCCTCTCTCACTCCTATTCTAACCCCCCGCCCCCATCTCCTGCTTAGGCCTTTTCCCAGCACCCTCTTTGGTAGGGATATTCATTTATGATTGATGTGTATTCATCTCTGTGTTACCTTGCACAGTGCTTCACACATAGTAGGACCTTAATAAATGTTTGCTGAATTTCACAGGTATTGAACTGAGAATCTGGCCCATTCTGCCTAGTGAAAAGCTGTCAGATGCCTCCAGCTGGAACTCTTAGGCTGTGCCTACACTATACCAAGTATCTGAGTGTTTGGCAATGTGTAGACAAAACACACAGATGGTTGACTAGATTTCCCATTTTTTTTTTCATTTAAAAAAAGTAGAAATGAAGAAAGTCTTACTCAAGAAATTTGCTTTTCCACAAGGCAAGCCTGGCCTCCATTTGATCATCCCCCTGAGTCTGAGCATGAGAAGCATGAGATTGAGGAAAAATGTCTTCCCTCTAAAGCCCCTGAGATGCACTAGGGGAGGGAGAGACCAATATCCTCATTGGTAGTCCCAGCTAGGGGTTGAGGGGATCTAAATAAAGACAAAATGCAGCTTCCAGAAAACAATATGGTCTACTTCTAAACTGAATTCTAGGGCTTAATGGTGGAAAGAAAAGAGTCAGAGGGTGACAAAAAGCTTTCTAGGGTTTATGCTTATCTCTAACTTTGATTAGAATTTGTTCCACTGTTTCAAGTGGAGGCTTCGGATCACCTTTTGCATCAAAAGCCATTATCCATCTGGTTACCACCATTCATTGTTAGACAGGAAATGATTAAGGTCGCAGTGCCAGCACCAAATGAGGAACTGCAGAATCTCAGAGCTAAACTGGGCCTCACTGTCCGTCTCTTTAGACTCTTATTTAAACAACAACAAAGGTCTTGTTACTGCTGGTATGCCAGGTGTTGAGCGGACCAAATGTAGAAGTGAGGTTTTCAGAATTGTAAAGCCAAGAGGAGGGAAAAAATGCTGAGCTGAAAGTGGGAATTAAAGGAAGTTTCCTAAATATGTGAGCTATGGCTGGGGCAAGCAGGCAGGAAGACAATGGGAAGTGCATTGGTGGAAAGTCACAAAAAATCAAACCAAAACACAACTTGGAGCTTTTGGAGAACCTGCATCATCAGAAAGAAAGCAGAACCCAGGTGAAGCTGATAAAAATGAGATTCTTGGATCAGAGGAAGTGGGCCTTGTCTGAGGAATGTCCATTACTACCTGATGTTTTGTTTTGTTTTGCTTTTTTAAAATTCACAGTAAGAATGAAAATTTCCACTTCCTAAGGCAGGACAATGGAGAAAAGGCTAGGAGCAAAGTCTAGGGGATTAATCTGAGTCAGGGCTCAGGTAGTGGGCAAGAAAGGCAGCATTAGGCAGAGAAAAATGTTGAACTTCGCAAAATGAGAAAGAGAGCTGCTTATGCTTGGGGGTAGAAAGGGCAGTAGGGTGGTGAGGTGGCACAGTGGATAGGATGCTGGGCCTGGAGTCAGGAAGACTTATCTTCATGAGTTAAATCTGGCCTCTGACACTTATTAGCTGTGTGACCCTGGCCGAGTCACTTCACCCTGTTTGCCTCAGTTTCTTCATCTGTCAAATGAGCTGGAGAAGGAATTGGCAAACCACTTTAGTATCTTTATCAAGAAAACCTCAAATAGGGACATGAAGAGTCAGACATGACCAAAAAATGACTGAACAAGGAAAGGGCAGTGAATAGATGTAGTATATAAAAATGGCAGTTAGGAGGACCTTAGTTTGAATCTTTGTTGTTATTTAATACCTTGGTGACCTTGGACAAGTCTCTTAGAATCTTGGGACTCAGTTTCCCCATCTGTAAAATAAAAAGGTTTAAACTAGATGATTTCCAAGGTCTCTTTTGGTTCAAAATCAACAGCAGGGAGGAAGGATGGCATAGTAGGAAGAGCGTCCAATCTGGTTTCAGAGGACATGGGTTTGAATGCCAACTTTGACATTGACTTGATGTCTGACCTTGGGCTAGTCACTGAGGCCTCTTTGAAGCCTCAGTTTCCTTATTTGTAAAATAATGGGGCTCTAAGGGTCCCTTCCAGCTTTAAATCCTATCAAGTCAAGACTGGAAAAGAGGCAGCTAAGTAGGAGGAAGAGACTAGAAGAGGCCATTAAAAGCCGTCCAGTTAATTGTGCGATGTCAGATTCTGTTTCTGTAATATATCTAAACCACATATAAATATCCCATTCTCTGAGAGTATTTAGCACTACAATTAGCAAAAAATAAACTCCCTTAGAACAGCTGCCTTTATATTAGAACAGCAGAAAGAAGGAGGAACTAAGGAGAAGAGGTACTATGGGGAAAGACCATGAATTAACGGACCCAAATGTTTGTATGACATTCTATTCCCTCTGGGTGACAGCAATGGAAAGTCACCCAAGAGAGTGGCGATGGAAGTAGGGCTAAGGGAGTCTTCTGTGAGGAGAAGTTTCCCAACAGAGAGCCATCCAAAAGCAGATTGGGAGGCCTCTGGAGGTAGTGAATTCTCTATCCCTGAAACTCATCCAGCAGAGGTTGCCTAGTTTCTTGCTGGAGTATTATAGAGGAGAATTAGAACTTTCAGTAGGGGTTGGACCAGATGTCCAGTGAGGCGCCTCCCAACAAGTCTGTGATTCAGGGATTGGAGTGGCACAGTAGATAGAATGTCAGGCCCGAAGTTAGGAAGACTCATCTTCCTGAGTTCAAATCCTGCCTCGAACACTTACTAGCTATGTGACCATGTCTCTTAACCCTGTTTGCTTCAGTTTTCTCATGTGTAAAATGAACTGGAGAAGGAAATGGCAAACCATTCTAGGATCTTTGCCCAGAAAACCCCAAATAGGGTCACGAAGAGTTGAACACAACCGAAAAACAACTATTCAATTATAAATTGAATATTTGAATTAATATTGGATTGAATAATTAATATAGAATAATTGAATTAAATTATAAAAACAAATTCAATTAAGGGCTTTTATCCAAGTCATTATTGTTTAATAGCGTATATTTCCTGCCTTTGACCTATCCTGGTTGTGTGGCCCTGGGTAAGTCACTTAATATTTGAGGGCCCTAGGCAGCTCTCTAAGACTATAAATTGTAAAGAAAGTGCTGACCCTCCTCATCTGGTAGTTTCCTGATCTGGGAGCTGCCTATATTAATGAAAGCACAGGTCCAATCCCTACCTGTATGCCCCCAAACAACTGGGTAACAAATCCAGTGCATGGGATAAGTATATCATGGAGTTACCATCATACAGGAGAGAATGGGTTAATGCTGGAGTCAAAGGATCTAAGTTAAAAATCTGCCTCTGATGCACCTTCTGTGCCCTTGGGTAACAACCTTAACTTCTCTTAGGTTGAGTATTCTCATCTATAAAATGAGAAATGTCGACTAGATGGCCCTGAGGTCTCTTCCAGCTCTCAGTCTATGAAGGTGTGGTGCACTGGAAAGAATATTGGGTTTTGAGTCAGAACATCTGGGTTTGAACTCTACTTGCAACACTACTTGTGTGACCCCAGGCACATATCCTTGCTTCTGGCGCCTTAGCATGCTCATTAGAAAATGAAGGGTTTGGACTCAGTGACCTCTGAAGTTCATTTCAGCTCTGAATCTATGATACTACATTGAATGAAGGAAGAAATTGCTATTCCCACTCTCCTCCTTCCAAAGAGAAGCAGATTGCTTGGGAGTACACCTCATGAGGCAGAGCCAAGATGGCGGAGAAAAGGCAATGACTCGCCTGAGCTCTCCCCAAAACTCCTCTAAACAACTTTAAATGATGCCTCAAAATGAATTCTGGAGCAGCAGAACCCACAAAAGGACAGGATGAAACAATTTTCCAGCCCAAGACAACTTAGAAGGTTGGAGAGAAAGGTCTGTTGCACCGACGAGAACACCCCATACTTTTCCATTTTATCCTCCTTTATTGCCCTTCCTTTCAATCTTTTCCCCTACCTAAAATTTAGATCTCAGTTTTCTCTGTGACAGAAATTCTAAGCCTTCATAAGGTAAATATTCATTCTATTTTAGAAATAACAATTCAGATTAAAAATATAAAAGGAGATAGTTTTCCTTTAATCATCAGAATACGACACTAAAAGTCAGTAATTACATTAAAATCACCTAGGGAAAGATCATTACCATACGGATATTAGAATGGGTAATTAGATGCAGCTGAGTCAGAAAAGAGATGGTTAGAAAAAAGGCTAGAGGAAAGAGGCTGGACCAGGGATTAATGGATTGACACCTCTGTGGAGGGGGTCTCTAGCAGAATGTCCCAGAGACTTGTCCTTGTTCTTAATTTGTTCGACATTGCTATCAGAGACTTAGAGCAAAACACACATATCAGATCTGTAGATTATACAAAGTTGGGAGAGACAGAATCAAGGACCCACAAAGACCTTGAGGATTACAAGAGCAGAGGTGGTCACTTTTCATCTTTGTATTCCCAGTGCATAGAATGCTGCCTTGCTGCATGCTTAATAAATATTTATTGGGGTGGGGGGAAGAAATCATAACATATTAGGACAATGTGCTGAATTGAATAAGCTGAAATTTAATTTGAAGTACAAGTAAAGTCTTGTATCTAAGTTTAAGAAATCAATTGCACAAATAAAGGCTGGAAGAAAAATGACTAGAGAGTATTTAAAGTGAGAAAAAAAAGACTGAGACTTTAGGGGAGTGCAAACTAAATAGATGTCAACAATGTGATGAAGCAGTAAAAAAAAAAGTTAATGAAATATCTCTATCACTGTCTATGTGTATCTCTGTCTGCCTCTATCTCTCCATCTCTGTGTTTCTGTTTTTGTCTATCTCTGTCTCTGTCCATCTCTGTCTCTCTGTCTCTCTGTCTCTTTCTCTCTCTCTGTCTCTCTCTCATTTCTGTTTTTCTGTCTCTCTTTCTCTGTCTGTCTCTCTGATTGTCTCTTTGCCTCCGTCTGTCTCTCTCTCTCTGTGCCTGCCTCTGTCTCTGTCTGTCTGTCTCTCTTTGTCTTTGTCTAGACCTTGATTTTACCACGAAGTAAAATCCTGGTGAGAAAACTTAGGAGGACCAGATGGCCATGGAAGTTCCTTCCAGTTCTTCACTTCTGTGATTGTGAAACTTCCTCCACTGATACAGATCTGCAACTTATTGTCTTAGATGGAAGATTGAGGGAATAAGTATTTATTACCTACTGTACTCCAGGCATTTGCGCTAAGTACTCTATGAATATTATCTGTTCAGCTCTTAGAGCCTGGGTTCTTAACCCATGTTAAGTGTGTCAAGGACCCCTCTGGCAGTCTAACAAAGCCTATGGATCCCTCCTCAGAACAATATTTTTTTAAAAAAACTCTTGAAGAAAATGCTAAAGTTCATTTAGAGGCTAGCAGAAAATCTAATGATCCCCCCCCGCCCCCGCCCCATTCAAGTCCATAGACACTCTGAAATCTTTCCACAGATCCTTTGAGGAGGGAACCAAGACATTCCTGTCTTAGGGAGAGCACGCTTGTAATCCTTGCTACAAGGAGGTGAAGGCTGGAGGATCTCTCGAGCTCAGGAGTTCTGAACATCAGTGAGCTACACCAATCACGCGTCTACACTAAGTCCAGCACTGATATGGTGAACTCCTGGAAGCAGGGAAGATGGGAAATGTCACCAGGTTACTTAGAGGCAGTTGAGTGGTATGGTGGATAGGGTGCTGATCTCGAGTCAGGAGTATTCGAGTTCAAATCCAGACTCAGATACGTACTAGCTCTATGATCCCAGGCAAGTTACTTAACTTGTCTGCCTCAGTTTCTTTGTCTGTGAAGTGGAGATGATAATAACACTTGCCTCTTTTCAGGTAGTCAAAATGAACTAATATTTGCATATTTGTAAAGCACTATATAACTCTTAAGTGTTTTTTATTGTCATTATTATTGCTTAAGGAGGGGCAAATTAGCCCAGGTCAGAAACATAGCAGGTCACAGCTCCCCTGATAAAAAGAGTAGGGTTGGGCCTGTGAGTTCTCCCTGTACTTCTAGCCTGGAGGCGATAGTGAAAACTTGCCATTTAAAATTTTTTTAAAAGAACTCCTTTCTTAATTCATCTCCTGGAGTCACTAAGAGGTTAAGTGACTTGCAGAGGATCACACAGCCAGTACATGTCAGGGGTGGGCTCTGAACTCAGGTCTTCCAGGCTCCAAAGATGTCAATACTTCTTCTTGTTCAGTCGTTTCAGTCATATATGACTCTTCATGACCCCATTTGGGATTTTCTTGGCAAACATACCAGAGTGATTTGTCATTTCCTTCTCTAGCTCATTTGACAGATGAGGAAACTGAGGCAAACAAAGTTAAGTGACTTGCCCAGGGTGACATAGCTAGTGTCTAGGGTCAAACTTGAACTCAGGTCTTCCTGACTCCAGGTCAATTAGCCAATACTATGCTGCCTCTTTTGTGTTCCATTCATAGAATGTTAATGTCCGACATAATGTCCAGCAGGACTGCAATAGCCTTACTGTCCTCTGACCTGGGTTGGGCCACGTGGAATATTAGATCTGGTTTTAGATGCTGAATTTTGGGCAGGTCTTTGAAAAGTTGAGTTATATCTAGAAAAGGGTAACCAGGACAGTGAGAGGCCTGAAGACCATGCCATATGAGGAAGAGATGAAACAATACAGCCCAGATAAGAGAAAACTCAAGTGAGAAATAACTCCTGCCACCAAATATTTGAAGGGTTATTACTGAAAAGAGATACTTGATCCCAAAGGCTAATATGTGGCTAGTAGCATAGTCAATCAACTAGCATTTATTTAGCACCTACTGTGTGCTCAGTACTATGTTAAATAATGAAGACACAAAGGAAGATAGAAATTACATAGGCCTAATGTGTGGAATTTACAGAAAGCAGAGTTAAGTTCAACTTGAAGAAATATTCCCTAATAATTAGACCTGTCCATAAACTGAGTGGTTTGCATCAGGAGATGATATATTTCCCAATATTGGAGATCCTCAGGGCTAGGCTCTGGCCTGATGACCTGTTGGGGATATTCAATAATTCAATTAAAATATTTATGAAGTACCTACTGTGGGCTAGCCACTAAAGGAGATAGGATATTTTAGGTAAGATACAGTCTCTGCCTTTATTCAATTTTCAGACTGGTAGAAAATAGGTCAAATATACAGATAACATAAAATAACTTATGAGTGTACCAGAGAAGAACAAAACAATGTTTTTCATGAGGGTTGGGGTGGTGGTGGGGAAGTCATGGCCAACTGAGGAGTACCAATGAAAGCTTTAGGAAGGAAATGGTATTTAAAGTAGGCCTTAAGAATGGCAGCGAGGCTATGCAGTGGATGGAGTGCTGGGCCTGGAGTCAGGAACACTTGAGTTCAAATCTCAGACATTTACTAGCTATATGACCCTGGGTAAGTCACTTCACTTCTATTTCCCTCAGTTTCCTCAATTGTTGTTCAGTCATTTTCAGTCACATCTAACTCTTTGTGTCCCTATTTGGGGTTTTTCCTGGCAAAAATATTGGAGCGATTTGCCATTTCCTTCTCTAGCTCATTTTACAGAGGAGGCAACTGAGGAAAACAGGGTTAAGTGACTTGTTCAGGGTCACATGGCTAGTAAGTATCTGGGGCTGGATTCGAACTCAGGGAGAGGAGTCTTGCTTATGCCAGGCCCAGCACTTTATCCATTGTACCACCTAGCTGCCCCACTTAACTATAAAATGGAAGTAATAATAGCACCAGGGATACTTTGAGGATCAAATGAGACAATACTTGTAAAGCTCTTGGCATACAGCTGGCATTTAATAAATGCTTGTTTAATTTTCTTTCTTTGTTTAAGGGAAAAGTTGGCAGGAGAGTGCAAGGCATGTTTCAGGACAAGAGAATATTCTAGTTTGGCAGAGATGTAATATACGTTGAGAAGTGTAAGAAATAAGTCTAGAAATGTCAAGTGTCACCAGTTTGTGGAAGGTTATGAATGCCAGGCAGAGTAGTTTGAATTTTACCCAATAGATAATAGGGAATCATTGATTTCTGAGCCAAGGAGTTGACAGGTCTGCAGAAGTAAGATAAGTCTAGCAGTGAAGGAAGGATAAATTTAAAGGGGTTGGGGTAAGGAGAGTGGAGATTTTTTTTTTAAAAGTCTACCAGCCTTAACACAAAGAAGTCAGTGGGAAAAGACAAAGATATGCAAAAAGCACTTTTTTTGTAGCAAAGAACTGGAAACAAAGTAGATACCTATCAATGGAGGAATAGCTGAACAAATTGTGGTTTATCAATATAACAGGAAAGAAGCAGTGTGGTATGGCAAGCCTTGGCTGTGGAGTCTGAAGACCTGGGTTCAAATCTCACCTTTGATGCTTACTGGGTGACCTCGGGTGAGGCACTTACTCTTTATGGGTCTCAGTTCCTCAACTGTAGAATAAGAGAGTTGGACTAGATGAGCTCTGAGGTCTCCTTCAATTGGAGAGCTATGATATAATGAGTATTTCACTAGGGAGAGTTCAGAGAAACTTGAAAAACTTTATATGAACTGATGCAGAATGAAATGGGAAGAACCAGGAAAACAGTTCACACAATGGCGTAATAATGTAAAGGAAAACAGCTCTGAAAGACTACAGAATTCTCGTCAATTCAGTGACCAATCATTACTTCAAAAACTGGATGATGAAGCGTGTCTCCCACGTGATATAGATATACAGAATTGTTGTTGAGTCATTTCAATAGTGTCCAACTTTTCATGACTCCATTTGGAGTTTTCTTGGCAAAGATACTGAAGTGGTTTGCCATTTCCTTCACAGATAAACAGATGTACAGAATACGACACACGTTTTCAGACATAGCCGATGTGTTGATGCATTTTCTTTGACTATTTGTTACAAAGGACACACTCTGGGGAGAGTGAATTTGTGGTGATCAAAGACGGAAAGAAAAGGAATGGGCAACAATTCGTAAAGAATTGTCTGGGGAGGTTAAGTAATATGGCAAAGGTCCCATAGCTAGCTCAGAAGTGGGACTTGAACCCACTCTGACTCTGAGGCCAGCTCTCCATCTGCTGAGACAAACTCTGTCTGTCTGTCTCTCCCCTTCAGTTCTTCCATGAATAATTCTCGGAGTTATCTACATAAAGGACGATATTACTTTAAGTGGCGTAGTGGCGAGATTCAAATAAATTAGCAGCCGGTTCTCTGGCCTAATGACCGTTTTAAGTATACAAAAAGATATACCAAAAGGTAGTTTAATATTTCATGCATTTAATACTCAAATAAGAACAATAAAAGGGTTACACAAAACTAGATTATGTTATAAGAAAGAGTTTTAAAATATTAATGAAAAGATATTAAATAATACCTGAGAAACAAGTATCCCTATGGAGCGAAAGCAGCCACATGACCACAATGGCCAGTGCTGGAAAATATGCAGAACTTAAGCTCATTCTACCCGCTCTAACTTGTTTTTTCTCCTACTTTCTTGGCTTCCGAAATGGGCGATAAGATAACCCTTGAAATCTATATTTCTGTTGGTTCACTGTGTCCCAGCTTCCTATTGGTTTCACAGTTCAGGGAACAGCAATGCACTCACAATATCTCGGGGGGTTATTCTGGGCATAACAGAAAGCAGAAACAAATGACAGCTTGGGTCGTTTGGCACTTTTTCTCTTTACGTTGCATGTTTGTTTACTGAAGTAACGAGAACAAAGGAATTAAAATGTAGTTATTTCATCAAAGGCATAATGAGTTTTAAGAAATGAATGAATAAATATTACAAGCATAGTTGCATCAATTTTTTTCACCTGTGGATAGAATGAACATTACTATGGGGGCTTAGAAGACGCTGTTGCACAGATGAACGTTAAAAAAGGGTAAGGAACGTAAATTTGTGATTTCCACATTGGGCGGCCGCCCAGGCACCCACCTTAGAGAGAATCCTGACTACAAGTGCCATTTTTAACAACCAGTTTGCTGAACTCGACATAAAATTAAGTGTCGGTTCTGCCAAATTGGTGTGAACAGGCTGAATCCCACTATTGAAGTAGCCCAAGTTAATCAAAAGGAAGCATGAAAAGAAGAAATGATATTTTCATTTCTAGACTAGATAGGCTAGCAGGGGTGGGGAACCTGCGGACTCAAGGCCACAAGTGGCCTTCTAGGTCCTTGGGTGTGGCCTTTTGACTGAGTCCAAGATTTACAGAACAAATCCTTTTATTAAAGGGATTTATTCTGTAAAGTTTGTATTCCATCAAAGGGCTGCACTTGAGGATCTAGAAGGCCACATGTAGCCTCGAGGCTGCAGGTTCCCCACCCCTGGTAGAATTACCCCAAAAATGCCAATTGGGTTAAACCGAAGATTTAAATCACTCGAGAATCAGATTAGACTGAGGTCACAGCTCTATAATTAACCCCCAGATGACTTTACTCATTTGATTACATATTGTCAAAAGTGAGTCAGATTTGAAGTTTGGAAACCCTGAGATTTTCCCTTTTAAACAATAAACTTCTTAACTGAGAAGAAAAACAAAGAGTTACCTATAACTCCAGTTAGGAATTAAAAGAAACAAAGAATCTTTTTTTGAAAAATTACCTTATTTTGTGGAGATTGACAGGACAAGGCAAGAGAATGAGTATTCTTTTTTTTTCTTAACTGATGGCTTGGAGTTTTTTTTTAACCAGATTGGTGATTTTATCAAGTGGTCAATAAACATTTATTATGCACCTGTTACATGCCAGGAACTGAACTAAATTCTGGGGATACAAAGAAAGGCAAAAAAACACCCCAAAACTCATTCCTGACCTGAAGGAACTCAGTCTAATGAAGAGCTCACAGTTTAATAATTAGTCTAACTAAAGAGAATAGAGAGTTACAGAGAGGAAACTCACTTGCTCTGCAGTTTATGATCTTGAAAGAGGGAGATAATAATCTTTCAAAATAAACTATATAAATCCTATTTAAAGCAAATCTGATATATAAAATTCAGATTTTAATAACATAATTATAGCAACAAGACATTTGCTTGATTTACAGTAGGATCATTTAAAAGTTCTCACATTCCATTTCAAATATTCAATTAACTAAAATTCTCAACAAATTTTCAGGAATATTTCTATTTTATAAAGCAAGGTTTATTGGTACTGTACTAATGCATAGGACCATATACTATCAGGTCATCTAGTCTGATTCCCTCAATTTAGAGATAAGGAAACCGAGGTCCAGAAAAATAAGACAATTTGCCCTGGAAACACTACTGTTTTCCAGGACCTTGCAAAAAGATTTTTTTATAAATAAATGATAGAATTTCCTTTAGCCTACAAAAATTATTTTCATGCTTTTTTTGCTAAGGCCAAGAACACAGTGGAATTTCAGCCTCAAACTATCTCTGAGAGGACTATGGCTCCAAACATATGATTCCCCAATATCAATTTAGTGGAGACAGTGGTAGATGAATTCTGGTGCTGCTCCAACCATGCAAGGCCTGGCACTCCCATGGGTAGTGTGTACATAGAGGAGGGGTGGGGAGAAATAAGAAAAAAAGAAGAGGCTGGAAAAGCCTCTGATTTTGCTTAGCTAAAACCAGTTCAAACAAAGACAGCCCACCTTC
Source organism: Phalanger gymnotis (assembly GCA_028646595.1). NCBI lineage: Eukaryota > Metazoa > Chordata > Mammalia > Diprotodontia > Phalangeridae > Phalanger > Phalanger gymnotis. The sequence continues at coordinate 183,708,373 of CM053627.1, read as the reverse complement.
TATCCTCTCCCTGTCACCTACGTCATTACCTCCTTCACACTACCCTTGAGAGACAAGGGACCCTAAGTGGAATTTGGGAAGGAAGTGGAGAAGTTCCAAGGGCTTTTATAGTAGCACAACTTCCTTCACTCCTCTCACCCTACATGTACATCATGCAAGTCACAGGGCCTTTGATTGCAGACATAATCATGAGAAGACCCAGAGAAGTCAAGTGACTTGCTTTTGGGAAACCCTACATAAACATGTAATCATAACAATGCCCCAGATTACTAAAGCTCTTCATGGTTTCCCATGTGCTTTCCTCACGGCCACTCTGTGAGGTAGGCAGTGCATGCATCATTGTTTCCACTTCACAGAAGGGCAAATTGAGGCAAAGAAAGTCAAGAATCTTACCTAGTATCTTATTCTAAGTATCGGATCTATGATTCAAAGAGATCTGGACTTGGAGTTAGAAGATGCAGGTTTGAATCCCCACTTGCCAGGCATATGATGGTGAGCCTATTTCTTCATCTGTAGAATGGGGATAATATGTTTACTACCTACCTCACAGAGTTCCTGTGAGAAAAGTTTTGCAAAGGGCTATACAAATATGAGTAGTTATTAGGTTTTGAGGAGTTTTTTTATATGTGATTTTTTTTGTCTTATGGTTCTATTGTAGGGAACTCCCAGTAAGAAAATTCCCTCTCCCAATATGGATCAATATTTTCTCTGCAAAATAAGCAAGTTGCCTGGGTTACTGAGAAGTTAAGTGCCTTGCCATACAGATACTGTATTTTGGAGGTAAGACAAATTCATGTCTATCCTGACTTTGAGGCTGGCTAGCTGTCCATTTTACCACATTGCCTCTCCGGTCATTATTATTTTTTTGTTATTCTTTGACTTAAGGGGGCCTCCATGGAATTTTCCATCTCTTTCTATGGTGAAAAAAAGAAAAACCTTCATCCATAGTCACCTGCTTTAAATAGAAATGCTGATGTTGACATTGGGCAGCTCACTCTCTCTTCCCACTCCTAGGGGAGTTATGGGCAAAGGGTGAAGAGCCATCAGGGTCTCAGTCATCAGGATGTCAATTTGCCTTTGCCTCTAAGTCACATAACCACTCACTGCATATCCAGAGTATGGTTTTCACAGGAGGAGGTAATTAGGCCTCATTTTTTCTTACTGGTCTCTTTCACTAAGAGGGGCTAATTTCAGTAAAATCTTATTTCAACACTTTCTTATACCCTCTTGGCAATATTCCCTTCAGATATGGAATATGAGTGCCAAAATTATGACTAGGACATTACCCACTGGCGATGTTGTAGGTACGGATTAGAGTAGATGGCTTCTGAAGTCCTTCCTAATACTGAATTCCTTTGATCAGCTTCCTGGATGGGGGTGTGAGGGCAGGGGGAAGATGGGACAGATTCTGAGTGATAGAACTCTCTCCACCAATGTAGTCGATAAATTAATAAATAAGCCCTCTGGAGTAGGCCCAAACCTAGTGAGGCTATGTAACTCACCCAGGATCACAAGACTAATAAGCCTCAGAGGTTTGAACCTAGGTCTTCCCAATGCATGCCTCTCTCTTCTGTAAAACACTGCCTCTTATAGGTGGTACAAGTATATTTTTCCCTATTTTGCACACTTTTCAGGTTTCGGTTTGGTTTCTGTCTGTAGACATTGAGCTCAAACTTAGCCAATCATGTTACAAAGAACCCGCTTGGACCTTGGAATGCTGTGAGTTAATGGTTCTCTGCGTCTCTGTGGTCGGGGTTTAATTTGAAAACTGGCTAGGGGTTAGGAACAAAATGTTTCAGGCTGTTGGTTTATGAATACGTGCTCCCTGCTTTGTCACTGAGAGTCTGCATAATGGCAACAACCACCTTTCTGTTTAAAGCAGGTGGCCGTGGGTGTGGATGGAGTAGTTTTTTTAAACCTCTGCTGAAAAAGACAAGGAAGGAGAAAGACAGGGGAAAGGAAAGGAGGAGAGAGAAGGAGGGAGAAAGACAGAAACAGAGTTAGAAACACACACACAGAGACAAAGAAACAGAAGATAGAGACTGAGAGAGGGAGAGAAAAAGAGAGAGATATTGAGGCAGAGAGATACAGAGAGAAAGAGACACAGAAAGAAGGAAAGAGACAGAGAGATGTTGAAACAGACAGGCAGAAAGAGAGGAGAGAAAGAGGGAAGTAGGGAGAGAGAGAGAAAGAGAAAGAGGAAGAATAAGCGAGAAGGGATAGGGGAGAGAGAAAAAGAAGCAGAGAGGTGAAAGAGAGGGAGAGAGGTGGAGAGGGGGAGAGAGATGAAGATAGAAACACAAAGAGAAGAGACAGACAGAGAGAAGGATAGAGATAGAAACAGAGAGAGGGAGAGAGAGAGATATTAAGATAGATACAGAGAGGTGGGAAGAGACAGAGACAGAGAAAAAGATAATGAAATAGAGAAAGACACAAAGATAAAGAAAGAGAGACAGATACAGTGATACTAGCAGAAAGAGAGAAGAGAAAGAGGGAGGGAGAGAGGAGAGAGAAAAAAGAGAGGGAGAGAGAGGGAGAGAGGAAGAGGGAGAGGGAAGGATTGAGAGAGAGGGAGGAGGGAAGGGTGTGGAGAAGAAAGGTTTTTCTTCCCAGTTTTTCACCTTGGAGAATGAAAGTTGGTCAGGGCTTCAAAGTCACTCCACCAAGTACCACACTTAAAGGTTATAGAATCTGAAAATGTGCAATAACCTGCCTAATTGAAGGCCTGTTTGTAATTTGGGTTAGAGAAAAACCAAACATAGAGATTTGCTGCTTAAGGATGGGCAAACCGTGAAGCAATTGCATTTGAACTTTGTACATGCAAAAGTATTTTAAAGAGATTAGAAATAGAAAGCAAAATAGACACATTAAATTGGCTTAGGGAATAGGAGGCATTTTGTACAAAATAGACTTGGAACAGTAAAGGGACTGGGGTTTCGTGGGAGCTCTCTGGAAGTAAGCAGTAAAGAATTAGTCTTCCAAAAGACCTTGGGATGCTAGACACTAGGTCAGAAGCAACTAAGCTGGAGAAGTTCAAAGGTCACCCACATTTTGCTGATGAGAAATGTGAGGCCACAAGAGAGCAAGTGACTTGCCTTATAAAATCACACAGGTAGTAATTATAACACAGCCAAACCTTGGAATCAAGGTCCTCTGACTCCAAACCCAATACTCTTTTCACTGAACCTTATTGGATTTAATAGGAATGTGTATGACGTAGTTGCCCAGGGGAGAAAAATAAATGATTAAAAAACCGAAACTCAACCATAAGAAATGATGCACAGGATGCTCTCAGAAAAGACTTGCATGAGCTGATACAAAGTGAAATGTACTGTGTACAAAGTGACAGCAATATTGTAAGATGATCAGCTGTGAATGACTTGGCTATTCTCAGCAATACAACAATGCAAGGCACCGTTGAAGGACTTATGACAAACAATGCTATATCCATCCCCAGAGAAAGAACTGATGGTGTCTGAATAAAGAGTGAAGCAATTTTGTACACTTTATTTTTTTGGAGTTTTTTTGGGGGTCTATGTTTTCTTTCACAACATGACTATTATGGCTATGTTTTGCATGACTACGCATGTATAACCTATATCAAACTGCTTGCCTTCTTAATGGGTGTAGGGTGGGGAGGAAGGAAGGGAGAGAATTTAGAACTCAAAGTTTTAAAAATGAATGTTAAAAATTGTTTTTACATGTAACTGGTGAAAAATTTTAATATACATATATACATATATATGTATGTTAAAAACAAACTCATTGTTTTTGTACCTCCAGAACCTAGCATGGTTCTGGGAACACAGTAGGCACTTAATAAATGCTTATATTGATAGACCATTAATTGTGTCTAACCTAGGTAGATCAAGGGCACAAATTTAACATGATTAAGTAAAGATGTTGAAAGCAGCTAGGTGGCACAGTGGATAGAATGCTGGACCTGGAGAAAAGAAGACTCATTTTCATGAGTTCAAATCTCGCCTTAGACACTTACTAGCTGTGTGACCCTGGGCAAGTCACTTCACCCTGTTTGCCTCAGTTTCCTCATCTGTAAAATGAGCTGGAGAAGGAAATGGCAAACCACTCCAATGTCTTTGCCAAGAAAACCCCAAATGGGGTCACGAAGAGTTGGACATGAGTGAAACAACTGGACGATGAAGAATACACATGCTTAGAAAACATCAAAATCCTGCAGGGCTGTGATACTTGTCATATCTTACTCATTGGTGCCTAGCCTTGTTGATAGGTCTAGTGCAGCTGCCAACCTAAACATATTTGAGGGATGTTATCATCTCTCTCTGTTTTGGAAGGTCTCATTTCTTACTTGTACTCTGTACTCTTGTGCTGCGCTGATAAATTAGAGAGCATTTCACTCTCGTTTGGAATTTCAGCACCTTCCCTATAAATAGCAAACTATTTGTTTTGAAAACTCAGATTTTATTTTGGAAGAAAACTTTAAAATTTCACAAACTCATGTATTTGATAGAACTTTCAGATTTTGTATACTCATGTTGGAATATGAATTCAGGTGGTTTTTTTGAACACTGAATGGTATTCTATAGGGCAAATCTCACATTCGATCACTCCTGTCATATTCTATGTATTTCATCCTTCAAATCTCTCTGTCTCTGTCTCTGTCACTGCTCTCTCTGCAATTTGGAGCAATAAACTGGCCCAGATTACAGGATAAGGACTTGGATCCTTGAGCCGATAGTATGAAGCCAGGGACCATCTGATTTCTGCCAGCATTCAGCCTGACAGTCTACACGCAATGGTTGCTTAATAAGCATTTGTTGAATTGAATCGTGTTGGGTTGTGAATAAATGAAACACCAACTGCTCTAATATTCACCCTGCCAATGATAAGAAATATAAAAGCAAATCTCACAAATATAGAGAGTTCATTGTATTTGCTGGGAGAAAACTGAGCTGAGGTTTTGTTAGATTGACTTCAACTCTGTGAAATGGTCACGTCAAAAGAGGTGATCTCTTATTCTCCATTACTCCTAATGCATCGATAAGAAGATGTTGTTTTAAATGAGAGCTGAAGAGGTTTAGATTCTATGTGAAGGTTAAAGAATGGCAGCATAGTACAGAATAGTGGCTAGAGAGCTGCTCCCCAAGTTAGGAAGATCTGGGTTTGAGTCCTGTCTCTGACAAATGCTGACTATATGATCCTGGGAAAGCTCCTTAACCCTATGGGAATTTCTCCATAGCCCTAATCAGATTAAAGTGTATTTGGTAATATTTAATAAAATAAATAAAAATATAATATAACACAGATAATGTTAATTTGTGCTTTTCTAAGCCCATAGGGATATGTTTCTATTTGAGTTTGACACGACTCCCTCTATTAGTGAAATCACATATCTGATCGATAAATGGCAGAAGATAATTATATTGTGACTTATGGTGTCATTATTATTGACCTCTAAAGTTCCTTCTGGGTAGCTAAGGGGTGCAGTGGATAGCTCACGTGGCCTAGAGTCAGGAAGACTCATCTTCCTGAATCCAAATCTGTTCTCAGACACTTAGCAGCTGTGTGACCCTGGGCAAGTCACTTAACCCTGTTTGCCTCAGTTTCCTCATCTGTAAAATGAGCTGGAGAAGGAAATGGCAAACCACGCTAGCATCTTTGCCAAGAAAACCCCGAAGAGGGTCATGAAGAGTCAGATATGACTGAAAAATGAATGAACAACAAAAAAGTTCCTTCTGCATCTAAATCTGTGATCTTATGATCCAGTAATAATTTACATTTCTATAGTATAGTCTGTTGATCACCAGCTCTACTTTATAGATAAGGACTCTGTGAGGTTATGTGACTTGCCCAGATAAATTGAAATGGATTATTGAGGATCATAGTTCTTGCACCTGGAAGGAACCTAGTCCATCTAGTCCAACCCCCACATTTTACAGATGAGGAAACTAAGGTCCTTGGGAGATGCCTTGCTTAAATGTCACACAGGTGGTGTCACAGGTGGGATTCGAACCCAGGTCCTTGGACTCTAGAATGAGTGTGCTTAATACTCTACCACACAAAATCTTCTTCCTTCAATTAAGAGCCATTCTTCTACTCAGGCTAGTCTCAGAGCAAGGCTTTTTAACCTTTGTTTTTGCATTACAGATGCAATGGCAATCCGGTAAGGGCTATAGACCCTTTCTCGGAATTTTTAATGCATTACTTTTTAATGCATAATTTCAAATGCAAAACGCAGTAGTTTTAAATTTCCAAAATAAAACGCATACAATTACAAAATAACTGGTTTATGTTGAAATGTTGCTGTTCATTTGTTTCAGTTGTGCCTTACTCTTCATGACCCCATTTGGGGTTTTCTTGGCAAAGATACTGGAGTGGTTTGCTGTTTCCTTCTCCAGCTCGTTTTACAGATGAGGAACTGAGGCAAACAGGGTTAAGCGACTTGCCCTGGGTCACATAGCTAGGGTCTAAGGCCATATTTAACTCAGGTCTTCCTGACTTCAGGCCCGGCAGTCTATCCACTGTGCCCCTGGCTGCCCTATGTTGAAATATAGTTATAAAATTTTTTAAAAAGGTTAATAGCCCCCAGGTTAAGAACCTTCTCCCTAGATTGAGTCTTATCAGCCACTAGATCAACTATACGACTTCTGATGTTTTTTTTCCATGACATTCTATGTCATCAGACTCTCATTCCTGTCCTCCTGGACAGACTTGTTCCCATTAAAACTATATTGAGTCAAAGAAAAAAAAGGCAGCAAGATGAACGTATTCACAGTTTCACTTATAATTCTCTTGTCCTGTTCTACTTTGTGTACCTTTTCACGTTGTTCATTAAATTCATAATTGAAAAAGAAAAGAAAAAGTTTCTTAGTCAAGGAGATTAGTAAAATTATGTATGTTCTCTACTGTGGAGTAGTAGAAATGGCCCTGAACCCCAAGTTCAGAGACTTGGGTTAGAATCTTCCTCTTAGGTGTGAGCTTGAGATGATGGGGTCATGTTAATTTCCCTAATCTCAGTTTCTTAATCTCTAGTAATCTTTCTGCTAACTACAGTACAGGGTTCTTGTGAGGAAAGAAAGCCCTTCCAAATTGTGAAACCCTCTAGGAATGTGGCTACATTGAAACCTCACAGGAGGAAACATCACCACCTAACCCAACCGAACAAAAATGACTGGGTCCTTATTTGGGGCCAAATCAAGAGTTAAAAAGATGATTCTTCTAAAGTAAGAGGGAGGTCAAAGTTACTCCACAGTTTTAAGAATACATAATGTGCTATATATATGTAAAAATTCCAGACATGTGGGGCTTTTTTTGCACACTAACTTAATGCACACACATAAACATATCACGGATAAGCCTATCTACATATATAGATATATATACGTCTGTATGTGTTTACATACAGATATATATGTGTATGTGTAAATATATGTATATATGTATATATATATATATATATATATATTAGGGTAGCCAGTTGGCACAGTGGATGAAACATTGAGATGGGAATCAGAAAGACTCATGTTCATGGGTTCAAATCTGGCCTCAGACACTTTATAGCTGTCTGACCCTGAGCAAGTAACCTAACCCTGTTTGCCTCAGTTTCCTCATCTGTAAAATGAGCTGGAGAATGAAATGGCAAGCCACACCAGTATCTCTGCCAAGAAAATCCCAAATGGGGTCACAAAGAGTTGGACACAAAGAGTTGACAAAGAGTCAATGAAACAGCAACATATCCCTTCGTGGGACTTAGCACAGTGACTTGTACATGGTAGGCACTCTGTAGATATTTATTTGTATCCAGTCAGACATGACTGAAACAACTGAACCACAACAACAAAAATTTATTTACAATCTGCACTCAGAAGTTGTTTAATAAGCATTTGTTGAATTGAACTGAGTTGAGTTTGTAAATGAAACACCAACTACTGCTATAATAATCACCCTATGTAAAGAGGCAAATACAAATCACACAAGTAGAGAGATTTTACTGTACTTGCTCGGAGAAAACCGAGCTGAGGATTCGTTGAATAGAATTCAACTATACGAAATCGTCCCATGAAAAGAGGCTATCTCTTGTTCTCCGTTACTCCTAATGCATCAATGAGAAGACATTGTTTTAGATGGCAGCAGAAGAGACTGAGGTTGGATGTGAAGGTAAAAGAATGACCTTATAGCAAAAATAATCTATTTATCTATCTATAATATATATACTGGAGAAGGAAACGGCAAACTACTCCAGTATCTTTGCCAAGAAAATCTCAAATGGGGTTTTGTCCAATGAAAAGTTGGACATAACTGAAATGACTGAACAACAAATAGACACACATATGTATTATGTACATAATATATACATTATATGTGTATATTATTATATAATTAATGTATAATATATAACATTATTAAATACATAATATATGTGTATATATGTATAATTTTATCAATATAGGGGCTTCTCAGTGAGGAATTTCCTCTACCTATACCGAGCAGTACCTATTCTTCAATGACTAATCAAAGGTGGTTGGCCAAGGCACTGGAAGGTGCCCAGAATTCCAGAGCCATCATTATGTGGTAAAGGTAGGACTTCAACCCATGTAGCCCCAACTCTGAGGCTAGCTTTCTCACCACTGCCCCATGCTGCTTATTCCTAATTAATAAGATAACAACATATCAACTTATTTGAGCAGTAACTCCTTGTGGCTGGATGACAATATGAGAACCTGCAGGGACCTTAGAGGCCATAGGGTCCAACAACTTCGTTGGATTGATGAGGAAACAAAAACACCAAGACAGACTTGGTGTTAGGAGTTTAGACTTGAACCTAGAGCTGCCTGACTTTGAGGCCAGTTCTCTACCAGCTGTGCAATGCTGCCCCCCCCCCCCCCACCTCCTTCTCTAGGCATGCCGTTTTATGTATGTCCATGAAATTGTTCCTTCCACTAATGTACAATTGTACAGTGCTTTCCCCCTCACCCTGCCTCTCTTCTTACCTCCACATCCACAGAGCACTGATAATAGCTCATATCTGCACAGAGATGCAAGGTTTACAAACATTTCGTTTGGTACTTACAAGCACTTACTAGAGAAGGGATGTGGATAAAGGGCTGGCCTTAGCTTCAGAAAGACAGGGGTTCAAATTCTCCCTTTGTTGCCTCTTGGCTTTGTGGCCCTGAGCAAATCACTTAATTTCTTTCAGTGACCCAGGCAACTTTCTAAGGCTATAAATCACAGAAATGGCCTCATCTCATAGGGAAGTACCTGTCCCAGGGAAATGGGGGTGGGTAGGGACAGGAAATAAACCTTTAAGGCATATATAATTGGAGAATACAATTACTGCTCAATTTTACAGATTAGGAAAGTGGAGGCTCAGAATGACTGAAACAAAGTGACTTCCCCATGGTCAAACAGCTAGTGTTCAAGGTGAGATTTAAACCCAGATCTCTACCAACTCACAAGTACGATGGTCTTTCCGCTACACTACAGTGACTTTCGCTAGACAGTCAGTCTATACATTTATTAACTGCCTTCTACGTGCCAGGAGGGGAGCTGGGTGGTTCAGTGGATAGGGTGCTGAGTTTGGAGTCAGGAAGTCCTCATCTTCCTGAGTTCAAATCTGGCCTCGGATACTTATGTGTGATCTTGGGAAAGTCACTTAACTCTCAGTTTCCTCATCTGTAAAATGAGCTGGAGAAAGAAATGGCAAATCACTCCAGTATCTCTTCCAAGAAAACTCCAAATGAAGTCAAAGAGAGTCTGGCACGATTGAAAAAATGACTTAAGAATATCAAAAATGTACCAGTCATTGTGCCAAGGGCTGGGGATACAAAAGGAGGCAAAAGACAGTCCTTGCCCTCAAGGAGTTTACGATCTAATGGGGGAGACAAAAACATACAAATATATACAAACAAGCAATGTACAGTATAAATAAGAAACAATTAAAAGAGAGAAAGCTCAAACACAATATTTGTCCCTCTGACACATTATCAGCAGGTACAATCCTAACTGACCATGTTATAGAAAGGAAATGCTGTCTTTTGCTTACAGCCAAAGATTAATTTGGGAATCTGGCTGACCAGAACCATAGGGTAGGTTGAGTATTTTCTTCCCTAAGCTAGGCTTTCTAAGGTCAGTTAAAGTATTGGAGATAAAGGCCTAGACTGGGATCTCTCCAGCTTTCTATCAATTCTTACCACGATAGTGAGTGGTACAGATAAGAGAGTTAAGCTTTAAAGGTCCCTCTACCCAAGGGGCTGAAAGGATCTCGGTAGATTCTTAGATTCCAGATTCTTAGAAGTAGATTCTTAGAAACCAGCTTCCTAGTATATGGGCTCAGTACATACCTGAGGCAGTTTCATATCGTTGATATCCCAATTTACTGTTTCTCTATTCCGAGAAACAAAGTCTTCGGGCTCCATAGTCATCGATCCCCACAACTTCCAGTCTGCTCAGATATTTTCTGAAATACTGCAATGATTTCTCTGCTAGAGGCTTCAGTTAAGGGCTAGCTGTCTCCACTCTCAAGCAGTTTGGACCAGGAGGCTGTTTCCTGACACTGAAGAAAAAAAAGATAGTGAGGCTAACCATTAAAGATAAAAATCAGTGTTCATCTGCCAGAAAAACTTGTTCCATCAAAAGTTTTGAAAGCTCTGACATACTCATGGCCAAAGCAATGGAAAATGCTTAATGACCGAAAGTAATCTCACAGGGAGAGGGGAAAAAACCAACTTGGTTACCAATAGCTTAGCCATCCATTCTAGTACTCTGTTGGGTTTCTATTTAATTCTTGATTCTAGGGCTGGAGACAGAGGGGAGCTCAGTAGGAACCACCGGCACTTGCTGCTTGCTACAGACCAGATCTTTTACTCTGTACTTTGCATAAGGAGGTTCCCTAGGTTGACCTCCTTTATAAAGTAGAATATAAGCTCTTTGAAGGTAAGGCTTGTTTTTTTATTATTGTTTTTTGTATTCTCAACACCTAACATTCTGCCTTCCATACAGAAAGTGCTTAATAAATGCTTGTTGAATGAACACAGACTGTGCTAAGCAGGCGAGTGGTGATGTGGATAGAGCACCAGGTTTAAAATCAGAAAGTTCTGAGTTCAAATTTGGCCATAGAAATTTACTAACTGTAGGATCCAGGACAAGTCACTTAACCTCTGTTTGCCTCAGTTTCCACAAATGTAAGATAGGTTTAATAGCAGCACCTAACTCCAGCATCTTTGTCCCAAATGGGATTATAAGAGTCAGACATGACTGAAATGGTTGAACAATAACAACAAATCTTGGATTGTTGTAAGGATCAAATGAGATAATATTTGTAGAATACTTACACATTGCCTGGTATGTAGTAGGTACTATATAAATGCTTACGCTCTCCCTTTCTCCCATTCCATGGGTAGGGTGAAACTGACCAAACTGAGTCATCAAGAAATGCAGATTATATATATATATGTACATATATATATACACATACATATGTATGTATATACATATACACACATACACAAATATATATCTACATACACACATATACATATATATATACATATTTTTTCTCCCTCTCCTTTATCTCTTTTATCATCATTTTCTAAAAGGCAAAAGAAGTTACTCACAAAATAAATAAAGACAGACTTTCCCTGCATCGGACTCTTCTAATCTGATTTCAGATGGACTTTTTAAAAATACATTAGAAAGTTTTACACTGAGAACAATCAAAGCCTTTTGAAAATAAAATACACTAGCTGGTAAGGCATAAAATATGATCATGTACAGGATCTCAGATTCATTAAGAGTCAGAAGGGGCCTCAGAGGTCAGTTAGACGTTCATTTTACATCGTTAAGTCATACAGGTGCACAAAAGGTAGAAGCAGCAGTAGACCTTAGGTCCCCTGGCGCCACGTCCAGAATTCTGACTACTCTGCCAGACTGACTCCTAATTCCCTTAGTTCTGAGATGAGAGGGTTCAGGTAGAGGGACTTTTAGGCCCTTGTCAGAAACAATCATGGGCTCAGCTAGGTGGTGAGAAAAACCACTGGATTTGGAAGGAAGGGAGAGGGGAGCATTTATTAAGCGCTTGATGTGTGTCAGGAGGTCTGGGATTCAATTCGCAACTTTGTTTACTTTGTGATTTGCTACCTTTGTGACCTTGGGCAAATTTCTTGGTCAATCTAGGCTTCATTTTTCCCACCTGTAAAATAAGGGTGTTGGACTAAATTACTTGTAAGGTCCCTTCTGGCTCTAAATCTACAATCCTAAAATACTTCTCAATGGGATCTGAAGACACGTAAACACGCGCTGAGATCCACTGATTAAACATACAGTGGTGACTTGGACTCCAAGTTTGAAAACCTGTTTCACTTATATAGAAAAGACTGTTTTAACAAACAAATGAAGACTTGTGGGCAGTCAGACAACATGCAAAACCTATTTAAAGCAAACAAACCGCCCTAGTGAGGGCAGAAATAATGTCCTAGAATAAAGGTTTGTATCCTGTCGCACATTACTTGCCGCAAAATGGTAACTATTGCTTAGGAAACCATCAATACCTTTTGGAAAGAAACAAGCCATGGTGGAGGGTGGGCAGGGGATGGTGGGTAAAGAAACAATTTGAATATAGAGAAGTGAAATAAATAGCAATTGTAGAAGACCCATATCACAGCTGTAGTCCCTTTGACAAACTCACCCTTCAACTCCAATCCATCTGCAATTGATGAGAGCAGCCTAAAATGCAAAGAGCAACAGTTGGTAAATGACATTGAGTTGGCTAAAACTTTTGCTTGAAGAAGAATAAAAACCACTTCTGTAATTCAGAATGACGACTGCAGAGTAGCACAAACACAGGTGTTTTAAGGAGAGGGAGGAAAGAATACAACATCCTATTCTGGAAAAGTCAAATATTCTTTTCCCGATAGGGGAAGCAGCTTTAATACTAAAACTTCCCAATACTTCTCTGAAACTAAGGATAAGTACACTAAAGAATGGATTATATCATAGCATAGGCAAGAGAATAAAAAGGGAGCTGCCTCGTAATGCACACGATTCCAGGGATTACAATTCCTGAATCCTCAAAAGTTTCGTTTTACATTACCTGGGCTGTAAGAGTTTACTCAATTTTTAAAAAATCGCTTCTGCAGAATAAGCTGAAATAAAATATCACACATATTAGGTAACTATTTGTGTCCCTTATGTTATTTTCCTTTGGACTTCTGACTGGTCTGGGCCACCTTACCTTTTCGACTCCTTAGGCGGATACGGACAATAGTATGTTATCAATCCAAAAAATTCATTTCTAGTTCAGGTCACAGCAAGCTTTGGCCACTTTCTAAGTAGTGGCTGTACTCTATTCCAGGTCAGGGTACAGTATGCTAATAAGATCTGGAATCTAGCCAATCAAAATCTAGATGCTCTGAGGCAGGCATAGGTAAGGAAAATTTGTGAGCTAATGTATGAGCCCTCAAGTCCTTTCCAGAACGCCAGCAAAACAAGGGGAATTATACTTCGTCATCCAATATTTGCCCGATTCCTGTTCAGAGTGTGAAAGTGAAGGTATGAAGGAGTCTTATACGGACAGATTGATGAGTGTTTCTGAAATTTAACAGGTCAGACACATAGTAGACTGACTGTTCAAAGCATAGTCTAACTTTCATAATATTTTCTTTCTTCTTTCCCTCACATCTCTCATCCTATCTTTTACTTCCTGCCCCTTCCTCTTTCCTCTTTTCTTGCTCTCTTTTTTCCATCTATGTTTCTCTGTGTTTCTCTTTCTACGTCTCTGCCTCTATCCCTATCTGTTTCTCTTCCTGTCTCAGTCTCTTTGTCTCTTTCGTATGTCTCTCTCTTTCTTTATCTCTCTCCTCCCTGAACCAGGGAACACCAATATCCTTACTCCTCTGCTGTCTACAGTGATCTTACATCTGTGTTATATGTTTAGAACCTTAGAAACAATACTTTTTTCCCCTCAGAAGCCCTCTGTCATTGACAATACTTTTAGCCTTCTAAGGTAGTCTGTCTAGGAACTTTTTAAAGGACAAGAGCAACGTTGAGCAGGAATTCTCCCTCAGGTTTTTAGTCTACGATTGAATCCCTTAGATTAGTTTCCAGGGCCCTCTAAAATTTGGTCTGATTTTCCCAACTATACTCTCACAACACTGCCCACCCCCTCCACACACACACACACGCACACACACACACCCCAACCCTCCTTTTGAGTCACTCCGTTCATCTTGCTATGCCAGGGTAAAAGCAGCAGCAGCAACTCATCTTGATATAGAAGTCTAAAGTTCACCATCTTGTGAAGTAGACAGTAGAAATATGGTTATTTCCATTTTGTAAGTGAAGAAACTCGAGGCTTAAAGAGATTGAATGACTTGGCCAAGATTTCCCAGCTAGTGCATGGCCAAACCAAGGTTCCAACCCAGGTCACCTGAGAAGACGTTGAGACAGTGAAAAGAGAAGATGGAGAAAGAGGAGGAAGGGAAAGAAGAAGTGAGAGGTGGTCGGAGATGGATTTCTACAAAAGACTTTAGAACTTCTCAGCTGAGCCAAAACTTCTGTCTTTAGCAGGAATCCGTTAATCAGATACCAGAATGAACTGAACAAGTAAGCAAACAGTATGTATTCTCACTTTCCTCCTTACCACTCAAAAAGAGAAGAAAATTTTACTAAAGATGAGATTTTGTTAGGAACTCCTAGTGCAGCAAACAGTTTGCTGTGGATTTTTTTCAGTCATTTTTCAGTCATGTCTGAACCTCATTTAGGGGTTTTCTTGGCAAAGATACTGGAGTGGTTTGTCATTTCCTTCTCCAGCTCACTTTACAAATGAGGAAACTGAGGCAAACAGAGTTAAGTTACTTGCCCAGAGTTACACAGTTAGTAGGTGTTTGAGGCCAGATTTCAACTCAGGAAGATGAGTCTTCTTGGCTCCAGACCTGACAGAGTGTCCACTGTACCACCTGGCTGTGATAGTTACCATATAATGTACATAGTCAAGTCACGATGGGTGTGGTTGCCAACTCTGGATGACGGGATGAAGGATGGAAAATGTTAGCTACCACCATAAACAAGACTGAGGAGACATGGTGAGGCATATAAAAGAGGAATGGTCATTTCCATGGTATTTTTCTCCCTTGATCTAACTCAGACCTCCCAGACTGACTACTTGGGCAATCAATTACTCTGTTGTTCCATTCATCACAGCCCCTTGGATTTAGGTGCTCTTTATATTCCCTGATATTAACCTGGCCTGACTGCTTAATCAACAGGACATGAGACACAAAGCCTTACTCTTTTTTTAAAAAAAATTATCTATTTTTAATTTTCAACATTAACTTCCATAAGTTTTTTTTTTTCCCAACTCCTTCCCACCTCCCAAGACGGCATGCAATCTGATATAGGTTCTACATATACATTCATATTAAACATATTTTCACATTAGTCATGTTGTATAGAAGAATTAGAACAAATGGGGGAACGATGAGAAATAAAAAAACAAAGCAAAACAAAACAAAAAAGAGAGCAAACAGTACACTTCGATCTGCATTCAGAGTCCCATATTTCTTTCTCTAGATGGGGATGGAATTTTCCATCACGAGTCTTTTGGAGTTATTTTCAGTCCTTGCATTGCTGAGAAGAGTTAAGTCCATCAAAGTCAGTCATCTCACAATGTGGCTGTTATGGTGTACAATGTTCTCCTGGCTCTGCTCCCCTCACTCAGCATCAGTTTATATAAGTCTTTTCAGGTTTTTCTGAAGTTCATCTGCTCATCATTTCAGTATTCTAGTACATTCATATACCACAACTTGTTCAGCCATTCCCCAACTCACGTGCATCCCTTCAATTTCAGTTCTTGGCCACCACAAAAAGAGCTTCTATAAATATTTTTGTATATGTGGGTCTTTTATTCATTGCTATAATCTCTTTGAGATACAGCCCTAGAAGTGGTATCACTGGGTCAAAGGATATGCACATTTTTATAGCCCTTTGGGCACAGTTCCAAATTGCTCTCCAGAATGGTTCGATCAGTTCACCACCAACAATGAATTAGTGTTCCAATTTTCCCACATCTTCTCCAGCATTTATGATTTTCCTGTTCTGTCATGTTAGCCAATCTGATAGGTGTGATGTGGGGACCTAAGAGCTGTTTCGATTTGCATTTCTCTAATCAACAGAGAGCGTTTTTTCGTTTGACTATGATAGCTTCCATTTCTTCCTCTGAAAACTGCCTGTTCATATCCTTTAACCATTTATCAATTGGGAATTGACTTGTATTCGTATAAAATTGACTGAGTTCTCTATATATTTTAGAAATGGGCCTTTATCAGAGACATTGGTTATAAAAGTTCTTTCTCAAATTTCTGCTTCCCTCCTAATCTTGATTGCATTGGTTTTGTGCAAAAACTTTTTAATTTAATATAATCAAAATTATCCATTTTGCATTTCATTGTGTTCCCTACCTCTTGTTTGGTCACAAATTCCTCCATTTTCCATAAATCTGACAGGTAAACTGTTCCTTGCTCTCCTAATTTGCTTATAGTGTCAGCCTTTGTATCTAAATCATGTGCCATTTTGATTTTATTTTGGCATATAGTGTAAGATGTTGGTCTATGCCCAGTTTCTGCCATACTGTTTTCCAGTTTTCCCAGCAGTTTTTGTCAAATAGTGAGCTCTTATCCCAGAAGCTGGGGTCTTTGGGTTTATCAAACAGTAGATTACTATAGTCATTGACTACTGACTGTATCTTGTATAACCTAACCTAATCCAATAACCCACCACTCTGTATCTTAGTCAGAACCAAGTAGTTTTGATGATTGCTTCTTTATAAAACAATTTAAGATCTGATATGACAAAGCCCTACTCTTAAGATAGAGGCTTCTTAACCTTTTTTTGGGGGGAAGGGGGTATCCTGGATCCTTTCTACAGGTGATGAAGATTACAGACCCCCTCTCTGAATGTTTTTTTTTAAAAACTAAAACAAATGCTAACGTTTAGTTAGAGGCTAGTGAAAAATAAAGATATAATTTTTCTCATCTGTGGGATCACCTGAGGTTAAGAACCCTTGTTCTAAATAATTGGGCTGGGGCTGACAATAACTGAATTTTTTGCCGTACTCTAAAACTCCAGCAGAGGTCTCCATATACTACAGAACACCCGTTAGTAACTTCTCTCTGCTAGGTCCTTTAGGACCCAGCAATGTTTGTAAGATGCGTTTTCAATACTGAAGGCAGCGCTTGGAGTCAATAGCCCTGGCCCATACTTACCTAGAATGGACCTTTCCCATTCCTCAGTTTTCAGATGTATATTGTCTCCTTCCTATCCCCCTTCCTCCTCACTCTCTTTGAGAAAGCAAGGAAAAACAAAACCCCCTTTAATAAGCATGTATCATAAAGCAAAACAAATTCTCACATTGACCATGTCCAAAAAAGAAGTCCCAATCTGTACTCTCAGTCTATCACCTTTCTGTCAAAAGGCAGGTAGCGTATTTGATCTTGAGTCCTCTGGAAGTATAGTTGGTCATTGTGTTGACCAGTGTTCCTAAGTCATTTCCAGATTTTACAATAGCCCTCCATAAGTATCCCTACCTCAAATCTCCCCCTACTTCAGTCTGTTTCTACTCTGCTAACAAATCGAGTTTCCTAAAGGGTGGGTCTGACAATGTCATCCCTCTATCCAATAAATTCAAGTGACTCCCTATCACTGCTGGACCAAATATGAAATCTTCTGTTTAGCTCTTAAAGCCCTTCATGAACTGACTCCTTCTTACCTTTCCAATCTTCTTATACCTTAGGCCTTCTAGTATTCTGCTATCCTGTAACACTGACCTTTCTGTTCTTTACTCAAGAGGCTCCATCTCCCAACTCTGCTCCAGGCTGTTCCTCTGCCTGGAATCCCCTCCTTTCTCATCTCCTTCTCCGGGCTCCCCTGGCTCCCTTCAAATCCCAGCTAATGTCCCACCTTCTACAAGAAGCCTCCCCTGATCCCTTCGATGCTAGTGTCTTCCCTTTGTGATTCGTGTCTTGCTCGTAGTTTGCATGTTGTCACTTCCACTAGGGGCAGCTGGGTGGTGCAGTGGATAGGGTGCAGGGCCTGGAGTCAGGAAGATTCATCTTTGTGAGTTCAAATACGGCCTCAGACACTAGCTGTGTGACCCTTGGCGACACTAAATGCTGTTTGCCTCCATTTCTTCATCTGTAAAATGAGCTGGAGAAAGAAATGGCAAACCACTCCAGTATCTTTGCCAAGAAAACCCCAAATAGGGACACAACTGAAAAGAATGAACAGCAACCATCTTCCATTAGCCTGGGAACTCCTTGAGAATAGGGACTGGTTTTTGACTTTCTTTAGATCCTCGGTGCTTAACATAGTGGCTGGAACATGTTGCTTAGTCATTCAGTCAGGTCTGACTCTTCATGACCCCGTGTGGGGTTTTCTTGGCAAAGATGCTGGAGTGGCTTACCATTCCTTCTCCAATGGATTGAGACAAACAGAGAGGTTAAGTGACTTGCCCAGGTCACAGAGCCAGTGAATATTCGAGGCCAGATTTGAATTCAGGTCTTCCTGACTCCGGGCCCAGCACTCTATCCACTTTGTCACCTAGCTGCCTCCACCTGGAGGTACTTGGAACACAGTAGGTACTTAATAAATGTTGATTTGACTTTATCCAATCCACTTTGGAGTTACAGTTATGACATTCCCACAGAATAGACAAAATTTCATAATGTGACAAAGAATAGTTACAGAACTCAGGGTGAAAGTTTAACAATTTGCTTCATCAAACAGAACAATACTCACTTAACTTTCTGCATATCCTTAAAGAATCATCTTCCTAAAGTCATTCAATCTGTCTTTGATTACTGCTTTTTTCTCTATTTCACCTAGTCAATACAATCCTAATTTCCATTAAATGAAATAATCAAAGACAACTCTTCTTCCTCTTGGGTGGATCTTTTCCCTAATCTCTTCAGGGTATGAGGAAAGAAGCTATTACTATTACGTGGATGAATTAAGAGCCTTGTGCCCTTGTCCAGTCATCACCGTCACTCTAATGAAGGAGAACACACGCAAATTCTTCACGGGCTGTTTGGAGAAAAAGGACCAAGCGGAGCGTTGTTTCAGAATTGATAATTAGAGAAAAACAAGATTTCTTTTTCACTCAGTCAACAAGCACTTACTAAGTGTTTATTGTGTGCCAAGCACATATGGAACTTTGTCTGCTTCTACATCTCTAAAGTCCCTTTTCTTTTGAAATCCATGTTCCTCTGAACTTATGAGTCTGGACCAGATAGATAAAATATCCTATAAATCCTCCATTGCTCTGGTAGTAGCTGAAATATTAATAATAATTGACATTTACATAGCTTTTTGAAGCTTGGAGGGTAGTATAATGGAAAGCCAGATCTCAGAGTAAAGAAGACCTGGTTTCGAATCCTTTTTCTGACTTACGCTGACTATATGACCAGAGGTAAATCTGTTGTCTTAAACCTCTCAGTGCCCTTAGACAAACTCTCTTAAAACTAAATTGTAGATCAGATTCTAATCTGTATTGGTAAAGGCAGTTTCATTGTGGAGGAATTCTCTATGCCAATGAAATCAAAGAATTGGACCAAAAAAAAGTTTGCAAAATATTTTACACACATAATCTTGTTTGAGCCAACATCCCAATGAGGTAGGGATTCCATTCCATTCCATTTTCTAGTTGACAAAACTGAGGCTTATCCACAGTCACATAGTATCAAAATCAGGAGTCTGGCACTCTATTCACTTCATGCCTTCTTTTGTTCTGCATTTGTGGCCCAAGATACTTACTTGATGCAAGATACCACAAACCTTCAATCTGTTTTAAAAAAAAGCAATATCTGCAAAGTACAATAAGAGGAAGTTCAATAAAATGATGCATGTGCACGGTTATCAATTTTATCGACATATAATTAGGCAAAATGGTTTCTAATAAAGTCCTCTATTTCTTCTTTATCTGTTGTATCCGGTCCTATTTACTAAAGAAAATAGGGAGCTAAAGCTCTGGCACAATTATAAAACCTTGTGTGCTATCATCCACCAGGACTAGTATTCCAACCCTGATATCTAGGCCTGCCTGATGCGCCTGTCGACAAGGCTGGCAACAGTCACCAAAATGAACCTGTAGGAGATATTTTACCCAGTCTGGATACAAAGGGGCAAAGACTAGAAGACCTGGTAAAGTGTATATGAAAATCTATAATATTTTACTTATAATTTTTGTCAATATTTCAGAGGTTTATGCATTCAAAGTTCCAAGACCTGTTTGTTCATGGGGCAATTTTTAACCTCAGTCATAATCTTCCTCATCTATTCCTGGGATTCTACCTAGCATGCTAAATTAACGTAAGTTATCCTCCAGAGCCAATGGCTCTGTTAGCTATCTGCCAAGTTAAAGAGACGCCGAATTGATAAGGAAGAGAGAGAATTCTTAGGGTGCATAATAAGTCAGTGTGGAGTTCATTTGGATTCATGGAAAAAGCAAGTTGTGCAGAAGTGGGAGATTTCTTGCCTCCATGAAAGACCCATAGAGATTTCTTTGAGGTATTAGTACCCCTTTTTCTTTATCTTAACAGAACCTCTCATCAACTGACTGAAGTACCCTAAAGCTTTCCACCAGCGCCTAGAGAGGGAAGATGCATTTGGCAACCCCTAAAATTGGTTCTCCTCAACTCTCTTACCATACCGAAATCTGCATGAAATTAGAGGTCTATCCATTAATATCTTCAAAGTGATAATAATACCTAATATTTACTATTTACATAGGCCTTACTGTGTACCAGGCTGTGTGCTACGCCCTTTACAGCTATCTCATTTGGTCCTCGCAACAACCCTGGAAAGTAGGTGCTATTATTATCTGAATTTTACAGATGAGGAAACTGAGGCAGACAGAAGTTAAATGACTCACTCAGGATCACACAGCCAGATAGTGACTGAGTCCAGATTTGAACTCAAATCTTCCTAATTTTAGGCCCAGTGCTCTGTCTACTATGCCATCAAGCTTCATCGCATGTCCCAGGATGATACAGACTAAGGCTGCTGAGAAGAGAGCAAGAGCCACCTGCTTAATCGAGGAGCTCAGTGTTGTCCAGAAACTCTACTGACGGTCCATTAGTATTGCTGTCCTCTGCCTCTGAAGCTTTCATACTAGTTCTCTATTGAGCTGATGCTGCCATCTGCTCTGGCAGGGGAGGGAGAGGAAGATGGCGTAAAGGGGAATGTCATTGCTCTTTTGTGAGACTGGCCTGGGTCTGCATGTCTGGGGGCAATCAACACATATTCATCTCTTTGGTTAGAAAGACGTACATCATATTTAACTGACACACAAAGGGGTCTCAGGTGGTTGTCAAGAACTCAACTACCTGTGCTGCTCTCTTACCAAAGGTTTCTCCCTCAAGGATTGAGGAAGGTCCTCAAATCAGAGCAAATACATTTCTTTCATCTTTTCTACATTCCGTAATACAGTCTGTGTGCCTCTAGCAGTCTGTAACTTCTGGTGACTCTGTGGCTGGAAATAAATATCTGCACCACTTTTTTTTTGAGGGGTGAGGCAGGGCAATTGGAGTTAAGTGACTTGCCCAAGGTGTGTCAAGCGTCTGAGGCTGGATTTGAACTCAGGTCCTCTCGCCTCCAGAGCCGGTGCTCTACTCACTGTGCCACCTAGCTGCTCCCCCTCCCCCATCCCATACCACTTTTCACTTGCCCTTTGGACTCCTGTCTTGCCCTTCTCCAAGGCCATGCAAACCGACTTGAAGCTTAGTTAAATCTCAGTGGAGCTTCAGCCTGGACTCCTTACTCTCCCTTACCCCACATTCAATCAGTTGCTAATGTCTTGACATTTTCTATTTCCATAATATCCTTGGCTTCTGTCATCTTATCTCTCTTTACATAACCACTACTCAGTCCAGTCCCTCATCTCCTCTCATCTAGATTATTACAACAGGCCTCTCGATTAGTGGAATTAATTAATAATAATAAATTAATCAATAGAGAATTAATTAAATTCTCAAGTCTCCCTCCATTCTAGCCTATCCTTCAGATAGCTTCCTAAGCTTAGGTCTGGCCTTACTTCCACATTTCCAGTGGCTTTCTTCCTGAGATAACATACAATTGCCACCATTTAACTTTTAAGGCCCTTTGTAAACTATCCCAAGCTATCTTTCTCATTGTGTCTCCCCCTTTCAAACTGCCACGCAGTCAAACTGGCTTTTTCTATTGTCACAGATGTTTCTCCATTGTCTTGTGACTCTACACTGGCTGTTTCTCCAGCCTGGAATACTCTACCTCTTCCTCTCCTCCCTCCACCTCTCTCTTTCTTCAAAATAAAGCCTCATATACATAAAGCCTTTCCTCATTTCCCCACCCCCAAACAGCTAATGCCCTCTGTCTCTAATGGCCTTGAATTTATCTTTAATTTATCTTATCTTTGCATTTGTATCCCTTACGCTTAGCACAGTGCCTGGCACATAGTAGACACTTAATATATGCTTATTGATCGATTACTAACACTCCATAGGAAGGGACAGAGCTTCGTACACCTAGGTCCCATTGGCACGCATAATGAAAGCCTCAAAGTTGCATAATTTGAATTCATGCTGTAATGTCGTCGTGGTTGTTATTTGTCCTTTGTTCTTGAAGAGGACCGTACATCAGGGAGGCGATGCCGTGACATGCAAGTGAATTGCGTTTAAGTGAGGGAGGGCTGTGCAAAGTCACCAGCCTCACTTTCTCTTCCAGAGCTATCTGGATCCAGTAGTGAGATATAGATTAGGACAACTAGAGATGGCCCTAGATGCAATGGGAGACCTAGGATTTTTTAAGCCAAGATCTGTAGCTGGTCTGAGTTTGACTGAGGCAAAGCCCATTCAGTGATTAAGGCTAGGTAAGAAATGAGGCAGAAAATAGCCTCTTTACCTAGTTAAAAAAAAAAAAAACAATCTGGGAGGGGAAGGCCCTCAGGGTTTCTGCCAAAACAGAAAAAACATGCTGTAATATTTCCGTTGGGAAGGAATCAATGCCTTTATTTTACATAAGTTTAACATCATGTAGCGCTAATTCAAATACTCAGGAATTCCTTACTCACACTAATCAGGACCTAGCTGTATTTGTTTCTGCCACCATTCTGTTCCGGACCCTTGTTGCTCTCATTTACCAGCATCCAGGATACATTTAGAACTTGAGTCACAGTCTTCCTCTCCATTGCAAATCCTCCCCTTCTCCTTAAATAGCCTAGTTTTTCAGATTATCAGTCTCCTTAACTCTCATAACCTTCATTTCTACTCCACCCCCACAGACAAGTGGTACCTTAGACCTCAATGACATTTAAACCAGTTCTAGCCTCGTGATTACTATAGAGGTCATCACCAGCCTCCCAGTCCCTCAGGCTCTGAACCTAGGAGTCATCTTGGATTCCTCACTATCTCTTACCTGCTATGCCCAATTTGTTGCCAAGGCCTTTCGATTTTACCTTGCAGTGTCTCTTAAATATGCCCTGCTCTCTCTTCTGACACTGCTACCGCTCTAGTGAAGGCTCTATCACCTCATGCCTGGATCATTGCAATAGCCTGCTGGTGGGTCTGCAAACCTCCCGTCTCTCCCTACTCCAATCCATCCTCCGTTCAGCTACTAAAGTGATTTTCTTTTTTTCCTTCTTTTTAAAACTTTTTTATTATTTAATATTTTTAGTTTTCAACATTGATTTCCACATGATTTTGAGTTACAAATTTTCTCCCCATTTCTACCTCCCCACCCTAAGATGGCATATATTCTGATTGCTCCTTTCCCCAGGCTGCCCTCCCTTGTGTCACTCCACTCCCCCTCCCCCTTATCCCCTTTCCCCTTGCTTTCTTGTAGGGCAAGATAGATTTCTATACCTCATTGCCTGTATATCTTATTTTCCAATTGCATGTAAAAACAACTTTTTTTTTGAACATTTGTTTTTAGAAATTTGAGTTCCAAATTCTCTCCCTTCTTCTCTCCCTACCCACCCTCCTTAGGAAGGCAAGCAATTCAATATAAGCCACACATGTATTATGCAAAACACTTCCATAATAGTCATGTTATGAAAGACTAACTATATTTCCCTCCATCCTATCCTGTCCTCCTTTATTCATTTTTCTCCCTTGACCCTGTCCCTTTTAAAAGTGTTTGCTTTTGAGTACTTCCTCCTCCAATCTGTCCTCCCTTCTATCATCTCCCCTCTCTTATCCCCTTCCCCTCTACTTTCCTGTAGGGTAAGATACCTGATTGAGTGTGTATGTTATTCCCTCTTTAGGTCAAATCCGATGAGAGCAAGATTCACTCATTCCCCCTCACCTGCCCCCTCTTCCCTTCCAACAGAACTGCTTCTTCTTGCCACTTTTATGTGAGATAATTTACCCCATTCTATCTCTCCCTTTCTCCCTCTCTCAATATATTCCTCTCTCACCCCTTAATTTTATTTTTTTTTGATATTATCTCATCATATTCAACTCATCCTGTGCCTTCTCTCTCTCTCTCTCTCTCTCTCTCTCTCTCTCTCTGTCTCTCTCTCTCTCTCTCTCTGTCTCTCTCTCTCTGTATATATATATACATATACACATATATACATATATATATACACATATATACATA
>CM053627.1:183664645-183683273 GCA_028646595.1 Phalanger gymnotis | reverse complement strand
GCTGCTGTTTTCAGAGCTACTTCTATTCTGAGGTGGTATGATACTCCTCTCCTGGCCTGTTCTCTGGTCTGTGAGTGCAAACACTCCTTTCTGCCGTGTAACTACTAGGACTCCCTCTCCACAAGCTCTGCCACATCAGTGCTCCTTTTCCTCCAAGGACCTCTAACCAGGACCATGACCGAGATCCAAGCAGAGCAAAGCAAGAGAACCTTGCTTCTGTGCCAGCAAAGAAATCCCTGCACTCCCACTCTGATCAGCTGCTTGATTTCTCCCCTTATCTGTGGGCCTGGAGCTCTGGAAGCAGCTGCTGCTAGAGCTCTGGAAGCAGTCACTGGAGCTTCCTGCTGCTGCTGCCACAGCCACCTCTGCTGCCTCCGGGGCTACGGCCTGACCGAGCCCTTCTCTCACCCAGATCCAGCAGTTTTCCCACTGACCTGCTCCATTGTCTTTGGTGTTTGTGGTTTGAGAAGTCTGGGAACTGCCATAGCTCAGTGATTCATGGTCCTGAGGTCTGCTCCTGGTCTACTCCCACTTGGTCTGTCCCTGCGCTCCACTCCCAGCATGGAGTAATAGACACTTCCCAGAGACCATCCAGGACATCTTGGGCTGGAGACTTATTTCACTCTGTCATTTTGTAAGTTCTGTAGCTCTAGAATTTGTTTAGAGCCATTTTTATAGGTATTTGGGGGGATTTGGGGGAGAGCTTAAGCCAGTCCCTTTTTTCAAGCCGCCACCTTGGCTCCGCCCTCAAGTGATTTTCTCAAAGCACAATTCGGATCATGTGCCTAATCCCCCTTTGCTCAATAAACTCCATCGACTCCCTGTTACCTCTAGGATCAAATACAAAATGCTCTGTTTGACATTCATCGCCTATTCTCTCCTACCTTTCCAGTCTTCTTACACCTTACTCCCCAATATGTACTTTTTGATCTGGTGACACTGGCCTCCTGATTGTTCCAACAAACAAGACCTTCCATCTCCTGGCTCCAGATATTTCCTCTGGCTGTCTTCCATGCCTACAAAACTCTCCCTTCTCTGCTCAACTATTGACCTCTCTGGCTGCCTTCAAGTTCCAACTTCTATCCCACCTTCTTCAGGAAGCCTTCTCCAACCCCTTTTAATTTACTGTCTTTCCTCTGTTGAATATTTCCTCTTTATCTCATATATATATATGTCTGTGTGTGTATCCTGTATATCTATTTATATCTCTTATATATATGTGTGTATATACATACACGCACGCATACACAAAATCTTACTTTGTATATATTTGTTTGCGTGTCGTCTTCCCCGTTAAAATGTAAGCTCTTTGAAGGCAGAGACTTTTTGCCTCTTTCATAAATGCTTAGCACAGTATGTTACCAGCACATAGTTGGCTCTTAGTAAATATTTCTTTGATTGATTGATCATTTTAGGCTCTGAAATTCTTCTCTTGGATCGGAATCTTCTGTCTTCTCCTTTTGTTTCGCTCTTCCCTGGTCCTTATCCTCACTGCAACCTCCAGTGTGTCCATCCCTCCCTACTTTCTTCTCAGCATCCTGAGGCCTTGAGGGTCCTGGAACAACTTTACATCTTTCTCTATGAAAAACTTAGAGGAGACCTCTGAAAAAGATTTGCTTTCTCTATTTGAACACATGAGAAGTAGCTTGGTGGAATGGATAGACAATTAACCTCCAATCTGAGAAGGATTAGATTCAAGCCTTGCCTTTAACACATGCTGGCTCTGTATCCCTGGGCAAGACAATGATTCTCTCAGTTGGTGTCAAACTCAAATAGAAATGGGTTGCTGATCTACCCGTAAAGATTCGTGGGCCTATATGTTGACTTATATTTAAAATGTAATATTATGTATTACATTTTATATGTAATCTATAGTATTTGTTTATTTTGTTAAACATTTTCCAATCACATTTTAATCTGGTTCTGCCACACTTGGCAGTGTTGCCTGGCAAGTGTTTGCAAACTCTACTTTAGGCCAGCAACATGCTTCTGAAGTAGGAACCGGATTAAAATGTAATTAAGAAACATTTAGCAAAATAAAAAAATGCAATTGTATATGGATAATGTTAATATGTGATTTTCTAAGTCAATATACAGCCCACAGAGATCCTTATTGTGGTTTTATTGTTGTTTTTAGTCGTCTCTTACTCTTGTGATCCTGTTTGGGGTTTTCTTGACAGAGATACTAGAGTTGGTTTGCCATTTCCTTCTCCGGCTTATTTCACAGATGAGGAAACTGAGGCAAATAGAGTTAAATGACTTGCCCAGGGTCACACAGCCAGGAAGTGTCTGAGGCTGTATTTGAACTCAGGTCTTCCTGACTTTAAGCTGTGCATTCTATGTGCTGTGCCACCTTGGTCCCATTTCTATTTGAGTTTGACGCCACTGTTCCAGGCAACTATCTTATGATTGCAGGAAGATCTGGGAGGAGTGGAGAGGCTAATCTCTAAGTTTATAAATTGGAGAGAGGATGCTGACTGAAAGTTTCTTCACAGCAGGCGCATTTACCAATGAAGTCACAGGTTCATTCCCCATACCTATTTAAATATAGATAGACGTCTAGATAGGTATGAATATCCATAAATCACCGATCTATTCTGCCGCTAGGGACATTAGCTTGGAAATAACTTGAAAGAATAGTTGAATTCTTCCTAGAGAGGGAATAGCAACTGACATTTCTATAGTGTTTTATGCTTACAAAGACCTTTTTCACAATTCTCTTTTAGGTCAAGTCAACAAGTATCGATTAAGCATTTATTATGTTCCAGATGGGGCAGCTAGGTAGCAGTATAGTGCCAGCCCTAGAATCAGGAAGACTCATCTCCCTGAGTTCAAATCTGACCTCAAGGTTTTACTAACTGTGTGACCCTGGGCAAGTCACTTAACCCTGTTTGCCTCAGTTTCCTCATCTGTAAAATGAGCTGGAGAAAGAAATGGCAAATCACTCCAAGATCTTTGCCAAGAAAGCCCCAAATGAGGTCAAAATCTTGCAGAGCACCTAAAATAGGGTGGGTACTTAATCAGTATTGGTTGAGTGGAATTATCTTGAGATATCTTATCTTACACTATTTGTCATAACTCCTATTTTGCAAATGAGGAATTATTCTCAGAGAGGAAACTTGAGAGAGGTGAAAATAATTTGCCCAATATCACAGGGCCAAATAGCAATACCAAAACTTGAACTCAGGGCCTGCTGTTTCTAATTCCAATGTTCTTTACATAGCAACACTTTTTAGGTTGGGCAGCATAGTGGTGTGGGGGTAATGAGCATGGTTGCTTAACTGTTTCTGTTTCCCTCCTCTCTCCCAATTTATCCCATTGCGTAGGTAGGTTTCCTGCCATAAACAATCCTCTGCCCTGTGAAATTGTATCAAAGAATCTATACTTTCTCTCTGTCTTTTAATGCTCCAAATCCCCAGTCAGAGACAGGCCTCTGGCAAAACACCTCAGTGCTAGATCTACCTCGCTTTCTTCTCTAATGATGCTCCGTCTCCACTACCTCCTTCCAACGGCATTTCTAATAAGTACACCCAAGCTGGAAAATGCTTATGTCTAACACTATTTATAAAGACAAAATAACAAACAAAGTAAGCAGACTTTTCCCCCATGTCGGGTGGGAAAAGCTTCAAACTCCTACTACCAAATGAAAATCAACTTCACTGTCCTTCCAGTCACATTCCCTTGCTTTCCAGTAGACCTAAATTTAGACCAGGGGCAGAAAGAAAGTTTTCTTTTCCTTCTCTTTGAAGTTTTGTGAAGGCCCAGAATCATATCCTAGGGTAAAGTTATCTCACATTCCCTGTGACTAGAAAGAAATTCTTTCTAGTAAACTACTTCTCAACATAACCTCTTAATAGAGATAGAAGAGCTATTTACTGGGGGCAGCTAGGTGGTGCAGTGAGTACAGCACCCGCTCTGGAGTCAGGAGGACCTGAGTTCAAATGTGACCGCAGACACTTGGCACGCTTACTAGCTGTGTGACCTTGGGCGAGTCACCTAACCCCAATTGTGCCCTGCCTTTCCCCCCCAATTAAAAAAAAAGCAGAAGAGCTATTTACCATTACTAATCCCTTGCTAAATATTTATCATGAAATATCTTTTAAGATTCATTTTTTTTTGCATAGCATAGACCCAATCCTTTCCTTTTTGTTTTTGTTTTTTTTGCCCTTCATTTTGCCATCCATTCACAGATGTAGATCTGCAAGGGACCTTCAAGGTCACAGAGGTCAACCTCGTTTTACAGATAAGGAAAACTTCAGCTCAGAGAGGTAAAATGACCTAAAATAATAGACAGTAGGGCTAGGATTTGATTCTAGTCCTTGGACTCCAAATACGGCACTTTTGGCACTGTTATCATGTTGCTTTGATGGGAGAAAAATACCTCTTTTCAAATGTCAAGAATCTGCATTAGGAAAGTCTCAAAATGGCAGTTTTTCAAGTTCCCACAAAAATTACTGAGGAATCACAACAAAACCTGCAGGGGAAAACATGTTCGAAATGGCTAAAAAGTCAAACAGTCAACAAAATGCAGAGGAAAATGCTGACACTACAATCCAAAAGCAATGAAGTCCTGACCTTGTAGGGAGAAGGTTATTCTGCCTTCTAACCACTGATGACCTCGATTGGGTGGCTGACGTCTCTGAAAGGAATTCCACGCTGGATTGTCTCTATTGACCAGTAAATTGGCCAACTTTGTCCTAGAGAGTTTCAGAATGGAAGCAACTTGTATGTCCCAGAACTCACGTAAATCCTTGCTCTCCTCTGGGACCCTTCCATGTTCTCCATATCTCCTACAAACTCAAAGAAACAGGGAGGGAGATACATAGCAATTTCTACAGTTCTGAGACACAACACAAAAAGTGAATTTCTGAACCTTTTTTTTTTTTTACAGTTGCCACAGGCCACATACATAGCTAATAAGTTATCACAGGTAGGGTTCAAAACCATGTCTTCCTGCCCTACACTTAACGTTCTAGCCCTAACATCATGCTGTCTCTGCGCGTGGGCACTCCAAGAAAAAAAAAAGATTTGAAGTCAATCTTTAGCTCATAATAACAGATATTCTTGGATCCCATGCTAAGAGGCCCCCCAAACAGCAAAAGGTAAATCTTTTTCACGTAGAAGCTAAAAGCAGCTCAGTTATACTTAAAGGCACTTATAAATAGTACCAATAGTGGTATATATTTTTATTCTGATGCACCATGGAGAAACTCAACCACAGAGTCGTTTAAGTGAGAGGCAATATGTCATTTATGCACTGCATTAGGAGGTAAGAGTTCTCAGCTGGGGTTCCATTTGCTCACCATACCATCTGAGTGGCCTTGGGCAAATCTGCCCATCTGTAGGCTTCAGGTGTTTCATCTGCAAAATGACAGTAATGTTAACCTCTGGAGTGCGAGGGGTTGGATTGGTTATACTCCTGAGGTTTCTTCCAGCTCTGAGGTAAATGATTTAATGACTTGCAAGAGGTCCTCCATAATTCAAGAGCAGATGAGTCTCTTTTCATGGCCCCATTCATTATGGAATTTCTTTCTCTTAACTTGCTACTTTAAGCATATGATCAAAGGCTCCCTCCACCCCACTCTAACCAGCTGCCCTTTTCCTATAAGACCTTAACATTTCCTCCAGAAAACTCAGCCTTGGGGACTGAAAAATTAATATATGGAAATTCAATTCGATTCCATTAAACAAATGCCACAAGTATTTGCTGGACTCCTACACTGAACTCATCAGATGTTAAAGAAGTCTGGCAGTGGATTCAGACGGTGGCTTGTCTGGGTTTCAAGTTTTACAATGCACTGTGAGCCTCTGAAAGTTCATTCCTGTGAAGGCCACCATATTCTTCTCCAGGAGATTTTAAAAAGCATAGCTAAGAGTGCAGGGTTTGGGATTAGAAGACATGAATTCAAATCCAACCCCTATTTAGTGGATCAGTCGGTCAATAAGTTGGTCAGTCATGTCCTACTCTTGGTGGTCCCTTTTGGGGTTTTCTTGGCGAAGATATGGGAGCTGTTTGCCATTTCTTTCTCCAGCTAATTATGCCCTTGGGCAAATCATTTAACTTCCCTGGGCCTCGGTTTCTTAATCTGCAAAATGGTGAGCTAGAGCAGCACAGTAGATTGAATGCTGACCTGGAGTCAAATTAGACCTCAGACATTTACTACCTGGGCAAATCACAGGGGATAGAGCATTGAGCCTCCGATCAGGAAGACTCATCTTCGAGAATTCAAATCTAGCCTCAGACACTTTCTAGCTGTGTGACCTTGGGTAAGTCATTTAATGCTGTTTGCCTCAGTTTCCTTATCTGTCAAATGAGCTGGAGAAGGAGATGGCAAACCACTCCAGCATCTCTGCCAAGAAAACTCCGAATGGTGTCACAGAGTCAGCCACAACTGAAAAACAACTGAGCCACAAAAGCATGTATCTGGATATACTGAACAACAAATGTGATAGTGTATAATTTCATAATGAGTCACAGAATTAGACTAGACGATCTCTCAAGGTCCTTCATTCTTCCAATTTCCATTCTGGGGATACTCTCACCCTGAGGATATTTCCTTTCTCTTCTTCCTATCGTTACTATTTCAGTCATGTTCAACTCCTTGGTTGACTCTGTTTAGATTTTTCTTGGTAAAGATACTGGAGTGGTTTGCCATTTCCTTCTCCAGCTCATTTCACAGATGAGGCAACTGAGGCAAACAGAGTAAAGTGACTTATCCAGGGCCACACAGCTAGTAAGTGTCTGAGGCTGGATTTGAACTCAGGGACACGAGTCTTTCTGACTCCAGGCCCAGAGCTCCATTCATTCCCCAACCTAGCTGCTCTCCTCTCTTCTTCCTGGTGCCCGTCATTTGTATGGATATGAAATTATCAGCCCAGGGAAGTTATGCATGAATATCGATCAAGCAGTCTCTGAATGTCTGCACAGCCCATGACTTGGAGAGGACAGGGGAATTTTCTTTGTTAAACATGTGTTTATTTTGAAGTTGATAAAAGGTAAGAGGCATCCTGAACTCATATGGATTAAGCACCGGCCTCAGTATTGGAGGGTCTCCCTTTAATTCCCCCTCTGACATTTACTAGTTGATGGACCCTAGGACTTAATCCCTTCCAATCCTAAATCTATGATGATTCTAGTGCCTTCCCCTTGAGATGATCTCCAATGCACCCTGTATTTATCTCGTTTCTACTAACTGCCCTCATGTTGTCCCCCCATTAAACTGAGCTCTGTGAGAGCAGGGACTGCCTACTCCCCAGAGTAGATGCAGCTAGCTGGTGCCATAGTACACAGAGTGCCAGGCCTGGAGTCAGGAAGGCTCATCTCCTTGAGTTCAAATGTGGCCTCAGACATACTAGCTATGTGACCCGGGATAAGTCACTTCACCCTGTTTGCCTCTGTTTCCTCATCTGTAAAAATGGTGTGGAGGAAGAAATGGCAAACCGCTCCCATATCTTTGCCAAGAAAACCCCGAAAGAGTAGGACGTGGCTGAACGGTAACAACAAATACTTGTTGACCCCCTGATCTACTAAGTAATAGATAGGCTGCAATCTGTGTAGATGAAGGAAGTTCCCACACTGGGAGGTACCGGTCCTGCAGAAATCCCAACTCCTTCTGCTGTTGTTCTATATTAATGGATACAACTTTTGAAATTGGGTCTTGTGTACCCAATAAAGGGCTGCACCACATTCAAACTGTAAATCGGGTGAAGCTTATTTTCAGCATTGGCTCATCCCCGATGTGCTGCTTTCCTCTTTTCTTTTTACCCTCTCCTAACTCTTCCCTCTTACCCTCCACTAGTGCCCCCCCACCCAAGAGCCATGCTCCCTCTCTAGAGTCGTGGGAAGTCGAGAGTTAACAGACTCAGGAATTAGCAGGTTCTCTGGGAATCAATAGTTGAACCTTGACCTCTTACTATATGTTCAAGGCACTTCCCCAGGTACTGTGTGTATGTTTGGGGGAGGGGTGGAGAAGCAAAGACGTAAATAAGACACCGTTCCTGACTTTAGGAAACCAAATAATAATAGTTAACAATAATCATAATAACTCCTCAATTTATATAGTGCTATAAATTTTTGAAAATACTTTCTCATCTCACTTGATACTTAAAACAACCCTATGAAGAAGGTGGTGAAAGAATCATTGTCCCCATTTAACAGATAAGCAAACAAAGGCTAAGGGAAGAGAAGGGATTCTGTCCAAGGTAAAAAATGGCAGAAAAGGACTCCACTGGGGTCTTCTGGCTCTTAGTAAAAATGATAAAGGTAAATGAGACTTAAAGGCAAACCAACAAACAAGTCCAGAACCTCTGGTCAGCCTTTTCAGTAGGCAAAATAGATGACCACCTAGGAAGGTTTGTGTCGCCCAAATCCGGTTCAATTCAGCAAGCATTTTACAGTGCCTAATATGTGCAAGCCATTGTCCCCAGCTGGGGTCAAGACAGAATACAAGGACAAAAAAAAAAAGCCCTTCCGGAATATTGAAGTAATAGGCCCTTTGCCCTGTGCAGGCCGCATCTGAGTATCAGGTTCAGTTCTGGTCCCGTAGTTTAAAGACGCAGAGAAGCGGCGGGTACCCAGAAGAGGCCAGGCATCTCCCTCCCTGACCTCTTCTACCATCAGTGATTTCTTTCTTTGGGATCTCAAAGGCTTTTTTGTCTCCAAAAGTTTAAGAGATGCAGAGAACAAAACTCTGCTGGGTCTGGGCCCAAGAGACCAGTCTCTGAAGGCAAGAGAAGAGACTCTGAGGAAGGTGGCAGGAGGGCCCCCAGAAGGAATTGTAAACATTGCACCAGCTTGCTCGACCTGTTGCAGCTCGCAGATACAGCGGTTGTGCTAGAGCTGGGATCAGCCGTTGTAGCGTCCTGCTGGCAGATGGCAGCAAAGGGCTGCCTGACAGTCCCTGTTCCCTGGCCTGGGCTCGGGGCCCATAGACATCAGTGCAGGAGCCGGTCAGCCAGGAGGCTGCCAGAGGGGAGCCTGGCATGAGAGTCATCAATCACTGGCCTGGCCAGGCTGTTTCATTAGTTTAATGATGCTCACCAATGAGGTATTCAGTATACTTCCTTTTCTGTGACCTAATGGCGTAACACCCCAGGCCTCTGAATCAGCAGCTAAAGTGATAAAGCAGCTGTAAGCTCAGGATGTGGCTGGAAAAAAGATGTTCGCAGGCAGGCTGACGTTACAATAATACATCCAAAGGGGAGGAAGTCCCTCCCCAAGAGATTTCTGTGCAGAGCAAAGATGAGTCCAGTCCAAAATATGTGTATGTGTGTATATGCACTCACGCGTGTATAGATATTTACTAAAGGCATGGATGTATATGCACAAATATAAACTTACATGTGCACATGCATATTTGCATAAATATAGTTACATTAATAAATATATATGTAAGGCACAGAGATTATGCCATGTGTCTCTAAGATGTTATACAATCCAAAGTCAAGGAAAGAGGAATCCAGTGACTACACATACAATCACACACACATATGTAAGTGCATGTGCACAAGGAGTATATGCGTATATAGTATATACACACATATATATGTGAACAATACAATACATGCATACATAACATTGTGTGCACAATACATATGCTTATATGCTAATGTGCATATAACGTGCATATACCTATATGACCCCATATGCATGTATGTACATGCAGTATAGATTCATAGGCAAACATACAGATGTATAGACACATTTCCACAATACGGACATATAGAAAGAGAGGTATATAGATAAATATATACATATAGTTGCATAGACACACATACATAGATATGTATGTATAACATACACATATATAGATGTGTGTCTGCACACATATACAGCATATATTGAACACATATACCTAAGTACACATATAAATATGTATGCAAATGGATATGGGCACACATGTGTGTTTATACATATGCGTATGTATATATGCACATACATACACACTTGTGCAATATCTACACACATATGTATGTATCTATGTATACATATATACAACATAACGTGGTTAGCTATGATATAAATTATAATAAATTATATTCCAGACCTTTCCTTTATTCTCCTCAGAAATAGAATGGTTATTCAAACTGATTTGAAAGGTCATATGGTATAGATACAGTATAGATAGATCATTGGTCTTAAGAGGATTTGGTTCAAGAAGATTTGGGTTCAAGTATTGTTTTTGACACTATATGACCACAGGCAAGTCACTTATTGTCTCTGTGACTCAGTTTACTCATCTGTAAAATGAGGGAGATTGGATTAGGTGGCCTTTGAGGTCCCTTTTAATTCTAGATATGCGTATGATCCTAACAGAGTATTTCTCAGTTTGGAAGTACAAGCTTTTATTCAAAGCAAGTAATAGTTTTGATTGAGTTTTAATTAAAGGGGCCATACCTTGATTAACTTCTTAAAGAGGCCTATTCACTGAATGGGCATTACCTCACTCAAAGTGAGAACCTGAAAAGACCTTAGCCTAAAAGGTCTCCCATTGCATCCTGGGTCATCTCTAGTCATCCTGGTGAATATCAGGACCCAGATGGCTGTGGAGGAGAAAGTGAGTCTGGTGACCTTGCACAGCCCTCCCTCACTCAAATCAAAGCCAACTGCAAGTCATATCATCATCTCCCTGATGTCATGGTCCTCTTCAAGAATGAAGGACAGACACAAGTTTTGATTGATTGCTTTCCTTCAGTGTGCCAGGTATTATACTAAGCACTGGGGATACAAATAAAGCAAGTAAGAAAGCCATACCCTCGAGGAGCTTACATTCCAACAGGTTAGGGGTGGGAGAGAAAAACACCTAAGGGGAGCTGGAAAGAAGGGTATAGATACCAGGGTAAGGTTTGGATCTGGGTTGGTGAGTGAGGTAGAGACCTCATCCTGAGCAACAAAAGGTGAAAGGTCGTCTGTCAGAGCCTAGGATGATTCCAGGGTGGGAATGCAAGCGTCCTTTGTGGGTAGATGATGGCTGGGATGAGAGTAAGCAGGGTTTGGCCAAGGCTGTTCATTAACAAAACGTTGACCTACAATCACTTGGTTAAGCATTTTGAGTGTTTCTCCTCCAAGAAGGAAGATAGATTTGCATTGATCTCTCTTGATTAGAGCCAGTGCATAAGAGTGGAAAGAACACAAGAGTTGGAGTCAGTTGCCTCGACTGGACTGAATCCTGCCCCTTTCATGTGTGATTTTGGATGAACCATTTAATCTCTCTGGGCCTGTTTCCTTGAGAGCATTGGACTAGGTAGCCACTAAGGACTCTTGCAGCTCTAACTCTGTGCTCTTACTACTAGACAGGAATATGGAGAGGCTAATTAACTTGACCAAGATCAAACCCATAATGAGTGGCGGAGATAGGATTTGATTCCAAATGCATTGATCTGTGACTGACAGCACACACACACACACACACACACACACACACACACACACACACACTGAGAGAGAAAAAAAGATAATTGGCTCACATAGGGATCAAACTCTGCATTTTACATCATACCAATTGACACCATTTTAACACCTCCCTTTTAAAACAACAGGAAACCTTTTTGGGTATAAGCCAAGATCTAAGACATCTAATTTGTGTTGGAAAAGCACCACTGAGTTGAGATAGAGGACACCACTGAATGGATTGCTTCTTCATAGGAACCGCTGGAAATTTTTTAGTCAGGCAGGGAAGGGAGGTACCCAGCTCCACGGGATTATGAAACTGGCCTAGTATCACCTGAGAAACTCCTTGTCAGAAAAGTTCCTATGTTCCTACACGTGATGCACAAGGCCTTCATTCAGAAATCCAGTTATCAGGATTAATTTAATAGATACAATGAAGCTGCCAGGTTGGGGGGAGAGGCATAAAAAAAATCTTCTCTTTTGCCTATCTCTTTTAAGCAAAGCAAGGGTCTGTTTAGTAGGGGGCAGATGGCAGAGGAGGTTACTTTTTTCACTGAATAGCTCCAAAGGCTCCAGACAGAAAGATTATTTAAAAAAGGAACAAACACCCACAAGTGATGTGACTAGATGCCTCTGCTTATTATCTCACATTTCTTGAGCATATCATATACAATCTGGGATAGGAGACAACAGATCTAACCTCAGTATCAGGAAGACCAGGGTTCAAGTTCTTTGCCTGTGTGACCCTAACAAGTTACTCAAACCCTCAGTACTCGAGACAACTTTCTAACATTTTAAGTTTCAGAGTATGCGCATTGGTAGAAGAAGGTTCTTCCCTGGGAGTTCCCTACACATATAAATGATACATCTATCACAACACAGCTTACCTGATCCAAATCGTAGTCATACTATGTTTAACTGTCTTTTTGTTTATAGTTTATGTTATATACAGTAAAGGACTGGACTAGTATATTGCCTATGGAACTAAGAACACAACATAGAACATATGTGTAGATATCTGTATACATATGTATTATGCACACACGTACACACATGCACACACATCTATGTCTTTAGTCTCTTGAAGTAAGTGGATGAAAAATATCATTAGACCCATTTTGCAGATGGCAAAAACAAGACAGGTTGATATTACATAATTTATCTAAGGTCACCCAGAAGCCAGAGGAGGAATTTGAATCTTTCTCCCACTTTCATTCCTTTTTTCCCTTTTATTCTGAACTTAACAAAATACAAAATATGCAAGATTAATATTTCCACATCCATATTCATGCAGCACATGAAACTATGAATTTTTGTTATGTAGAGCTTAGTTTTCTAAGTATATAACAAATTTAACAAGTAACTTACAAACTGTCCTATTTGTCTGTGATTCCTTCTGTCCTTAGCTTGCTCTCCAGGAACCCTATCCTTTCTTTGTCTCTTCTCTTCCACCTCCCCTTCCTAATTGAAACAATAACCACAATGACAACAATAACCTTGTAATAAATATGCATAACTGAGCAAAGCATTTCCTCTCTCAGGGGGAGGATAACAGACTTTATCTCCTGTACTTTTAAAATAGCACATTGATGAGAGTTCTCTACTCTTTTTGCTTCAAATTGTTGTTATTTATATAAAAAAAGTCTCCCCCGGTTTCTCTGAAACTATTCCTTTTGTTGTTCTTATGGTGCAATAATATTCCGTTACAATCACGTACCATCATTTGTTTAGCCATTGTCCCATAGGTGGCCGCCATCTTAGTTTCTGGTTCTTTGCCACTACAGAAAGAACTGCCATAAGTATTTTTTTTTGCATAAAGGTCCTTTTCCTCTTTATTATCTTTGATATAGGGCCTAGTAGTGGTATTACTGGGTCAAAAGTTATTAAAGTTTAGTGTCTTTGGGGAATAGTCTCAAATTGTTTTCAAGAATGGCTGAACCAATTTATAGTGCTACTAGAAGTGTATTAATATACCTGTTTTCCAGCAACCCCTCAAACATTTGTCCTTCTTATCATTTTGATGAGTGTGGGGTAGAATCTCACAGATGCTTTAATTTTGTATTTCTCTACTTATTAATGACTTAGAATGTTTGTAGATGTTCTTAGCTTAGATTATTTCCTATGAAAACTGCTTGTTAAATATTTTTTGACCATTTATCAATTGGGGAATGGCTTTTATTCATATAAATTTCAGTTAATTCCTTATATATCTTGGAAATGAGCCTGTCATCAAAGAAACTTGATGCAAAGATTTTTTCCTAGTTATTTCTCTTATCATTTTAACTGCATTAATTTTTGCGAAAAATTTAATTTTATGGAATCTTCTCTATACCTTATTTGGGCATGAACTATTCCTCCTATCCATAAGTCTAAAAGAGAATTTCTTCTTCGTTCCTCTATTTTCCTTGTGGTGTGACCCTTTATATATGTCAAGGATCCATTTGGCGTTTATCTTAGTCTATATTATGAAATGTTGGTGTATGCCTTGTTTCTTTTTTTCTTTTTCTTTTTTTTTTTTACAGCCAAAGTAAAACAAAGTTTATTAAAGATTTGCCATATTGGGTAGATGCTAAAGAGTCTGAGCATTTGTGACACTTGTAATACAAATGGGCCAGATTGAATCTGAAATAGATTGAATCTGAGCTATGTGCCTTGTTTCTAACAGATTGCTTTCCAATTCTCCCAGAAGTGAGCCTTTAAGCCAATAGCTAGGGTCTTTGGCTTTATTGAATGCTGTGCTATTGGGTTTATTTTCTAATCTGTTCCACTAATAGATCTCCCTATTTCTTAACCAGTGTCAAATCATTCTAATGACTCAGTAATCATTTTGTTTGTAATCATATAGTTAGGAGTTAGGATATGGTATTTCTATGCCCCCTTCTTTCCCATTTTTTCATCATTTCCCGTGAAATTCTTGACCTTTCACTGTTCCTTGACCTTGATATGGTCCTCCAGATGAAGTTCATTATTATTATTATTATTTCATTATCATTATTATTTTTTTTCAGCTCTATAAAAGTCCTTTGGTAGTTAATAGCAATTCCCCACAATTCATCACTGCCTGGAAGACACTGCATCTAGGATTAGAAATACAAGATATAATCTAAGGTCCCCACAAATGGGATTTTACTGCCTTTTGAAAGATTATTCTCAGGGTAAACCTGTTTTCTTTCTGGAACCCTTTCTTCCCTGACTACAGTGGAGGTGCAAAAGAAAATTGGGGAGGAGAGTTGTATTAAATGACCTCTACAATCCTTTTGGGACAACTGGATGGTGCAATGGATAGAGTATGGGTCCTACAGTCAGGAAGATCTGAATTTAAAATCTTACTAGCTGAGTGACTCCCAACAAGTCACTTAACCTCTATTTGCCTCAGTTTCCCATCTGTAAAATGGGGACATGCTGGATAAAGAAATGGCAAACCACTCCAGTATCTTTGCCAAGAAAACCCCACGGACAAAGTCCACATAGATACAGACAAGACAGAACAGAAAACCACAATATTTTCTAATGGAAAGATTCCATGATTCACTGCTTGAATGAGACAGCTGGGGTAGGGAGCCAGGAATGGTCTCAGAGGAGAAAAAAGGCTGGAATAAAGATACTTGCTAAGGGCATGCTAAGAACAAGACTTCTCAGGCCAAGCATATCCCTTAGGAGAGCAGAGGAGAGAAAGCAGAAGGACATGAGTTCAGGTGACAATTACATAGCCTCAGGGACCTCATTAATCTTTTCAGATTTCAGAGGTTGCTTGCTAAGCTAAGGTCACAGCCCATCTCTCTGATCTAGAAAAGGATCATGTGCAGAATCATCTCCTCCCTGGGGATCATACTGAGACATGGCTAAGTAGGTTATTTCCTTAAGAAGCTGAATGCTGGTATTGGAGAAAGAATTCAAGAGTGCGTCCTAGGGCTGGAGGTGGACATTGATGGGTTGGATCAGCATATACTTGGATTATGTAGCAGAATGAGGCAGTCACCTGGCAGTTCTAAATTGGTTACAGGAAGGGTTTCATGGCATTTGTCCCACTATTGGCAATCTACAGCAAAAGACAGTGGCTTTCTTCTTATCTCTCAATGGCATTCTATATTTACACCTACCATTTGCCCAAAGAGAGCCAGAGTAATGGATAATAAGATGGAAATCAGGAAGACTTGGGTTCAAATCTTGCCTCTGATACACCCTGGCTATGTAATCAAGGGCAAGTCACTCAAATTCTCAGAGCACCTAGACAACTCTTTCAGAAATAAAAAAGTTCCAGTTGTAATGAACAGTGAGGGGACTTTCCTCACTGGGAGTCCTCCACGTGAATGAAATAACAGGTCAGAGTGAAAAAAAATGTTCCTAGCAGCTAACACTAGCATGCTTCAGAAAATATATGAAGGCTTTTCTGTTTACACTTCCGAGCCCCCAGACCAATTATCAGTTTTAAATAATAATAAGCCTTATGCTTTCCTAGGGAGATATTAGAACAGGAATGCGTTGCTGAATTATGACTCCCTGGTGTGAAATGCAAGACTTGTATAATTCAAATATGCTTGGGAAATCCAAATAAGTTCATTTCCTAATGGCCATCAATGGTCTCTAATTGAGGGCAGAACTTAATTGACAAGCTAGGAAGCTAGCTTTGGGAATTAGAATTGTATTATGAATTTGCTAACTAGTCTGTCCAAAGGCCCCAGGACAGTAATCTTAGATGAAATGAGCTGGCTAATGTTGCACAACCCTGATATTTGCTATACAGAGAGAATGAGGGGTCTCTAAAGGAAATGCTGTGAGTGTGGAAATCTGAGAGGAAGAGGCAGCCAGCTTTGGAAGGATACTGGCTGGTAAGGGGAAGGAAATCTTATTTTTGACTAACGAACTGTTTCTGGATGTTCTTACTTCAGAGCTCACAGATGTCGCTAGAGGCCAATTACCTCTTTATTTGTCTATTTTACTTGATTGATAAAACCATGTTGTTATTTAAAATCCACTGGACTTCAATCTTCAGTTCAGAAATGATAAAGGTCTGAGTAAGTGTTTTCATTTTGGTTTTTAGCCACATGAACTGGACCTACTGGAGAGGAAATCCCAGGACATTAGAGTTAGAAGGGACCTGGGAGGTTATTTATTCCCATCTCTTCCATGTATAGATGAGGGATCAGATCCTGGGAAGGGCAGTGATTTGTCCAAAGTCAAACTATGAGTTTTTGGCAAAACTGGGACTAGAAAATGCTTCTACTGCCTTCTGAGAAGCCTTGATGCAGTGAGCGAGAAAATCCATTTTGGAGCCAGAGGACCTGGGTTCAGATCCTGTCTCTACTCCATACAACTTGGTTGATTCTAGGCCACTTGCTTAATCTTTTGGGACCTCAGTTTCCTCATCTGAAAAATGGAGATAATACTACTATAACAGACACTTATGGTACCCACCTCACAAGATAGCTTTGAGAAGAATATTTTTAAAAATCTACAATGCTATCAATAGATATTATTACTTTACGGGGTGCCCCCAAAGACACAGGGCAGTTTTAAGCTTTAGGGGCTTAAAACTTAAAGATTCTAACTTAGGTTTCACCATGGATACTAACTGGATATTTTTTTTTCCTCAGAGCTGGAAGGGGGATCCAACCTTTTGCTGGAGGTAAGGAACACAGAAAAGTTAGCCCATTATTTGCTAAAATTGGTTTGTACAATTTCTTTACATCATTATGTAGTAATTTATTTGCAGTCACAAATAACCAAAGAATCTCGCCAAAGGGTGAATAGAATGACTTCCCTAAGACTTTCCTAAGGCAGTAATAAAAAGAACAGGTACAAGAATGCAGAATTAAACAAGGCAATTGTGATAGCACTAATATTGACCCAACTTCTTCCTTCCTCCCTTCCCCTCCACATGAGCAAGCCCAATTCCTTCTGCTTCTCTAATCTTTGAGGATTCACTTTCCCTAAAAGCAAGACAAAATTGTCCCAGCTTCCCTCTTGCAGCTTTCCTGATCACCGAAAGGCATAAAAAATCCCAGCCATGAGCACTCAGGGCCCCCTGGGCTTGATGGATTTCTGAAGACCATGCAAGTCACCATGTCCTTCATCCTATCGTGTTCTGATGATCAGACGCATTTCCATAGGTCCAGGGAAGCTGAGTGTCCCGTATCCTTTCATATCCTTGTTGTGACAGACAAACTAAATGTCCCTTTGTTAACTGTTCGATGACTTGTGAGTCATTTTGTCCCAACATTGAACCTGAAATAAGAAGATGCTGACGTTAGTGCCTCCTAAAGTATCAACTAAGCTCCCTGATTCTCAATTTTCTCAACAGTAAAATGAGAATATTGGACTAGATCGGAGTTGTCAAATACGGGGCCCAACACTCCCAGTGTACCCAGAACCAGATTAAAATGTGATTAGGAAATATTTAACAAAATAAATAAAAATACAGTAGGACATAAATAATATTACATTTTAAAACTTAGTCAATATGTAGCCCACAAGGATCTTTATGTACAGGTTAGTAGCCCCTATTTTTATTTGAGATTGACCCCCTGGACTAGACATCTTTGAAAGTCTCTTCAAATTCTAAATCTATGAAGCTATGACTGTTTTCTAGTACAAGCTATTTTCCACTGGTATGTGGTTTGTTGGTTTATCTCTCTAGGACTTGCTTTATTGTAGGGGTTATTAGTCTGGGGTTTATGAACTTAAATTTTTTTTGATAACTCTTTCAATATAATGGGCAGCTAGGTGGCACAGTGGCAAAAGTGCCAGGACTGGAGACAGGAATATTCATATTCCTAAATTCAAATCCAGCCTCATACACTTACCTGCAGTGTGACCCTGGGAAATTCACTTAACTCTGTTTGCGTCAGTTCCTCACCTGTAAAATGAGCTGGAGAAGGAAAACCACTCCAGCATTTTTGCCAAGAAAACCCTCAAATAAAGTTACAAAGAGTTGGACACAACTAAAAAATGACTGAACAAAATTTCAATATAATTAGTTTCTTTTGTAATCTTATGTATTTTATTTTATGTATATAAAAACATTATTCTGAAAGTGGGTCCACAGGCTTCACCAGCCTGCCAAAGGGGTCCATGACACAGAAAAGGTTAAGAAACTCTGATTTATTGGAGGTTCAGTGATGGAGATCTCAAGAAAATTGTAAATGTTCTGGATGAAACAGCTAAAAAGTCAGTTTCACTAGAAGACAAGTATACTGCTGCCTGCTCATTTATACTGTTTCTCTCTCTCTCTCTCTCTCT
>CM053627.1:183650270-183664145 GCA_028646595.1 Phalanger gymnotis | reverse complement strand
AGGCTGGATTTGAACTCAGGAAGATGAATCTTCCTGATTCCAGGCCAGGTGCTCTACCCACTCACTGCACCTACCCCTTAAAAAAAAAGATGGATAAGTAAACATTTAAAAAAGAAGGTAGTGATCACAAACAGTGGGTATGACTTCACCAAGAACTGGTCATGACAGAATAACTTCATTTCACCAGGGCAATGCTATACACATGGTTTATCGAGATTTTGGCAAAGTATCTGAGTCTCTCATACTAATACTGTGGACAGGGACAAATGTCTAGGTCAGTGGTGTCGAACTCAACTAGAAAAAGGGGTCGTTAAACCATAAGTAAGGATCCCTATAAGCCTCATATTAACTTAGAAAACCACATATTA
The DNA here is from genome assembly GCA_028646595.1 of Phalanger gymnotis. NCBI lineage: Eukaryota > Metazoa > Chordata > Mammalia > Diprotodontia > Phalangeridae > Phalanger > Phalanger gymnotis. Next base: position 183,663,777 of record CM053627.1, on the reverse strand, counting down.
GCATCATCTATGTTCTATTGTATTTTTATCTATTTTGTTAAACATCTCCTGACTGCATCAGGGCTGAAAGTGGTGTTTTTGACACCTTTGTTCTAGGCAACAGAAAAAGGAGGTAGATTTTGAACTGGTTAAATTGCCAGGCCCAAAGAGTAGTCATTAATAGGTCTATATCAACTTGGAAAGAAGGTCTCATGATGTAGGGCAGGGCTGTCCAAAATGAGGCCCGTAGTGTGATTTATGCAGCCTGCCTACAAGCATAGAAATGTGCATAAATGCTTTAGTAAAGGAAGCCGAGCTACCGCAGAGCTCTCACTAAAATGGCAAATCAAAATAGATCGTCTATTGTTTCAATAAAAATCTAGGGTTGGACAGGCCTGATGTAGGGGATAGAGTGCTGGATTTATAGTCAGGTCACCGACCTGCTACGGGCAGCCTCGGTAACCTTGGACAAGTCACAACCTCTCTAGGCCTAATTTTTCTCATCTGCAAAGCAGAGGAGTGAAACTAGATAACCTATCAGGTCACACCACTCTAAATCTATAATCCCATGGTTTTTCAGTGGAGTGCCCCACGGATCTGTGCTTTGTCTTGTAAAGTTTAACATTTTTTTGGTCAAAAACTTGTATTAAGGTATTGAAGCAAGCCTGTCAAATTTGCAGATACCTCATTAGAAGTAGGTTCCTTCAGCTTGAACCAGGACCAAATCACGTGTCGAGGCCTAGAGCCAAGATGATTTTAATGAAGAAGGGAGTAAGCACAGTGCCCCCCAGTCCCTATGGTCACCCAGAAATGGTACCTCACTGTTAGATCCATTTAAAAAAAAGGAAAGGGGCAAGACATTAATTTGTTGTCCCATAGTGAGAGACAGTGTGGCATAAGGGAAGAGGCATTAACTGAGATGTGTCTCCTAGCTGGTAGGCATGCCTTAGCTGCATGTCTTCATCTATAAAATGATGAGGCTGAATTAGATAATCTGCAAGCCTCCTTTCCGGCTCTATGACCAATGACCCTTAACTTGTTCTCTAAAACTGCTTTCCAACGAGAAAAGTGAAAAGAAACAGATAAAAAAATAATTGAAAAGGAAATAGAGAATATAGGCCTGAGGAAAATAAAGACAGAGCAGATCCATTTTTAGTGATGTTTAAGATGTTTTAAATTTAATTTTCTTTTTATCGATACTATCATTGTATGTCTGGAGAAGGAAATGGCAAACTGCTCTAGTGTTTTTACCAAGAAAACCCCAAATAGGGTCATGAAGAGTTGGACATTACTTAAAAATAATGAAACAACAATGACAAATTGTGTTACATCATATTTGTTTCCAAATATATCCCTCCTCTACCCAGTAAGCCATCCCATAAAAATGGCAATTAAAAGTATAAAGAAAATAAAAGAAGTTAAATGAAGTTAACAACAGGCACATTGATACAGGTCCATTTTGAGTGGGGGATGTTGGAAACTTGGATCAGAAGTATGGAAGCACAGCCTAGGGAGGAAAGGTCTGGCTACTGCTGTTGGGGTGTGAGAAATATGCGGAAGATAGAAGCAAGTTAGGTAACAGAAAAAGACTAGAAAAGAGTAGTACCATCCTGTGAAAATAGTGTCAACAATTCAGAATGAGCTGAGGCTGGCAAGGGAAGCTAAAGAAGGGTTTTTGCTGTTTTTTAAAGCCGTATTGGGACCCCCCACAATTTGAGAGGACTCATGGTGAAATGTGTTACCCACTTCCAGATAAAGAAGTGAAGGACCCAGAGTGCGAGTATGAGGGTTTTAATTTTATTTATTTTTGGACATGGTTGACAAGGGGATTTGTTTTGCTTGACTGTACCAATTCACAACAGGCTTTGTTTTCCTTGGTTTCTCCACATGGGGGGAGAGGGAGAATGGGGAGCGAACTGAAATCTGAAAACACAATGAAAGTGTATTTTTGAAAAAGTATATTGGGAGGAAAAGTAGGATCAAAAAATGATAATAGGACTTTTGTTTAGGGCAGATGAGATGATCAAAATTAAGCAGAGAGAACATAGAGTTGCTTGATCATCGTTTTGGTTTTGTTATCTCTTCAAAGGAGAGAGATCTTTACACTTGAAATGACAGAAGAAAAAGTGACTGGCAAAGACTTGATGCCCAAGATAATAAGGACATGGGAAGAAGGCACCTAGTTGTCCCAGATGAACAATGTGTTCAAGTCCTAAAGGAAACTGGAGAGATGAGATCACTGAGCCATCGTCAGTGATATTTGAAAGATCATAGGAAACAAAAGATGCCCCACGAGATTGGGGAAAGACAAATGTTCTGATTTTCAGAAAGAAAAAGAGTATAATGGTTATGACTTATGGGTCAGTGAGTTGACTTCAATTTCTAGAAATGTTCTTTATTGTTCAGTTGTTTCAGTTGTGTTTGACTCTTCATGACCCCATTGGAGGTTTTCTTGGCAAGGATACTGGAGTGGTTTGCCATTTTCTTCTCTAGCTCATTCGACTGATGAAGAAACAGAGTTAAGTGACTTGCCCAGGGTCACACAGCTAGTAAGTGTCTAAGACCAAATCTGAACTCAGGAAGATGAGTCTTTCTGAATCTAGGCCCAGCATTTTATCCACTTAGCTGCCCAGGACTATTCTAGATGGGATCATTATAAAAATAGCTGGCATGCATCTAGAAAGGGAAGCAGTGATTACAGAGAGTTCTGGTGGTTTTTTTTTTTTAGATCCTAACTCTGTCATTTAGTGCCTATGTGACCTTGGGCAAGTCATGTAAACTCTGGTCCTCAGTTTGTTCATCTATAAAATGACGAAGTTAGACTTTTAGGTAAGGTCTAAAGACCTTTCCATCTTTAAATCCTAAAACCCTATGATGATAATCATTTCCCTGAAGAAGCTTACAATCTAATAGAGAGAATAAGACATGCATGTAAAACAGGTATAACAGGATAAAATGTGATAACAGGATCATAGCTCTGGAGCTAGTAGGGAGCTCAGAGACTACATACTCCAAATTCCTCATTTTACTTGTGGGGGAATTAGGGTCCAGAGAAGCTGAAGGATTGACCTAAGGTCACACAGGTAGTAAGAGTCAGAGGTGAGATCTGAACCCTGGTCCTTTGTCTCCAGAACCAGCGATGAAATTCAAATCAAAGTCTAACTTTTGAGCCATAGTTCTTTATACTTTACAATGAAAGGAGAGATTCAGACAAGGTGCTCTAAGAACACTTGAGGACCAAGGATCACTTTCAGCTGTGGGGAATTAGGGACGATTCATAGAAGTGACACCATGGTAGACTTCTTGTGAGTGGGCAGGGCAGGGCAGAGTAGGGCCTGACACAAGGAGATCAGTGAATGGCAAATAGTCCAGTCTGGCTGTCACATAGTGAAATAAGGCAGTTAAGGTTCTTTGACACTAAAGGCTGTAAAGGGTCTTAAATGGCAACTCAAGGAATTTCTATTTTATCTTATAGATAATAGGGAACCTATTGAACTGACAGGTTTTGAGCAGAGTAGGGTGATCAATATCATATGGGCAGCTAGGTGGAATGGTGGATAGAACACTGGCCCTGGAGTCAGGAGTACCTGAGTTTAAATCCAGTCTTAGACACCTACTAGGTGGGCGACCCAGGGCAAGTCGCTTAATCCTGGTTGCCTCAGTTTCCTTATTGGTAAAATGAGCTGGAGAAGGAAATAGCAAACTGCTCTAGTATCTTTGCCAAGAATATTCCAAATGGGGTCACAAAGGGTTGGACATGACTAAAACAACTCAACAAAAGTGATGTCGTCAGATATGGATGTGCATATATACACGTATATGTATATACACACACAGAATATTCACCCTCTATACATGAATCTCATATAATGATTTACATTTTGTTTCCCCAATTAGAATGTGAATTCCTTGAGGGCAGGGATTGTGTTTTTTGCCTTTTTAAAAGTTTTATTGATGTGTTTTGTTTTTACCTTATAAACATTTACAGATTGTTCCCATTTAATGAGAGGTCTCTTGGAACAAAGTAAACCAATTAAGTAAAACTAATGAAACGTTAACTGCATCTGAAAAGGTATGCAGCATTTCACATCTTCATCTGTACCACCTCCTCCCTCAACTTGCTATGAAAAACAAACAACAGAAATCTATTTTTCCTCCCTCACTCCCCACTCCATTGGGAAAAAGAAAAAGAAAAGCAAATTTCTTGTAACAAATTTGCATAGTCAAGTAGAACAGAAACCTCAATGGTTTCATAAATCTATATCTATATCTATACACATAAACACATACATACATACATACATATATATGTATATATATACATATATATATACACATACACACATGTATAATTCTGCACCCTAAATTCATCATCTCTATGTAATGGATAACATATTACATTATTGGATTGGGCTTTCCAAGTTGTTTGCTTTTGCATAGTTATTGAATAAATTGTTGTCTTGATTCTGTTCGTTTCATTATTTGCAGTTCATAAAAGTCTTTTTTATAATATTGATGTTCTAGTAATCTGTTTAATTCAGTCTGCATCAATTCATATGTCTTTTAGAAATCATCTCTTTTGACCAACCGCGATGCCAAAGGACTCCTGATGAAACATGCTATTCACTTCTGGATAGAGAGCTGATGGACTTGGACTGCAAATTGGAGCATGTTTTCTTCTCTTCCTTTCTCTTCCTTTCTCTTCCCTTCTTTTCTCTTTTCTTCTCTTTCATGGATAATATGGGAATTTGGATTGCATGCATATTTATAACAAGATTTGTTCTTCTTGTCTTCTCAGTGGGTGGGGAAAAGGGGAGAAGTGAGGGAGAAAATTGGAAACTGAAAATAAAATTGAATTAAAATTCTTTTTTTTAAAAAGAAATAATCTCTCTCTTCATGTCTTACAACATATTAATCTACTGCATTCATATACCATAACTTGTTTAGCCATTCCTTAGTTGATGGACATCGCCTTAGTTCCCAGTTTTTTGCCACCATGAAAATATTTTCATACATAAAGAACATTTCCCTCTTTCTTCTTACTTTTAGTGTATAATTCCAAATTGCTTTCCAGAATGGTTTTGTACTCCTTATACCCACAGTGCATCAAAGTGCCTGCTTTCCCATAATCCTTCCAACGTGTATCATTTTCTGTTTTTGTCATCTTTGCCACTCTGAAGGGTGTGAAATGTAATCTCTGAATAGCTTTCATTTGCATTTCTCCAATTAGTAGTGATTTGGATAATTTTTCATGTGGTTATAAATAGCCTGGGTTTCTTCCTTTGAGAACTGCCTGTTCATACCCTTAGACGATGTGTCAATTGGGAAATTGGCTCTTTTTCTTACAAATTTGAATCAGTATCACACATATCTATCTGCCCCCCCCTCTATCTGAGAGCTTGGAAATAAGTTTTTCATCAAAAACTTGCTGCAAAGATTTTTTTCCCAGTTAGTTGTTTCCTTTTTAATCTTAGCTTTATTAATTTTTATGCAAAAATTTTAAAATTGTGCATAATCAAAATTCTTCATTTTATTTTCTGTGATCCTCTCTATTTCTTGTTTGGTCATGAATTTTCTTCCTACCCACAAATTAGATAAGATTTTTTCCCACATTTTTCTGATTTGTTTATGAAGCAACATTTTATATGTCAGACACGTTATCATTGAAGCTTATCTTTGTAGGGGGTGTGAGGCATTGGTCTAAATCTAATTTTTTCTAAACTGCTGTCCAATCTTCCCAGCTGTTTTTTTTTGGAGACTGAGTCCTTATTCCAACAGCTAGGGTCTTTGTGTTTATCAATGGGAGGGGATGCATTTGTTTCTGGATATTGTGTACCTAATCTGTTGCACTGAATGAGCTATTTTTAAACTAATATTAAATTTTTAAAAAATAATCAATCCTTTTCAGTGTAGCTTGAGATCTGACACTGCTAGGTCCCTTTGTTTTCATTATTTCTCTCTAGATTCTTGACCTTTTTTCCTCTGTGTGACTTTTGTTATCAGTTTTTCTATTTCTATAAAATCATCCCTTAGTAGTTTTATTGGTATGCAATAGTATGGTAAATTAACTCAGAAACTATTATTATTTTACTATATTGGCTAATCCCAGCCATGAGCAATTAATAGTTTTCCAATTATTTAGATCTTTTTCCCTGTAAATAGTTGTTTGTAATTAAATCGATGTAGTTCTTGAATATATCTCAGAAGGTAAAATTCCAAGTATTTTATACATTTATATAGTATTTTTAAATGGAATTTCTCTTTCTTCCCGCTGGATCTTATTGATATAATATAGAAAATTTTGTGATTTATGTGGACTTATTTTATTCTCAGCAAGTTTGCTGAAGTTACCACATGTTTCAACTATCTTTTTAGTCAACTCTTTAGGGTTCTTTAAGTATAGCATCATATCATATGCAAAAAGCAATCATGTTGCTTCTTCTTTACCTGGGATTATTCCTTTGTTGTCTTTTTGTTGTCTTATTGTAGCCAGTGTTTCTAGCATTATTTTTTTTTAAAGAAAGAAAATAGTGACGAATGACATCCTTGTTTTACCTCTGATCTTACTGGAAAGGATTTTAATTTACCTCTATTATAAAAAAATTGTAACTCTTGGTTTTAGACTTTTTTTTTTTTAACATTTTAAGAAAAAGTTCATTTATTGTTTTCTAGTTGTTTTTTTTTTTAGCACGAGTGCTTCATTTTGTTAAAAATCTTTTGCATCTATTGATATAATTGTGTGGTTTTAAAATTTTGTTATTAATATGATTGAATTGATAGATATTCTAATATTAAATCTTGTATTCCTGGTATAAATCCAACTTGTCATAGTGTATAATCTGTATGACGAAGTGCTTTAGCCTCTTTAATATTTTGTTTAAAATTTTTGCATCTATGTTCATTGGAAATATTAGATTATATTTTTCAAATTTTCTGTTTGGATTCCCCCTGGTTTATGTATCAGGACCATACCAATGTCATTGAAAGAATTTGGTGGATATCTTCCTTTGAAATTTTTGTAAGCAATTTATGTAATATTAGAATTAATTGTTCTTTGAATATTTGATACATTGGTGAACCCATCTGGCCCTGAATTTTTTCCTTTGGAAGTTCATTTATAGCTTAATTTTTTTCTCTTTAATTGGACTATTCAAATTATTTATTTTTCCTCTGTAAGTTTGAGTTTTTCATATTTTTAAAGATATTTGTTTATTTCTTTGGGCATCTAGGTAGTGTAGTAGATAGAGCACTGGACCTGGAGTTAAGAAGACCTGAGTTCAAATCCAGGCTCAGACACTTACTAGCTGTGTGACTCTAGACAAGTCACTTAACCCCGTTTGCCTCAGTTTCCTCATGTATAAAATGAGCTGGAGAAATAAATAGCAAAGAAAGCCATTATCTTTGGCAAGAAAACCCCAAAGAGGGTCACAGAGAGTGAAACTTGACTGAAAAATAAACAATTAAGAAAACCCAGAATTTATTTCATTAAGTTGTTTTTGCTGGCCTATAATTGGACAAAATTGCTTCTAATAAACTTTATTCATTTCTAATAAACTTTTTCATTTGTCATGAATTCTTTTTAATTTTTGATATTGGCAATTTAATTTTCTTCTACTTTTTTTCTCTCAAAAATATGTTCCTACTTTTAATTATTAATTAAGTTACTTTGTGCTTTCAATTTTGTTAATTTTTTCTTTGATTTTTAGAATTTTAACTTTGGTGTTTAATTGGAGTTTTAAAATTTGTTGGTTTTCTAGTATTTTGAGTTGTATTCCTAATTCATTGATCTGTTCTTTCTCTTTTCCATTAATACAAGTGTTTAGAGAAATAACATTTCCCCTAAGGACTGCTTTGGCTGCATCTCCCAATTTTGGGGATCTTGTTCTGTTGTTGTTGTTATTTTTGATGACATTATGTATCAAATATTTCAGTGATATGTTCTTTGACCAAACAATTTCTCAAGATTAAGTTTTTTAGTTTCCAGTTGGTATTTAATACTCCTAATGGCTCTTTAGTTAATATAATTTTTGTTGCATTATGATCAATAAAGGATATATATATAATATTTTTGCTTTTTTGTTTTAAGAAATGATCAATTTTTATTAAAGTTCCATGCATAGCTGAGAAATAGATATATGTGTGAATATTTTATATATATATATATATGCATACATATGTATATATGTTCCTTTTTCATTTCTATTCATTAATAACCAGAAGTCTATCACATTTAATTTTTCTAAAATTCTATTCATATTCTTAACTTCTCTCTTATTTCTTTTTTGGTTAGATTTACTTAGGGCTGATAAGAGTAAATTTATGTCCTTCATTATTATAGTTTTATTGTTTATTCCTCCTTGTAATTCATGTAATTTTTCTTTTAAGTATTTAGAAGCTGTGCCATTGGACATATATTCTAAGAATTGAAATAAATTCATTTTCTATATTATCTTTTGGCAAAATGTAGTTTCCCTCTTCATATCTTTTATTTAAGTCTATTTTTCTGTTGCCTTGTATGAAATTATAATTGTTAACCCTGACTTTTTGCATTCATCTGAGGCATAGCAGATTTTGTTCCAACCCTTTATTCTAGCTCTGTGTATGTCTTTGTTTCAAGGGTGTTTCTCTTAAACAACATGTTGTTGGATTTTGTTGTCTAATCCATTACACAAATCTCTTCTTTTTAATGAGTGAGTTCATCCCATTCACAATCACAGTTATGATAGGCAATTATTTCCTTCCATTCTATTCTCTTATACCTTTTCATTGTTGTACTCTTCTCTCTTTGTCTATTTCAAATTATTATCTTTTCTTTTTTCCTTTTACCCTTCTTTTCAATATCCCTCCTCCAAGCTTAAAATTTCTTTCGTTTATGGCTTCTCCCTCCCTAAATCTAACTTCCTTCTTATATTCCCCTTTCCACTCTTCCCATTCTCCTCTGTACCTTTTATTAAACTAAATGTATTTCTACATCAATATCTGTGTACATATGTGTATGTTTGATCCTCTTTTGACCAGTTTAGATGAAAGTGAAGTTCAAGTGATGCTAAGTCCCTTCATTCCTTCCATGTTTGCATATAGTTCTACTTTTACAACTCAATTCTGTGTTAACAAGTTCCCTCATCATTTATCCCATTTCCCCTTAATATAACATTTCCTCTCCACCCCTTTTTGAAAACTTTTTCGAAACATAATAAAATTCTTTACATGTCTTCTGTCTTAACTGAGTGCCTCTAAGACTGCTTATGACATTAGGAGTTTGAGAGAACTCTTTTTACATCCTCTTCTTCATTAGTATGGAAACAATTGGTCCTTTCTTATTGTTGACTTGTAATTATTATTTTATTTTCCTCTTGATTTCCACATTCATATCCCAAAGTTCCTTTTCAGCTTCAGTCATTTTTCATCAAGAATATTTGAAAATCCTCTATTTTATTGAAGGTATTTTTTTTGTCCTTATAGGATTATACTTAGTAAGTTGCTCTTAGTTGTAGACTTTTGTCTTTTGCTTTTTGAATATCTCATTCAAATTCTCTACTTCTTTAAAGTGATAACCTTAAGTCTTCTATGATCCTGATTGTTGTTCCTCAACATTTGAATTCTTTCTCTCTGGCTGCTTATAATATTTTTTTCTTTTGTCTACAAGCTCTAGATTTTGGCAATGATTTTCTTGAGGGTTTTTATTTTGAGGTTTCTTTCAAGAGGCAATTAGTGTATTCTATTTTAACATTACTTTCTTATTCTAATATGTATAGGCAATTTTCTTTAACAATTTCTTGAAATATAATATAACTTAAAAGTTCCATTTTTGGTCAAGGATATCAGGTAATCTTATGTTATCTCCTTTTTTCTGTTTTCCAGGTCAGTTGTTTTTGAAATGTGATACCTTACATTTTCCTCAATTTTCTCATTCTTTTGACTTTGTTTTCAGGAATTTTCATTGTTTCCTGGTGTTTGCCATTCTGATTTTTAAGTAGTTTGTTACTAGCATAAGGCTTTGTGCCTCTTCTGTCAAGCTACTGATTCTTTTTCTTATTCATTCTTCCATAGCTCTCATTTTCTAATAATATATTTTGGTGTCTTATATTATTTCTTTGAAGATTTCCAATGGTTCTTGTAGACAATTTTTTTTCCTTGAGGTTTTGATCATAAGTCCTATTTAATTCTTCTCCCCTTCTGATTTTGTGCCTTGGGCATCCCTGGTATCGTAAAAGTAATTTATTTATTTATTATTGCTAAAGCCTTAGGAATTGAGTTCTAGGACTCCCCCACTCTGGGGTTCAAATAAAATTAGGCACTTTTCCTTTTCTCCAGTGGTCTTTCTTTAGGCATTTTCCTTTATGCTGGACTCCAAAGTTCTCTCCTCTGAGTAGCCTTAATTAAAATCTTTTCCTTTGGAAAAGGAGAGAGGAAGAAGTCTGTTCCTTAATTCTCAGTTAAATCAGAGCATGCAAGCCCCTGGCAACAGAGACCTAGTTGAGGCTTTTTCCTCCTTGAGGTTAAGGAGGGAAGAGGTTAAGGTCCTTTTGTCCACAGTCTTTTTTAAATCAACCTGAGAGGTTTTTTCTTTACACTGAGAGTTTTTTTCTTATTGCATAGGTTTTTATTCTATAGTTCTGAAATATGTCAGTTTCATTTTAGTCCCCTCAAAAGATTTGTGTGTGTGTGTGTGTGTGTGTGTAATGAGGCAGTTGAGGTTTTTAAGGCAAAGTCTTCCACTTGCACTTTTACTCTCCTAATCTGGGTATTTCTAACTGCTAAAGTATAAAACCTTTCACTTTCATCCTCAAGGGGATCTGAATCGTATTTACTACTTGTCTAAGGGGTGAGTCATTCGTGCATTAAGTTGCTTAATGGTTGGATAGAGCTGAACTGTATCGTTTCTTTCTATTCCACCATCTTGGTAACCAATTTTGCCTTTATTTTTATCTCTGGCGATTAGTGCCTGGTACATAGCAAATCCTTGGTACAAGCTTGTTGACCGACCGATTTCAGGTCTAAATCTACAGAAACCAAGAAATGTGTATAAGATGAGGTCTTAAGGGCTGGATCATTGAGACATAAGGTTAGGGGATTACAGTACAGATTTCTAATAAAAAGGAAGTACAGCCCAATGAGAACTAATCGTAGCTGCGCCACTAATTTAGTGTGTGACCTTCGGGCAAGTCACTCCCCCTATCTGAGCCTCAGTTCCTTAATCTACAAAATGAAGAGGTTGGGCTCAGCTCTACCTCTTCCTGTCTGGAAGCATTTGCAAAAACCTGGCAAGATAGCCTTGGGGGAGATGGGCTCACATATGACTCCTAAGGGATGGCTAGGAGAGGATTTTTCCATGTTAATGTGGGACTCCTTGATGATCCTCTTTCCTTTGAGCCTTCCATTCACAGCTTGCTCTGTTCTTCAAGGTTAAGAATGACAGATAACAAAGCATGCCTCTAGGTAACCAGAGAGGTCTCTTAGTCATCACTGAAGCATTACTTAATGGCTGAGAAACTTAGTAAAAGACTTGACTTCCTCTAATGGGTACAATGTGTCTATATTCTCCCCATTATCTTTAATTTGAAAAAAAAAGAAGATTTAAAAGGGACACAGTAGCTGTCTTCAAGTATCTGGAAGGCTGCCACACCAAGAATGATTGTACTTGTACTGATTGGTACCAGTAGGGCAAAAGTAGGATGAATCAGTGGAATTTGCAGAGGTGCAGATTTAGACTGTAATAAGTCAGGAAAAAATCTCTAACAATTAGAGATGTTGCAAAATGTAATGGTCCAATTCAGAAGGCAGTGGATTTGCTCTTGTTGGAGATGTCCAAAAAAAGGTTGAATGGCCACTAACTTGTCAAGTGTTAATCAATCAATAGGTATTTATTAAATCCCTACTATGTGCCAGGCTGTTAGATTTGAAGGCTTTGGATGTCATTTCCATTTCTGTGATTTTTATGCAAATATCATCTCTCAGGTTCCTTCTAGCTCTGCTATAATATGAGTGTAATTCAGCCAAACATAAATACTAAAAATTATTATTCAATAATACATTTGCTAACACTTTTTTGGTGGTTACTATGTGCCAGGCATTGTGCTAAGCTCTTTATAAATGTTATTTCATTTAACCCTCATGGCAATCCTGGGAGATAGGTGCTATTATTATTCCCATTTTATAGTTGAGGAAAATAAGGCAAACAGGATTAAGTGACAGTAATCTGAGGGCAAATTTCCTGACTGTTGGCCTGACACTCTAACCATTGCACCACCTGTCTAATTGTTTAGATATGTCTTTATTTGTGTGAAAAAAAAGTTTTGTAACTGTGTCACATAGTCCCCGGGTTTGTCTTGGCAGGTAGACTCCCAAGTGTTTTGCATCAACTACAGTTATTTTAAATTGAATTTCTCTTACTATCCCTTCCTGCTGGGTTTTGTTGGTAATACATAGAAATGCTAATGACCTTTGTGGGTTTATTTTATATCCTGCAACTTTGCTAAAGTTGTTAAATGCTTCAACTAGTTTTTTGATTGATCCTCTAGGGTTCTCTCAATATAGCATATCTTCTGCAAAGAGTTATTTCCTACAAGATTTGTTTCCTCATTGCCTATTTTTATCCTTTCAATATCTTTTTCTTGTCTTACTGCTATAGCTACTGGTCCTAATATGATATTGAATAAAATGATGATAATGGACACCCTTGCTTCACCCAGATCTTATCGGGAAGGTTTCTAGCTTATCGGAATGGGAACAACACTTACTCCAGCATTTACTTCAAAGGGCTGTTGTGAGAATCAACACTATGTGTAAAGCCCTTTGCAAACCTTAATATCCTAATAGGATCATGGATTTAAAGTTGGAAGGGATCTTAAAATGGTCTGACCCTCTAATTTTACAGAGGAGGAAAATGAGAACCAGGGTAGTTAAGTGACTTGTCCGAGGCATCAATACTGGTAAGTTATAAGATATGGGAGTAGACGCTAGTTATTACTATTTTATAATCTGTGGGTGATTTTACTAATTCTTATTCACATTAGCAGGCCAGGTATTTGGGGACAGCGGACTACTTCTTCCCTCAGAGTTCTAGGGGTAATTCTGAGGGCCTGAATTTCAAGTATTCTTACTCACAAGCTCTCACCAGTGTATTTATCCAAAGTATCTACCAAGATGGTATTGTAAGAACTAAAGGTATAAAATATTCCTCTCTCTCCCTCCCCAAAGTCTGAGGTATACTCTCTCGGCACACACAATCTCCTTGGAGAAAGTAGGATCAAATTTAAAGTTTAGTGGTACTGAGGAGCATCTCTACATATAGAGAACACTTTTGGCAATGAAAGCCTCCTAACTCCTGACCCGGGAAGACCTTTCACCTCTATTCTCTGAATGAAGTCTGTCATGGGGCGTGGCATCTGTGATGGACAAGTCATTCCACTAGTATGGCTCCTTGAGGGGTGCAACGTCTCTCCTGGATGTGTTAGTCCATTACTGGGCTGACTTCCTACTTAGCTAGGCTGCTTAGCTACCATGACACAATCTTTCCAGATCCTAT
>CM053627.1:183633151-183650170 GCA_028646595.1 Phalanger gymnotis | reverse complement strand
GGTTGGCTCTGCTTTGGCTTCAGCTGTAGTTTTTCGCCTCTCCTCACAGCCAAGCCTCTGGCGTTCTCAAGCCCCGCCTCAACAACCAGAGACCAATTGGTTCCCGAGTTGGCCCCTCTTAAGTCATCAATCTACACCCACACAGATTTCACACCTGATAGGGCTTTGGGTCTGGGGCTTAGGACTTAACAGGTGAAAGTACTTTCAAGGTAAACAAAAGTCAAAACTCCTGAAGTGCCTTTCACTCAAAGTAAACAAAATAAACAAAAGCCGAACTCCTTAAGGGCACCCGTTAAACTAAGCCCATTTTGCCTTACTGGCACACTGGGTCACCAAAACTCATAAGGTCATTGCTTCCACATTTCTATCTCAGAATACTCATTCACTTAAGATCAGAAAAGAATAAACACAAAGTCAGAGCCAGTCATATGCTCTTAACCTCCATTAATGAGTAGGAGTAAGGCAGCTGTCCTTCCCCTTCTCTGTTCTTCAGGGCATCAGTCCTGAGGCTTGCCATCTTCTAGACAAGGAGTAGGATAATTGAAGTGTAACCTTTCCTTTTCTCAAGAGACACTCCATGTCCCTTTGGTATTTGTCCCTGCTTCCAGGTGGATGTGATATCTTCTACTGGTTAAGTTTAACCGATAAAGTGGTCAATGAGTAGAGTGCGGAGGGGCAGGAGAAGAGGAGAAAGTGTATTGCTTCCTCTTGGTTCACCCCCTGCCCCTCCCCAATTGCTGTACAGGCATAAGGTTCTATCTCCTTAAGACACTCATGAGCCTTGAACTCAGTGGAGTCTTCCTCTGTTTAACTGGTGTGTTGTTGAACACAATTTACTGTTTGACTAACCTTTCTTTTAAGATGCAGCCTAACTAATGTGGAAATATGTTTTTGTGTGATTTCCAAAATAAAATTGACATCACATTTCTTGCTGTCTCAATGGGTGGAGGAGGGTTAGAGAGAGAGAGAATTCAGAACTCAATTTTTTTTAGAAAGAAAGCTAAAAATAAATGCAAATTTTAAAAAATAAGACTTCAAAAAATGTGGCCTATGAGTCGTGACTTGATCTTCTCAACCAGTCATGGGATATTTCATTTATGGTGTCATCTGCCTTACATTCAATGGCAAAAGTTCTGTGTTCCTTTCAAATTGACTAAGGGCTTATAGACACATTGTGATGAGGTTATAAGAAAAGTCTTTAATATCACCTTTATTATGATGAATTGTTTAGTTAGGATGGGGGATAAAACCCTATTCTTACATTATTATTGCTTCTCATGATAGAAAAACAAAATAAAATAATAGCCAGAGATGAATGTTTTGGGAGTATAAGATGACAGCGGTATGAGTTTCATGTTACCTGGGGCTCCCTTCCCAGCTCCCACCATGGTCATCCTTGTCCCCTTGCAGAAGCTCTGGCAACAAATAATTCATGGATCCTAGAGAGACAGTGAAAGTTCTAAGGAAGAAGACGGGTACAGAAGGGTTACGATGCCTTCTCTGTGTCCAGGCGAAAGCATATTTGTGTAGGAATGATTCTTAGTGACAATGTTCCCATCTGAGACAGTCAAATTTATTTGCAGAACTTCATGGTCATCATGGTGACTAAGGCCAAAACCAGGCTTGGTACTCCACAGCCCCTGAAGCCCTTTGCATCTGGCACTGTCAATATCTGAGAGCTTTCCTCACCTACTTATCAGTTCCCATCATTGGTACCAAGCCCCTATCCTTCCTAGCTGCCCCCAAGGAGAAGCCCATGGAAGAGTTGGCTAGCTGACATCCCTAGAGCGTGAGCCTGGGCTAAACATCCTCAGTTCCTTAATAGAGCCTTGTTAGGCATATTCCTCCATCCTCTCACCTTCCTGGTCTCATTTTGGGCATGCTCTAGCTTGCCTATGCCATTCCCAAAATGTGGTCCCCAGACCTGAACATAATAGTCCAGATATTGTCTGACCACAACAGAGTAAAATGAAACTCTCACCTCCCTTCTTCTGAAATCTCAATGAATACAAACTAGGAGACCTTTAACTTTTGTTTTCATCCATGTCACGCTATTGGTACCTATTGACCTGGAAACTCTTACATTTTTCATGGGAACTATGTTGTCTAGCTATGACTCCTAGTCTGTATTTGTGAAGATGATTTTTAAAAGTATAGAACTTTATGTTAATCTTTATTAAATTTATTATTTGTTATTATTATTAAATTTATTTATTAAATTTAATCTTTAATCTTTTTTTAAAGAAGTGGATGTTTTCCGTAATAACGATCTTCTTTTGAGAAGGTGTAACAACAATGTGGCTGGCAGCTACTGTGGCTGTGTAAGACCAACACAAACAGCACACAGCAAGGGCTTCTAGCACAGGTTCTTTGATCTGCTTTTCAAAGGAAAACAACTTTAAGGAGTTAACAATCTCAGTTTAATTAAACGTACGTATAACAATCACTTAGTTGAGGGGGAAAAGATCAACCCCCTGAACTTCAGGGCAAATACAATCAGAAAATATTAATAGATCAAATAACAGAAACCAGTAGACAGGCATCTAGCTTTCTGTCCAACATCTCAGTATATAGTTACCAGGGAAGCACCAACATCTAGGTTTTTTTCAAAGCCAGGGGGCTATTTAAATGCCTTGCCCAGAGTCTTGTCATCCTTTCCATGAGTGTACCCCCAAAAGCAAAACGCTAACCTTCCAACACATATACCCTGTTCAGGACCCTGAGGACTGGGGCCAACTTAGCATTCCTGTCAGAAGCCAGGGTGTGGGAAAGCACCACATCATATACAAATCAATGACTCCCAATTGTCTTAGTGCTGAGAAACACTCCAAGGCAAAAAAAGATCCCACTTTACCTGCCCCATTCAAACAAAAGCACTTGATAGCAAAAAAAATCCTTCCCCGATTACCATTACAGGGAGGTAGATGAAGGGGGCTTATCTTTGACTTCTTTGGCGAATGGGTTATTCAAGAAAGACTACACCTCTGGTGTGAGGACTTGCCAAGAGATTTTCAGGGCTTCTCATCCACTTTTGGTGTCTACCTGGTACTCAATTCTCACCTTTGGCTCCAAGAATTGTCACATGCGTAGAAGCCACACCCTGATAAACCATCTCAGCTAAACTAGGTTAAAAGTAACCAACAGGCCTCAAATCCAACAGTGAGTTAGGGGACTGTCTACCTCAAGCATGTAAAAACTTCCCTTGGCAGAATGGATGGATGAGACCAATTTGTTTCAACGGCCATGAAGGCAGCTGAAGTAGGTACTGTGGAGTTCTTAGAGCTTGATTAGACATTGAAGATGCCAAGGTCATCCACTGCAACCTGAGGCATTGCCAGTTGTCCTGATTTTTGTCTTGCCACTGGACTTTGATGACTGGAATAATGAGGCTGATGACTTTATGCAATTCTGCCTAACTTAAATCCAATTCACAAGCAAGTCAATACATCATCCTATGATGTCATTGGTCCTCTTTGAAAACGAAAGACAAATAACTAATAAGGACCTCCTGACAAAGAAACTTCCTCTCTAATAATAAAGATTGTGTCCAGCTCTGCAACTTACAGTATTAGAGAATTGCTGGAGAGGTGGGTTTGAAAAGTCAAATGACTTGTCTAAGGTAATGTAGTCAGTGTGTATCAGAGTCAGCACTTGAACCTGCACTTAACTGATTTTGAGGCCGGCTCTCATTGCCCTATGACACCCTGCCCCTAGGAATGGGCAGGTGGATCTCCTTATGTTCCACAAATGCTAATGTAGTGGGGAGGAGCTGGTTTTCCCTTTAGACTAGTGGAGTTAATCACAGAAAGCAATGGAGGAAATGAGGTGTTCATGTGTTTAAACAAAGAAAAAAGATATATCTACATGCTTTTGAAAGTTTTCCTGATGAAACTGCTAGTTGAAGAGTAGTCTCAGTATTTTCCTAAAAAATTAAGCCAATTAGCCCTGGAAATATTTGAGGCAGGAAGCTGCTAGTGGTTACTATGCCTTTACCAGAGGTCGGTGGAGAAGTTGGGGGAGAGAGAGTAGAGAATTTTTTCCTTCTGCCCCTCTATTAACCATGGCATCTTGTAGCATAATTGCTGACCCAGTAGAAGACACATGGACACAGAGAGTTGGGGGCAGAAGTAGCTTCAGATAGTGTGACTTCCAGTATCAGGGGAAGAGAGTTGACTATGGACTCAAGAGAGAACCAGCCCTGGAAGTTGAGGCTTGAGATGAGGAGAGCAGCAGTCCTAGAGAACTCAGCTGAGCAACCTTCCCAGCACACAATGCACCCAGGGAGGAGCATCTGGACAGAACAAGAAGAGAAAGGACATGGGGGACCTGTAGTGCTTTAGGCGTGAACTGCCTTGGCCACTTGGGTTCTCAACATGTGTACCTCACTACCATAGTACTCTAAGTTTATGTCCACTGTTTCCATGGATGACGTATAGTGTATATATTTGTGGGATAGTTATCTCCCAGGTTTATGGAAGGTGATGTTGCATAACTACAATTTTTGTTATGTGATCTTAGTAAATGCTTTTGCTTTGAGTTAGTTGTATCTACTGGCTGACAATTAAAGGTAAGCGCAATGGCTGGGGGCTCATTAGTTATAGTTTTAGGAGTATGGACCTATTGAGTACCCCGGAACTAGGAAAAAGTAGCCACTCCCTCTGGATGGAGGGAGGGGTTGGGGGTTGGTGGGATGGGGGTGAGGGGAGATATGACTCTGAATTAGCTTACAAATAATGATTGGGGATTTCTCAACTGTCCCTCCCCCTTTTCTCTTTTCATTTAAAGCATTTAGTATCACAAAGTGAGACCAAAGTTATGCATGAATTATGATGATTAGGAAGAGATCCCATTCTCTTTTCAACTAACTAGTGTTGACAGCATCAAGAATGGTAAAGGTCAGAAAAACTGTTAAAGAGATGTTGAATTTATACTTTGGGCTGTGCCATGCCACAACTCATCAGCTCTTCTGTATCTTCAGTTCTCTCTCCTGAGTAGTGCTGACTGTCATTTTAGGGGCTGAGACAGGACTGAAAACGGGGACATTAGCTCCAGAGGACAAAGGAGTCAGGCTAACAAGCTTTCCAATTTAGCTTCTCGCAGACGACTTCATTTTTGGAAGAGAATGACATTTATTTTTAGAATTCTTTTGATCACATCTACTTTTCACACTGCCCAACGAATGATGAAGTCCTGGTCTTCCCCTCACCATTAGCCAATCTGCCCACAGCATGTTACATTACTAAGTCCTAGGATAATAGATTTAAACCTGGAAGGTACCTTGGAGGCCATAAAGTCCAACCTTGTCATTTTAGAAATAAGGAAACTGAGGCCCCAGGGGTTAGCTTTGAACCCAGGCCTTTCCGATTCTAGCATTCTAATCACTGTGTCACACTGTCTATTTCCTTGATAATTCTTTTTTAAAAAAGTTGTTAGCTTATATTCTGATCAATACAATGATCTAAGATAATCCCCAAGGACTTATAATGAAAAATGCTATTTGTCTTCAGAAAAAGAACTGATGGAATCTCAATGAAGATTGAATCATAATTTTTCACTTTATCTTTTTGCTTTTTTTGCAATATGGCTAATATGGAAGCACATTTTGCATGATTTCACATGTATGATTGATATCACATTTCTTGCCTTCATGACAAGTGAGGGAGGGGTGGGATAGGAAAATTTGGAACTCAAAATCTAAAAAAAGAATGTGAAAAATAAATAATTTTTAAAAATTATTAGCTTAATCTTTTGTGAAAAGATGACAAACTAAACGTTTTTCTAACCAAAAATGGATGTCAATTAAAATTTTAATCATCAGCCTTTTTCTTTTCTTCCTCCTTCCTACCAACTGTTCTGTTTTTCTTTATGACTTCCCTATAAAACAAGGATAATTAAATTTGCTTTAGTTACCTTATAGGGTTTTTGTAAGGAAAAGTGTTTCACAAAACTTAAAACATCATATAAATGTGAATATTACTATCATTGGCACTGTAGAAACAGCCCTAATTCTGGCATCAGAGATCTTAGAATTAAATGTTGTTAGTTATGTAACCTAAGGCAAAGTCATTTAACTTCCCTGGGCCTCACTTTCACGATCTGTAAAATGCGGAGGGAAAGGGGGGAAAGCGGTCAGAGAAACTTTTGAGCTGTATATCTATCATTCTATGATCTCTGTCAATGGCTCCACCATCCTCTCAGTTATCTAGATTTGAAAATGGAGAGATTTTTAGACTCTTCTCTCTCTCTCTCTCACCCTCTAGAGCCAATCAATCCTGTCAATCCTAATTTTATTATAGTTCTCGTATTCATCCTTTCCATTCTGCAATGCCATCTTCCTATCTAAGACCTCAGTCACCTCTTGCCTGGACCATTATAATAGGCTCCTAAAGGATCACCATCCTACACATTTAAGTACCTACATTACACACAAGTAGCTACATAATTATGCCATCCCCTTTCTCAAAAATCTCCAATGGCTCTGTTTTGTACTGAATAAAGTCCATGTTCCTCAGTTTGGCATTCCGAGACCCCCACAATCCAACTCCATTCTACCTCTCAGATTTATCTAACACTATTTTCTCCCTCTCATATACTTAAGTTCTAGATATATAATCTTACTTGTGGCACCTGGACACAGGTCTGTTCCTATACTTTTGTCTATATATTCCCTATGTCTGCATAATAATAATAATACTGATAATAATAACAAAATCACAATAATTAGTTAGAATTTTTATAGCACTGTATATAGCAAGGAGCTTTACATATGCTATCTCGTTTGATTCCCACAACAATCTTGGGAGGGAAGTGCTATTATTATCCCCACTTTAGGGATAAAGAAATTGAGAAATGTTAAGTGACTTGCCCAGGGTCATGTAACTAGTGATTATCCAAGGCAGGATTTGAACTCAGGACTTCGTGACTCAAACCCAACATTCTATTCCCTGTGCCATCTAGTTACTGAAAAAAAAAAAAACTTCCCCAGTCTACCCACAAAGCTGCTGGTGTCCCACTCATCCTTCAAAGTCTAGCTCAAATACCATTTCTTCTATGAAGCCCTTCCTAATTCCCCTTGCTACTTATGGTATCAAACTGATCTCATGACACTTTTTATTCTTCTATGCACTCTAATTTGTATTTTATTAAATTGTAGATTGTAAACTGTATGAAGGAAAAGGGACAAATCAGATTTATCTTGGTACCCGACATCTAGCATACTACATTGCAAATGTAATTTTAAAAAATCAAACACTTTCAGAAATAGTGATTATATATTATGTATTTGTAAAGGAACAATCTGGAAAGAAATTAAGAACTGTAAAAGTAACTCTAATATAGGGCATATGAAATGTTAATATATAGCTTAGTGACTAAGCAATATATTTTTGAAAGTGTTTTTTTTACATTACCCTGAATATTTTAAAATGCCAATTAAATCTAAACAAGAGGGCAAAAATATTCATTGTGCTATTTTGGAATATTTCTATTGGGGGAACAGGGCAGGGGCAGAATGAATGTTAGATTAAGAGACAAAGTCATTGAGTTCAAATCTCAGCTCTAGACTTTCTACCTATATGACTTCGGACAAGTCACTTAAGCTTGGCCAGACTTCGGAAGGTAGTGGCAGATAGAAAGGCCTGGTGTACTATGGTGACAGAGTCAGACATGACTGAACAACAACAGACAAGTCACTTAATCTTTCTGAGTCTTAGTTTACTCATCTGTAAAATGAGGGGGTTGGATTAGATGGCCCCCGAGATTTCTTTTAACTCTAAATCTATGACTCTATTTCCATCACATCAAATGATGCAACAGTCAATAAATATTATTTTAAGACATAATGGCAAAAGGTTGCTTCCCTATTACCATTAAGAAAGTGAATAAAGTGAAATGAGATAAAATAATCTTTAAAGGGTATTTATATTCTAGACACGGGCTTGTAGAAGGTGCTATATTAAAACCATTCAGTGTTACTACTGGGTATATAGCCCACAGACATCAAAGGCAAAATAAATAAAAGAGCAAATAAATAAACAAAATGAATAGTTCGTGGCAGCATTTTTTGGGGTTAGCAAACTTTTCCTGGGCTCTCAAAACTGGATACGAAGTAGGTTTCCATCAACTAGGAAACATTGGAACAAATTACAGTACATAATGCAAATGAATGGCACTGAATCACAAGAAATGACAGATAAGAGCAATTCTGAAAAGAATGAGAAGTACATGAACTGAAGCAGAGCTAAGTAAGCAAAACCAAGAAACATTGTACACAGTGATTATGACAAAGGAAAACAACTCTGAGGAAGCCAAGTTCAGACCGATTGCAGTGATCAGCCTTATTAGCACATAGCAGGTGACAAAACACACTTCTCTCCTCCTAGTAGAGAGGTGGGGGGGCACTGTGGAGGCAGAATATTGTGTATGCTATCAGGGAGGGTCATTTTGTAGGTCTATTTTTCTTAATTGTTTTCATTTTTTACAAAGGAGAGATTCTTGACTGAATCCAATTCTAGAGGATTCATGATGAAACATGCTACCCACTGCACTGAGAGGAGATTGAGACATATATTTTGGATATGGCCAATGTGGAAATTTGCTTTGCTTAACATTCTGTGCATAGCTTAATGCTATTCAGTGCTATGAATATTTGTTAAACGAGCTTTGTTTTTTTTATTTCTATTTTAATAGGGGGGAGGGGGAAGAGAGAAGGGGAAAAGGTAGATTTTTTTTAATGTAAAAAATAAATTTAAAAAACAAATGCAGGCTCATTAGAGGGGCGTATCAGGAAACAATTGGTGTAAAAAGCAAAAGACATCAATAAAGCATAAAAATTAAAGCCATGAAGCATCTTAAAAATAATGTGGTACCCACTGGTTTTCAAAGGATGAAAACATTTATTTGTGTGTGTTGTGTGTGAATGCATGTGCATGTGTGTGTGTGTAAATATGAGTAATATAGGTGTTAGGGTATTGTACTTGGGGAAAAAAAACCTAAAATTTGAATCATACCTTAAATACTTACCCTGGGCAAGTTACATAATGTCTCATAACCTCAGTTTCCTCATCTGTAAAATGAGAGGATTAGGGGGCAGCTAGGCGGTGCAGTGAATAGAGCACTGGAGTCAGGAGGACCTGAGCTCAAATCCAGCCTCAGACACACTTACTTAGCTGTGTGACCTTGGGCAAGTCACTTAACCCCAATTGCTCTGCCTTCCCCCCTCGAAAAAGAAAAAAAAAGAATTAAAAAAAATGAGAGGGTTAGACTTGATGACCCTCAAAAGGTAAGACTCTCCTAGCTCTTAATCTATGATCCTATTAATCTATATTTACACATATAATTTTCTTTTTTAAGGCCACTTAAAGAGAAGTATTAATTAGATTCTGTATTCAGCTGACCCTTAATCAAATAAAGGTTGATTCTTTAAGGCTTAGCACAGGCACTCTCTCTTAGACCAGGCCCTTCCTGATCCATGTCAGTTGTTAGAGCTTCTGCCCTTTCTCCCACTAGAAATTGCTTTGTATTTACATTGTATACATTATAGATGTATGAATGTGTATGTTTATATATAATGTGCATATGTATGTATTGTGTATGTGTATAGATAAGTATCCTCTCTCTCTCTTTCTCTCTCTCTCTCTGTCTCTCTCTCTCTCTCTCTCTCTCAAAAGTATCTAACTTGGCTCCTCCAACTGCCTGGAAGCCAGATGTGCTACTTTTCATCTCTTCCTCAGGGTTCTAGGCTCTCTACCATTGACCCCTGGAACCTCTACTAATGGTGATCTTGTATTTGGAGAGGTCCCTTACACCTGCATTCCATTTAATCATTTAAGAGTCAGATTAGATTTTACAAAGGAGTCTTTATATTTAATTCAAAGGAATAGCAAGAACAAATATATAAATATCCTGTCCCCTCAATACATGGGGAGTCATAATCTCCTCTCCCCCCACACCCACCTCACACTCTGGGGAGGGGAAGGGGATCAGGTTCCCAGTTTAGTTTAATTCCCATATAGCACAGTCCCAAGTTCTAAATCAAAGCCCCTCTTGGTTTGGTGTTCCTGGGCACTCTGGATAATCAGGGCTTCCTTGCTGGGCTGGCCAGTTGCCCATCTGTTCTAGAATCCTGCCTCCAAGGTTGCCATGGCTTGTACTCCCAGATCTAATAGAGATTCAACTGCCTGTAATGAAAACTGAAAAGGACAAACGTAACAAATAAAAAAATGACACCCTGACCCCATTTCCTGGGGCCACAGAGTTAAAGACAGGGACAGGAAGGCAGCCACTGTACCCTGCTTCCCCCCGCCCCTTGCCGCAATGCCCCAGTTGGTTCATGGCTCCCTCGATATGGGTGAATGTGACCTCTACTTTCTATGGATGTCATTGTGGTTAAACAGAGTGCTCCAGGTTGGTAGTTTTGTTCCTGCTACCTAGCCAATCAAAAATCCCTCCCATCTACATGGCACAGAATTGTAGACTGTCTTCTCCAACAGCAGAGTGGCTCCATGTTAGGTGATCTGAGCCTGCCCAGAAAAGCTTCATTTACATGTATCTGGTATTTGTGGTTGTTTCTACCCAGTAGGGTGTAAGTTCCCTGAGGTCATTTTTTATTGTGTTCCTAGGACATAGCATAGTGCCTGGCACAAAGTAGACACCAAAGAAATGTTTGTTGAATTGAATTACATGGGCCTAGGGCAAAAATGTTTAGCACAGTGCTTTGCAGTGTGGGTCCTCAAATATTCGCTAAGAGAATGAAGAAATTGATCTCAAACACATTTTCATTTTTTTCCTAATGGTGACTGCCAGTCCTAAAAGACCAAGCAAAACAATGAATTGTCTTAATGTTTTAGATTAGAAATAAGTGACTATAAATAGCTCAGAAAATAGAAGGAATGAGGAAAACCTTACTTTCAAATTCGGAAATAAACCATTGCAATAGCCTGCTGGTTAGTGAGCCTACCGTCATCAGCCTCTCCCCGTTCCAGGCCATCCACCACTTGGCTGTCAAAGTGATCTTCCTAAAGCACAGATCTGATCGGGTCACCCTACCTCCCACCCTCATTCAATTAACTCTAATGGCTCCCTATCGCCTCCATTATCAAATATAAAATCTGGTGTTCAAAACAGTTCACAACCTGACCTTCCTCACCTTTCCAATCGTCTTAACACTATTCCTTGTTCTCTTCCCCTACCTACGCTTCCATCCAGTGAACTTGGACTCTGTTCCTTGAATAAGACACTCCATTTCTCAGCTCTGGGAATTTTCACTAGCTGACCCCCATGCCTGGAATGCTTTCCCTTCTCATAGCCACATTCTGGCTTCCCTGATGGCTTCCTTCAAGTCTTAGCTAAAATGCCACATTCTTCAAAAAGTCTTACCCAGTCCTTCTTAATCATGGTGCCTTCCCTCTGAGATTCTCTCCAATTTATCCTGTATAGAGCTTGTTTGTATATATAGTAGCTATTTGCATGTTGTCTCCCTCATTAGACTATAAGGGACAGGTTTTTTTTCTTTTCTTTGTATTCCCTGTGTTTGGCACAGTGCCTGGCACATAGTAGATGCTTAGTAGATACTAGCTGACCGAATGATTTAGGCAAATATGAAATACATGCAAAGGCTAGGCTTCTCCTCACATCTGTGAGGAGAGTGTGAGTGAGGAGAGAATTCTGCCACAGTATGAGATAGATTGATTCTTCAGGCCTTTCTTCTTTAACATGTCTTCTTTCCGTCAGGCATGAGGGCCACCCGGCAGAGCACCGGCTCTTTTTTCCAAATGGAGAAGATCCAGTGGCCCATGCTCTACCTCTGCCACTTAGCTGACAGGGCCCAGGTAGGCTCCAAGGCGGTGGCTCTGGCCAGGCTTGCTTCTGACGTGGAGATGCCCAAGAAGAGGAAAGGCCAGAATAAGGAGCCAGTGACACCACTTCCTCCCACTGGACCTGTGGCAGTTGATCAGAGTGGTTTCATCACAATAGCCAAACCTGGCTCCAAACAAAATGCTATAACAGATGTGCCAACTGAGAATGTAAGTGTAGCTTTTGTTGCACCTCCATCAGAAGGGGAGGCTAATGCAGAACTAGTCGGTATCTTTCCAAGGTCCTGGAACTTAGGAAGAGTGATATTACCTCAGACAAGGGTGGCAAATCTCGTGAAAAAGTGGTAAAGATTTTGGCATCCACAACTCCAGAAGAGATTTTGGAGAAACTGAAAAGGCAAGCAGAAGCTCCCTAAAGCAAACCAAAAAAGCCAGAAATGAACACTGTTTTTTGTGGAACTTTTTTTTAAAAATACTAAAGAAGTAAATTTGTAAGAAGAACCTAGATGATAATTGAAAGATAGTGCTTTGAAGAAAAACAGGTCTCTGAAAATACTCTAGAATGTTGGAAATGTCAAAATGTCACATAACTAATAAGGCAAAGTATACTGCAGCCAACCTTCAGTTACTACTGGAAATACTGAAACCAAACCATTATGGTCCAACTCTTAAAATTTAGAACTGGTTTGTTAATACTACATATCTGCACTAAAGCTTATTTTATGGACTATTACTTAAATTTTATGGAACCATACTCTTAAAAGAGTTGAAAGAGACAATAGAAATTACCAATTAACACATCTCATTTTTACAGATGATCAAAGTGTCAGGCCGGGAGGCTTCTCTAAGGTCACACAAGTAATTAGCATCACTTTGTCTAGAGCTGACCTCCCTTCACCCCAGTGACAGTGTCTTGTATATACCATACTATTGCCTTGACTGCTATTTACAAGTATTAAGAGACATAAATATAAAGAAGCAGCTTGGCCATAAGTAGAGCCCTAGACTTAAAGGATAGTCACTTCTCAGAGCTTCAGGAAGGTCTCTAAGGTCCTAGATTAGAGATGGATTGAGATGTGGGTTGGTGGACAAAATCATAGGTCCTTGACTTATTTCTGTACAGAAAATGTGTTGGATTTGTTGAATTGCAATTGGGTAATAACATGTTAAAATGTATTTTTAAAAAGACTTTTCTCTCTTTTTTTGTCTTTTCTCCATACCTACCCTTTTAGTGGAAATGTTTTCTTAAATGAGATTATATATATCAAGTTTCTTCCCTGCCAAAAAACAAAACATGCCTTCTTTCCTAGATGTGTGGCAGGCCTATATGAAAGATAAACTAGAATGATTTTTAATTTCACTTCCAATACACATCAGTTTGCTCACTTGTATCCTCAGTGTCTAGAATGTTACTTGGCACATAACAGGTGCCTTAATAAGTGCCAATTGATATAGACCAGCAATTTTCTGGTATAAAAAACCTCTTAAAATTAAAAATGAGTCCGTGGCCATGAATTATAAAGACACAGAAGATAGATAGATGGATAGATAGATAGGTGAATGAACTAGGATCATAACTGAAAAAATTCAAGAGAGGTATAGGCAACTCTCACGAACTGTGTAGAGAAAGGCCTTCTTTTCAAAACCCTGGAGGAAATCAAACCCATTGCTCAGTATATGTTCATGTTTGCTATAAATATATCATTAACACTTAAGTAGATAAAAAGCCTTAGAATTTACAGTGCCTGATATAAGGGATTGGGGTAGGGAGAATGAGAAGCTTTCTTTTGATGGGTACATAAAGCTTCTAAAGGAAATAAAAATGCGCCTGAATTTTGAAAAAAAAATTGATTGACTGGAAGAGACTTAGAGATAATTTTACAAAAGAAGGAGGAAATAACATCCAGAGAGATAAATTAACTTCCTGAGGACCATGCACTAGTTAGCAGAGCTGGAACTAGAGCCACAGTCTCTTGAATCTCAGTCAGGGGTGTGCTACAGCCAGTTCCAATCAGCTCAAAAGAGCTGATTGTTAAATTTTCAGTGAGAGCATTTATGTCTCAGAAATCATCAAATGCTACAAACCAGGGCTTGATTTATTGTTTTGTTGATTGTCCAGACTTAAGAAAGCAATGGGGAAATGTCAATGATGAAGATTAAACTTAATAGCGTTTCATACATACATCTTCCTCTCCCAGAGCTGGTTGTTAAACATTTTCCAGCACATCGCTGTCCCTAGTCCAGCATTCTTTGCAGTGCACCACAAACGATAATTTGCTATCAAATAAAAGAGTCACTCACTCTCTTAAGCCTATTGGTATAAAAGTCTCTTGGTCTAATGGGGGAGACAACATGCAAACAACTATGTGCGAACAATCTATATTCAGGATAAATTGGAGATACTCTCAGAGGGAGGGCACCATGATTAAGGAGGACTGGAAAGGGCTTCTTACAGAGGATAGACCTTTCGCTGAGACTTGAAGGAATATAAGGAAGCCAGGTGGTGAGGATCACAAGGGAGAGCAAAGGGTAACTTCTGGGCTAGTGAATAAACAGCAAGAGTCAACCAATTTTTCACATCCGATTAATCTTTTTTGCTTAAAAAAAGAGAAAAATAATAATAATATCCAACATGTATAAAGCAAAGGACATATCTCATTCAATCCTTATAATAGCCTTGTGAGGCACATACTATTATTATGCTTATTTTAAAGATGAGTAAGCTGAGACTTAAAGTGGTTAAGTGATGATTCACCCAGGTCACACTGCTACGAGAGGTCTTTGGAAGGATTTGAACTCATGTCTTTCTGTAGCCAAGTCCAATACTATAGTTGCTATGACACGTTACCAAAGAGAGAGAGAGAGAGAGAGAGAGAGAGAGAGAGACAGACAGACAGACAGACAGACAGACAGACACAGAGAGAGACAGAGAGAGATAAAGAGACAGACAGACACACACAGAGACAGAGAGACAGAGACAGAGACAGACGACACAGAGAGAGACAGAGACAGAGACAGAGATAGAGACAGAGAGAGACAGAGAGTCAGAAAGAGAGCCAGAGAGAGAGCCTGAAGCTTAAAGATGACAGTCATGCCTCGGTGGATAGACTAAAATAATACACGCTGAAAATCTCTTCTCCCTTCAAAGCAACACTGTCCCAGTCCACAAGCATGCTTCTCTCCTAACCTCTCCAATGTTGAGCAGACATCAATCAATCACTCAATCAATCGACAAGCATTTACTAAGCACCTACTATGTGCCAAATGCCATTCTAGGTTTTGGAGGTGCAAAGACCCAAACCAAAAGTCCTTGTCTTCAAGGAATTTACATCCTATCAGTACAAATGCAAGTAAATAAAAACTCTGCTTTCATTTGGATAAAAGTTGTAGGGTCAGAAAAACATAGATTTAGGGCTGGAAGGAAATTTAAAGGCCACACAAATTAACCCTCTCATTTTACAGATGAGGAAACTGAGGCCAAGAAAGATTTAAAGATTTGCCTTAGATAGATGAGTGACAGATGCAGGTTTTGTACTCAGGTCTTCTCACTCTAGCGAGGTAGAACAGTGGATAGAGTACCAGCCCTGGTTTCAGTAGGACTTGACTTCAAATCCGGCCTCAAGTCACTTACTAGCTGTGTGACCCTGAGCAAGTCACTTAACCCTGTTTGCCTTAGTTGGAGAAGTAAATGAGCTGGAGAACGAAATGGTAAACTACTTCAGCATCCTTGCCTTCGGACACAACTAAAAGAACTCAACAGCCACAACAACCCTCTCACTTCAAAGCTGGCAGTCTTTCCATGGAACAATTTTGCCACACAGAGACTTAGAGACTTTTTACTTCCCCATTCTATTATTTCTTTCTTTCATTTTTCGGGCCAGACTTCACGGTTTCATGGCATAGGGACGATGCAAGGCAGATTGGCAACTTCTTTGCAACTTATTGTCTTAAGAGAATTAGTCGGCCAGGGTACTGAGGTTGGCACACGTCAGAGGGAGGATTCAGGACTCAAAAACCCAGGTCGTTCTGACTCAGAGCCTCGCTCTCTACCCGCTGCACAGGCCTGTCTCATCAGTGCCTGGTTTCTTAAAGACCCTCCCTAGAACCAGTCAGCTTCAGATTTTTATTCGTTAAGGACAATCAAGACTTTGTCACGGGCTAAAAGTCCTTGTTGACGTCTGAAGGAAAGATTATTGAGGACATAAAAACTTTCTAGCTATGCTCTTTCTATGGGCTTCGCTTCCAACTCAGCTTCTCAGGTCACCACAGAGCAGAGCGCTGACGTGGAATCCATCCCCAACTACCCAGTCACACTTATCTATGTCAAGTGCAGCTTCCTGGCTAAAAGTATTTGCAAGCATGGTACTGTTTCTTCTCCTTCCTCCTCCCTCAAAGGTCAAAATTCCAGAGCTGGAAGGAACCTCAGAGGTCATCTAGCTTCAATCGACAAACATTTATTAAGTACCTACTATGTGCCAGGCACTATGCTAAGCACTGGGGATACAAAAAGAGTCAAAAGATAGCTCCTGCCATCAAGGAACTTACAATCTAATAGATGTAGCTTGGCCTCCACCTATACAGGAATCCCCTCTAAAACATCCTTTATGTGTGCTCCCCGTATTATTTTAATTTAAAAATTCAACCGACAGCCATTTATTTTCTTTCCCCACCAATATTCACCCCATCCCCCCAATTTAAAAGAAAAAACCATTATAACAAATATGCAAGGTCAAGCAAAACAAACTTCCATGTTGGCCAGGTCCAAACAATAGATATCTTAATCCATATCCTGAGTTCATCACTTCTCCATCAAGAGCTTGGTGGCTGTGACTCATCATCATTCCTCCAGAATTGTGATTTTTCATTTTGTTGATCAGAGTTCTTAAATCTTGCAAAGTTGTTCGTCTTTATAGTGTTGTAAAAACTGTTCTCCTGGTTGTCCTCACTTTACTCTGCATCATTCATAGAAGTTTTCCCGGGTTTGTCTGAACTTGTCTCTATCAACCCCACTACCTCTGTCCTTCTTAAGGCAATCTTTCTGGCCATTTGCAATATTTCCTCTTTGGCCCAGGATTTGGCTATAATATTCCTGGGAGTTTTCATTTTGGAATCTCTTTCAGGAAGTGATCAACAGGTTCTTTGAATTTCTATTTTACCCTCTGGATCTAAGATATCAGGGCAGTTTTCCTTTATAATTTCTTGAAAT
>CM053627.1:183617115-183632651 GCA_028646595.1 Phalanger gymnotis | reverse complement strand
GGGGAACAGGGCAACCAGAATATATGCCATCTTGGAGTTGGGGGGAGGGTAGAAATGGGGAGACAATTTGTAATTCAAACTCTTGTGAAAATCAATGCCAAAAACTAAATATATTAAATAAAAAAAAATAAGGTTAACTGAAAAAAAAAAAACAAGCACAATGTTGCTTTCGCTGTGTACAATGTTCTCCTGGTTCTGCTCACTTCACTCAGTATCAGTTCATGTAAATCTTTCCAGTTTTATTTTTCTGAAAGCTGCCTGCTCATCATTTTTATAGCATAATAGTGTTCCATCACATTCCTGTACCACAACTTATTCAACCATTCCCCAAATGATGGGCACCCCCTCAATTTCCAGTTCTTTGCCACCACAAAAGAAGCTTCTATTAATATTTTTGTACATGTGGGTCCCTTTTTTATGATCTCTTTGGGATACAGACTTAGTAGTGGTATTGCTGCTGCACTGTAAATTTAAAAAAATGTAAGGGCACCTAGGTGGTGCGGTGGATAGAGTGCTGGGCCTGAAGTCAAGAAGACTCATCTTCCTGAGTTCAAATCCAGCCCCAGATACTGACCGTGTGAACCTGGGCAAGTCACTTCACCCTGTTTGCCTTAGTTTCTTCATCTTGAAAATGAGCTGGAGAAGGAAATGGTAAACCACTCCCATATCTTTGCCAAGAAGACCCCAAATGGGGGTCCCAAAGAGTCACATGTGACTGAAAAGCCTGAACAATAAATTGTCAATTAGGCCCCAACATGCAAATTAGGCCCCAACACAAACCATCCTCCATCCTCTGGAGTTACCTTAAAGGGAGAGTCTCCTTCATCTATCCATGATTGGGTAGAAGGCAAATTTCATCCCTGAAATCCTGGGGTCCCCATTCATAACCAAAATGCTAATAGGTACATCACAATTGGGACCTTTGATGTCCTTTTAAATGACAGGCAAAGCTGGGTTTGTGGGGAGAAAGAAGGGTCAGATGCTTAGGTGTTTGGAATTGGGGGGTAGAGAGTTGGAGGGCCAGATGTTTTTGTAGCTGTCACGAGTGGTGAGGCTGGACTTGGATAACTGCATTCTCCCAGAGATGTTGTCAGAGCCTCAGTATGCAATCCAGAGAGACAACATCTCAAATATCGCAACATTTTAAGAAATTCATGTTCTAGATCATGCAGATAAGAAGAGCTAGAACGGTGTACGATCTTGCATCGTAGAGTCATCATGCACTGCACCGCAATGCGTTGCATTCATTTTGGGGCAACGTTTTAGGAAGAGGCTATTAACAGGCTATCGAAGGTCTAGATAAAAGCAGCTAGAATGGCCAAGGGTGTTGAGATCACAACACATGATTAGTTATCAGTGAAAAGGAATTAAGAATGTTTAAGCTGGAGAAAAGAAGACTTGGAGGGCAGAGGAAAGAATGACAGCTGTCTTCAAAGTGTTCGACGGATGGTACTATGGAAGAAGGACCAGATTTGCTCTCCTTGGGCCAGAGGGCAGAACTCGGAGCCATGGTTTGCAGATATAAATTTAGGCTTGATGCAAGAAAAAAAGAGATATTCAGCAGTGGAATGGGATTGCCTTTTGAGGTGGTGGGTGCCTCATCATTAGACTTCTTCAAGCAAAGGCTGGATGACATCTGGTCAGGTATGTGGTAGAGGAGAATCTCATCTAGGTATAGGTTGGATCAGATGCCTCAGAGGTTTCATTCAAATCTGGCATAATGCATTGCCATCTTCTGATTCCAAATCCAGTCCTCTTTTCACTGTATCAGACTATACTTCTCCATCACTGCCTACTGAAAATATGTCCTTCCTTCAAGGCCAAAGTGAAATGCCCTCTTTTCCATGAAGTCCTTCCTGATAATAATAGCTGTAACCCTTGCCTTTGAAGCCTTTTTTTTTAAAATCTATCTATCCATCTAGATGGCACAATGAATAGAGCATTGGTCCTGAAGTTAGGAGGACCTCAGTTCAAATCTGACTTCAGGCACTTAATAGCTGTGTGACTCTGGGCAAGTCACTTAACCCTTTGTGCCTCGGTTTCTTAATCTGTAAAATGAGCTGGAGAAGGAAATGGCAAACCACTCCAGTATCTTTGCCAAGAAAACCCCAAATGGGATCACAAAGAGTCAAGAAACAATTGAAATGACTGAATAGTAAAAAAAAAAAATTATGCTATTTCTTTGTCCTCCTTTTCACACTGTTGACTTATATTGAACTTACACTCCAATCAATCCCATAAGCAATTAAGAAACACCTACCTCTCAAGGTTGTTGTGAGAACCAAATGAGGTAATATTTGTAAATTGCTTAGCACAGTAATTGGCACAGAGTAGGTGTGATGTAAATGCTAATTGTTGTCCTCACAACAACCCTGGAAGGCAGGTGCTAATAAACCCCCCTTTTATAGGTGAAGAAACTGAGGCAAAGATTAAATGAGTTGCCCAGGGTCACACAGCTAGGAAATGTCTGAAGCTGGATTTAAACTCATGGCTTTCCTACTTCCAGTGTCAGTGCTCTATCCACTTAGTCACCTAGCTGCCCAAATAAAATAACAGTTTTTCTGAGGAAATCAGGGTTAAGTGACTTGCCCAGGGTCACATAGCTAGTCAGTGTCTGAAGCCAGATTTGAATTCAGGTCCTCCTGATTTCAAGGCCAATACTCTATCTATTGCATCACCTAGCTGCCCCAAATAAATTTTTTTAACCGTGCCACATATAATATTTTTCTCCGAAATCTTGTATTCCATTTTATAGATGAGGAAATTAAAGCCCAGAGAAATGAAATGATTTGCCTAACAACACTGGGCTAGTAAAGAGAAGAACAAAGATTTGAATCCAAGTCTTTTGACTACCAGTCTGAAGCTCTTGCCATTCCTTATTCTAATAGATTCTCAATAAATATTTGTTAAATGAATGGATAGTTGTCATTAGCCTTAGTAGTAACAATAATAAATGGCACTTTCATGCTTTGTTTGCAAAGGGTTTTACATATATTATCTCACTTAATAACTTAATAACAGGTTTTCCTATTTCCAGGATAAACTCATCAAAATAGAAAGTGCTTCAGCTTTGGTACTTATACCTAATCAGTAGGCTCAGTAGTGTCTGCCCTTCTGATTGGAGGCCTGAAGGGCAGATCATAAGACTTTTCCAATACCCTCTTCTTTAAAGAAGGTTCAGAAGCCCAGCCAACTCTTCATTTCTGACCAGCTGCACTGCCTGGTTTTGACTCCACCATCATCATTCCCCCCAAGCTATGTCCTTTCTGCTCCTCTCTCCCCTCACCTCACTTCAGCTTTCTTCTGTATTATCTTCCTCCATTAGATTGTAAGCTCCTTGAAGCCAAGGACTTTCTTTTTTCTTGTTTTTATCCCCAGTCTACTTAGCATAGTGCTAGGAACATTGTGTTTGTCTTTCATTCTTGAAGAGAACCATGACATCAGGGAGATGATGACATGAATTGCAGGTGACTTGATTTGAGTGAGGGAGGGCTGTGCAAGGTCACCAGCCTCACTTTCTCCTCCAGAGCCATCAGGGTCCAGTGGCCCGATATACATCAAAACTCCCATCCCCCCCAAAAAAATCAAACTGGGAGGGGAAGACCCTCAGGGTTCCTGGCCAAAAGAGAAATAGTTACTATTTAGTATTTACTTTCACTTTGTGCTAGGAGGGCAGGGACCTATTGTCCAATCTATGAACTCCAGAGTGAATTAGGTTTTGATTAAAGGGGCCATCCCTTGATTAACTTCTTAGAGGCCTATTCACTGAATGGGCATTACCTCAATCAAAGTGAGAACCTGAAAAGACCTTAGCCTAAAAGGGCCAGGGTCTCCTGATGCATCCTGGGCCATCTCCAGTCATCCTAGTGAATATCAGGCCACTGGACCCAGATGGCTCTGGAGGAGAAAGTGAGGCTGGTGACCTTGCACAGCCCTCCCTCATTCAAATCAAAGTCAACTGCAAGTCATGTCATTATCTCCCTGATGTCATGGTTCTCTTCAAGAACGAAGGACAAACACAACCTGTGAGTAGCCTCCTCCCTCCCCTCTCTTCCTCTCCCCTCTCTCTTCCCCTCTTCCCTCCCCTCCCCTCTTCTCTCCTCCCTTCTCCTATCCTCTTCTCCCCTTCCCTCTCCTCTCCTCTCCTCACCTCACTTCACCTGAGGGTGCTCTGCCCAAAGGAAGTTACACCTCGATGGCTAAAGGCTGCCTCCTTAACTTCAGATTTACTGGCTAGGCCCATAGTAGACACTTAGTAAATGTTTATTGTATTCTATTATTTCATTCTCACTTCCTTACAAAGTTATGAAACACCACTATAATGTCATTTGATTATCCATTTATGATATTTTTAGTATTACTCCAATTGAACTGTCCATTGCAATACTGTTTCATCGAATGCCTTGTATTCGTGGCACCAACTGAGGATTCTACGTTCACAATGAATGCTCAAACATACAACCAGCCAAGTCCCATTCTTCAATGTTTGCTGTCTCACACTAACTTTTGAATTGCCATTTTCTAGTTTTCTCTTCAGTGCTTGAAAAAAAATTAGAAACTAAATCATCAGGTTAGGTTTATTTATCCACCATTGTTGGAGAGGTGTTTCCATTTAGAACAATTCAACACACATATGTTATATTAAGTACCATCTACAAGGCATTGAAGATATAAAGATGAAAAATGAAAATAAATAAAAAGTTCCTGCCCTCAAAGAGCTTATATTTTAGTGGATTTGCCAGTTGGTGCGTCAGTTTCTCAGCGGATACCTCAACCAACAGGTAAAATGTTTATAGTCTCTGACATTGGAAGTGGTGAACCTTTTATGCGCTTGTGGCTTGTGGATTTTTAAAAATTCTCAACATCAGAGATCGAGTCAATGTTTCTTGAGTTTACTTCCCACCAAGGACTATTCCATTACTCTTAAAAGTTGTCATGTATTATTCTCATACTATACATGAAGAGTTTGAGATGCTGGGAGGCAATCGAGTTCAATAAAACCCAACCTGGAAGCCTTTTTGTTAAACTTCATTTGCCCTAGGACGCTAAAAATAATAATAATTTTCTTAGTACTGTCCTTCACCTTAAATTATTTTAGTCTTCCCTTTGAAGTCAGCATGTTATAGCATGGCAGCATTGATAAATTACGCATAGAGGAAGATGGGAAGCTCATTAATTTTTGAACAATGTTGGTTTGGTGTTGACTCTTAACTGTGATGTGTTTTTTTCAGCAGAGCTGGGCCTAAGGGTAGGCAGGGTGGGCAGTTGCTGAGGTTAGAGGTAGATGATGAGCAAAATTTTTAACATTACCTTTATTTTTATTTTTTTGTTTAAGACTCTGATTTCAGTTATGTAACAAGGGATCTGAAACTCCCTCAACCAATATGGATCAACAACTATTTGGCAATTTATAGTTCCAGAGGCAGCATGTAGCAGAGTGGATAGAACACCAGGCCTGGAGTCAGGAAGAGATGAGTTCAAATCTAGCTTCAGGCATTTATTAGTTCTGTGACACTGGGCAATTCACTCAACCCATCTGCCTCAGTTTCCTCAGTTGTAAAATGAGCTTTATATGACCTCACAGAGTTATCCCAAGAATTAAATGAGATATTTGTGAAGAGTCGAAGGAGAAAGTGAGGCCGATTATTTTGTGGGAGCTCTGATTCATTTAATAAAATTCATAGGCAAGTCTTGTGATGTCTTCTTAAGAAGAAAAGATTAACAACGACAACAAAGTGCCTGGACATATAGTAAGTGCTTAACGAATGCTTGTTCCCTCCTTCCCTTCTCCCTCGTTTATTGAATTAAAGGGTTGTGAGAGACCCTCAGAGCAAAACTGAATTGTACAGGATCACATATAAAACCAGCACGTGTCAAAGGCAGAACTTCTTATGTAGATACGTATTTTAACGGCATAGAAGTTTGTGATTCATGGCATGTGGGTATTTATTTTTGGGTCGTTAGGCCATATGGTGTCGTGGATAGAGGACTGTCCTCAGAATTTAATTTGTAAGACCTGGGAATGGTAGTCAAATCTATAATAATATTCCTGGAAAGGACTTGTCAGTCAATCACCCCATGACTTCACTCACCATCCCCTTGGCTTCCCAGCCCTGAACACCCCTCCTTGACCACTACTCCCCCATCCTCAGGTCTTCCACTACTAGAATGTAAACTCTTTGAGGACAGGGACTAACCCTCTGGCTGGTATTTTTTATCCCAGCATTTAACATAGTACTTCCCTTTGGAGAGTCCTTAATAAGTCCTTAATAAGTCCTTAATAAATGTTTTTTTTTCTTTAATCCATGAAAAAAATGAGAACCTTATCTATATCTCTGGAAATGTCACATAGCTAGAATCCTGGCTCTGCCACTTACTACCTGCATGATCTTGGGGAAATCATTTCCTCTTTGTCAGCTTCTCTTTTGATCTCTATAAAATAAAGGGATTGGATCTTCCAGTAAGGTCCTTTCCAGTTCCCAGTCTTTGATCCTCTCTCCTCCTGAATTTTCAGCTACTCAAGTTTCACGTTGACCTTTATCTCACACCTTAGACTTCTTTCACTCTTTCCCTGCCCCCCAGGCCTTCAGCAAAATCTTTGAATGGCCCCCAAAGGCTTTTGTATGTACATGCATGTGTATGTGTGTGCATGTATGCATGTGCAAGGGATATATGTATACAGAAGTACACAGGCATATAGATTGTATTCATATGTATACATGCATGTGTATATGTGTAGTCTGTGGATATACGTGTGTATATGCATGCATAGGTATATTGTGTTTATGTGTATATATGCATGTATACATACATGTGCATTGTGTATACATATGTATGTGTTGCCTATGTGTATTGTGTCTGGGCATATATATGTATATAATATATATACAGTCATAAACATTTATTAAGCATCTACTATATATACATACACATATACACATATATGTATGTGCACATATACACATACATATACACACATAATACATACATACATACACATATACATACATATACATACATACACACACACACACACACACATATATATTCCAAGCACCATGCTAAACATTGGGGATACAAAAAAAGGCAAAAAACAGTACCTGATGTCACGTTGCTCATAGTCTAATGGTAGAGACAACATGCAAACAATCATGTGCAAACAAGCTATGTACAGGATAAATAGGGAATAACCAACAGAGGGAAGGCAACTAGAATTAAGAATTAATTACCTCCTGTAGAAAGTAAGATATTAGCTGGGACTTGAAGGATGCCAGAGAAGCCAGAGGTAGAGATGAGGAGGGAGAGCATTCTAGGCATGAGGCATAGCCAATGCAAATGCCTGGAGTCTGGAGATGGAGTATTTTGTGTGAGTAACAGCAACAGTCAGCCAGTGGATCACAGTATAAGATTCAAGAAGTCTAGGAAGGTGTGGAAGGCCGGGTTATAAAAGGCTATAGATGACAAATGATTTTATTTTTGGTGCTGAAGGTGATACACACAGATATACACATACACGTGTGTGCATCAAATTTCAATAGCTAAAATTTAATGAAGACTTTGGGGACACAATATACATGTACGCACATGTATATACACATAGGTATGCGTGTATATGTGTGTGTGTGTGTGTATACACACACACCTGTTCCTGCTTTTTACTCATTTCAATCATGCCCAACACTTCATGAACCCATTGGGGGTTTTCTTGGTAAAGATATTGGAGCGGTTTGCCATTTCCCTCTTCAGCTCATTTTACAGATGAGAAAACTGAGACACAGTTAAGTGATTCATCCAGGGTCACACGGCTAGGAAGCGTCTGAAGCCACATTTGAACCAGGAAGATGAGTCTTCCTGACTCCAGGCCCAGCGCTCTAGCCACTGCACCGCCTAGCTGCTCCTATACACAGACATACACGTATACATACGTAGACACATTTATATATACACATTACATACAGGTTTGATGTCTGACGCCTAGGGCACGTTAAAGACCTTGAGGTTATTTTTAGTCTTCTGTTCTAATTTAGATCAGGACCATATTTCAACCACTCCAGATCTAATCGATCTATCCTATTTTTAAAAATAAAGTGAAACCAATATGGCCTGTGAAAATCAAGAAGTCGCCTTCTTAAAATCCATCTCCCCACCTCCACCTCCAAAGCAAAGGGCTAATCTGGCTCCGGTACAGATTCTGTTGTGGCATAGAAAATATTAATGATTTATTGTAAAAAAAAAAAAATAACAAAAAACAATTCACATTGCTATGGTGCTTTAATGTTTGTGGAGCACTTTACAGCCGAGAACCTCAGGAGATGGCATTGGTAACAATATTCCCATTTGACAGATGTGGACATTGAGACTTGGGTTAACAGACTTGCCCTGGTCATGGGGTAAATAAATGGCAGAATGAAAACTTGAACTCAGGTGTCTTTAATTCAGGTCCAGGGTTCTTCCCACAGTACCACAGACTCTCACCACTTGGTCATGTTCCTAAAACTGCTAGCTTGCCTCTTTCCAAGCACTGGTATGAGATACATCCTTATTAAAAAAGTAAAATAAAATCAAAATAAACATTTGGATTTCCCAAGGGTGCTGCTATTTGTGCACCAGTTTTTCCAAGACGTTCTAAAGGAGGTGGTGGTATGGCTGTTGTCCTTCGTTCTCGAAGAGGACCAAAACGTGTCCCACTGTGGCTGATCAGAGCTCGGAATGCTCTACCACAGGTCAGGCACAAATAGTCCATGTAAACATTTGGGATGGATTCTCTAAACGTGCACATCTCGAGTTTCTTTGAGCTACTTCAATTCTGCTTTGCTCCTACAGCACGGTACCTTCTCTGATGAGGCCACGTCCTGCTGGGTGGTCCTGTGCCAATGTCTCCCATGTCATATACTCAATTCTAAACTTCTTAAAACCGAGAGTCCTTGTATCGCTTCTTCTGACCATCTGTAGTAGGAAGGCCAAAATTTATGACCTCAAAAAGGATCACATACATATCTGAATGGTTTGAAATCGCAAGGTATGAGGAATTCTCTAAGTAGAAAGCATCAGAACATTTATTTAGGCCCCAGAGCAACAAATTAGTGAACCAGCCTCCCCATTCCGACATCTTGACCAAAAAACCCCAGGCCCAGTAGGCCCACCTCACAAGAGTAACCAGGAGGCCACAAAAAACAAGATAGTATTTAGCCAAATCATATTAACTGGTCTCAAGTCCTCGCTCAAACTCCTGGGTCCACACACGGGTCAGCTCTGCTTTGGCTTCAGCTGTAGTTTCTCACCTCTCCTCGCAGCCGAGCCTCTGGCATTCTCAAGCCCCGCCTCAACCACCAGAGACCATTGGTTCCCGAGTTGGCCCCTCTTAAGTCATCAATCTACACCCACACAGGTTTCACACCTGATAGGGCTTTGGGCCTGGGGCTTAGCACTTAACAGGTGAAAGTATTTCCACTCAAAGTAAACAAAGTAAACAAAAGCTAAATTCCTCAAGGGCTAAGGAGCCCATTTTGCCTTAAGGACACACCATCACGTGAGCACTCGCCCTGTGTGAGTTCTCCATAAAATAATCTTTTTGGCAAACGGACATTTTGCATTCGAATAATGTGGCTAGCCCATTGGAGTTGCGCTCTCTGCTCAATATAGCCTCTGAAGTTGAGATGCAACCAAGCATGGATCGTTCCTCTGCTGCTTGTGTTAATTTTGGCCTAATATTTAACACCAAGAAAACACATCAGCCAACACCACACCATCCAAACATTGAACCATCAGTTACAGAGAATGGCGAAATTTTGAATACCATGGATAAGTTTACTTACCTTGGCACTGTACTTTCCAGGGATGTACACATTGATAATGAGGCTGACACATGCATTGCCAGAGCAGCTCAGTGTTTGGAAGGCTCCAAAGGAAGTAGGGGAGAGAAGAGGTATCAGACTGATTACTGAACTGAAGGTCTACAGAGCCGTGGTGCTGACCTCATTGCTGTATGCCTGTGAAACCTGGGCAGTCTACCAGCGCCATGCCAGGAAACTGAATCGCTTCCATTTGAATTGTCTTAGGAAGATTCTGGAGATCACCTGGCAGGATAAGGTACCAGACACTGAGGTCCTTACTCAAACTAAACTGCCAAGCATTCAAACTCCGAAGGATGGAGTACTTTCTGATTTACTCTATGATAGCGTTCTTGAAATAAATAAGGGAGTAAAAAAAAAATGAGGTGACTCATAGTGGCCTTTTTTTGTGATAGCAACAGGATTGAAGAACACATTTGGAAAAGTAGTCAAAACCAGAAGATATCTATCCAATTAATATTTTGAAAAGTTTGTTGAAACCCAAAGCTTGGCTCATAGTAAACATTTAATAAATGCTTGCTGATGAAAAATAAGCATAATGTATGTATGCTAAAACATGTCAGCATGCAGAATATATCATTTAGGTTTGGGAAGATGTCCCTAAAAGGAAATGACTAAAATAAGCAATTTGAGTCTGTTTCTAGTGTCGAATGTAATCACTGACTCCAAAAGCTAAAGGAGACCTTGAAAAATAAACCCAAACCTGGAGAGGTCAGGCAAGAGAGAATTATTTGTTAGTTTAAGACCTTGAGATTGGATAACTGTTGTTAGGATTTATTTGTGAACTGTCATATAAAAATCCTGGGGTGAGGCTACTCCCCAGCTGCCAAATGTAAAAGATGTATAGGTCTGAGCATGTTTGAGTTATTTAAGGAAGGTCTCTATTGCTAACAGTTGATAACTACGATAAACCTCAGTTTAAACAAGTAGTGATAACAAATGTCAATACAAGTCTCAATGCAACCTGTGATAATTCAATTTGCTGATGGTTATTTCCTGATAACTGACTCCAGCTGGATCTTAGGAGCAATATATAAATATATAAAAGCATATTTATATGCAAAAAAGATTTTGTATCGGTGTATCTGTGTGAATATATACATACTCAGTTAGTACTTATCCATACATATATTACGTATTATATACAGAAAGCAGAGAAAGAAAGAAGGAAAGAAAAAAGACGGAAAGAGAGAAAGGAAAGAAGGCAGAAGGAAGGAAAGGAGTACAAGGTGGGGGAGAAAGCAAGCACATGCACATAAAATACATTCCACATTAGACATGATATGTAAATATTTCACCTGTCTCATGGCCCAAACTTCAGTTTCTAAAGGGAAGTGTTTTCATGTAATAATAATAACTGGCATTTATATATTGCTTTATGGCTTGCAAAGTGCTTTACAAATTTGTCCTTCAGTTGTTTTAGTCTCCATGATCCCATTTGGGGTTTTCTTGGCAGAGATACTGGAGTGGTTTGACGTTTCCTCCTCCAGCTCATTTTACAGATGAGGAAACTGAGGCAAACAGGGTTAAGCAACTTGCCCAGAGTCACATGGCTAGTAAGCATCTCAGGCCAGGTTTGAACTCAAGTCAGCACTCTATCCACTGGCCACTTGGTTGCCCGCTTTACAAACACTCACTCATTTAATCTTCACAAAAACCCTGGAAGGTAGGGGCTATTATTATCCCCATACAGATAAGGAAACTGAGGCAGAGCTAGATTAAGTGACTCTCCCAGGGTTATCCAGCTAATATCTGAGGCTGGATTTGAACTTAGGTCTTCCTGACTCCAGGCCTACTGCTTCATCCACTGAGTGACCTAGTACTTATCTTGTCCTCAAACTAGAACTACTGTGCATGTATGTAACTGTGAAAGTAAAATGCGATAATGTTAGCATTATGTTGTTGTTGTCGTTTAGTCATTTTTCAGTTGTGTCTGACTCTTTGTGACCCCTTTTGTGGTTTTCTTGGCAAAGATACTGAAGGGGTTTGCCATTTCCTTCTCCAGCTCCTTTTACAGATGAGGCAAACAGGGTGAAGTGACTCACACAGCTAGGTTCTGAGGCCAGATTGGAACTAAGCATGAGTCTTCCTGACTCCAGGACCAGTGTTCTATCCACTGGGCCACCTAGATGTCCTGTTAGCATTTAGATAGCGGTATAAAGTTAATAAAGTGCTTTGCAAATATTATCTCATAACCCTGGGAGGTAGGCGATATCATCACCCTTACTTTACAAATGAAGAAACCGAGGCCCAAGT
Source organism: Phalanger gymnotis (assembly GCA_028646595.1). Classification (NCBI taxonomy): domain Eukaryota; kingdom Metazoa; phylum Chordata; class Mammalia; order Diprotodontia; family Phalangeridae; genus Phalanger; species Phalanger gymnotis. The sequence continues at coordinate 183,620,544 of CM053627.1, read as the reverse complement.
CAGAGTCATAATTAGTGTCTGAGGGTGGATTGGAACTCTGGTCTTCTTGACTCCAATGTGCCATCCACTGTATCGCCTAGCTGCCATAGGAGTATGAAGACCAATATGTAGGCTTTAAAAACTTATGCAGGGAGCCTGGATCTAATAAAGTACATGCCTCTTCAGTTACTATCCAGTTCTTCAAGGGAAAGGTATAATGTGGAGGTTTGGTAAGAGATCACATCCTTGACCTAGTTTCTCTTGGCAGGAATAAGCTCTGTGCTTGGAGACTTGCTTCTGGATATTTGCTTAGAATTTGGCAAGGGAAGGGTCTGACTTTTGGCCTTTGCTTGTTTTGTAGATGTGACCCAAACTCCTCAGACCCTAGGCCTGGTGTATTGTAGAACAAGATGCTGAGTAGCTTCAACCGGCACCTCCGTGCCCAGCAGGATGCACCATTGACATCTCTTGCCTAGGTCTCTGATGTGTGTCAGAGGTTCTCTGTGTAGACATCTTCACCACCGAGGCTGTCAGAAGAGTACACTTGCTGCTTGTGAGCAGGGACTAGTTCATTTCTTGCACCTGTTCTCCTAGTACCTGGCACCTAGTAATAATTAACTGATAGAAATAGGCACCTATTTCAATAAACTCCAGGGCTCCCTATTACTTCCAAGATGAATATAAAATCCTGTATGGCTCTGAAAGTATTTCATAACCCAGTACCCTCATACCTTTCCAGTCTTTTACACCTTACTGACTGCCACATTCTCTGTAATCCAGTGACACTGGCCTCCTTCCTGTTCCTCGCACAAGATGTAGTATCTCCAACTCTGCCTTTTCACTGGCAGTTCTGTTCACTGGCCTGCAATTTTCTCCTTCCTCATCTCTGCCTCCTGGCTTCCTTTTAGTTCCAGAGGAAATCCCACTTTCTACCAGAAACCTTTCCTGTCTCCCCTTAACACTAATGCCTCCTTAGTGTCGATTACCTCCAATTTATCACATATATCTATATCTATATATAGATATATGCATGTGTAATGTATATATAAAGTATATGTATATGTGTTTGTGTATATATGTGTGTGTATATACATACACATATGCATATATGCATATATATGGCGACAGAGACAGAGAGAGGCAAAGACAGAGAGAAGCAGAGACAGAAACAGAGAGAGTAGTTTGCATTTTTATCTTTCTATGCACCCTGAGAACTTAGCACAGTACTTGGCACATAGCAGGCTATGATAGTAGGCCAAGTAAGCATGCTTGCTGACAGAGTGGAGCGTAGTCAGTATGAAATGGGAAAGTCATCTTAGGGAAATGGCACAGCACAAAATTTCAGGGCTCCGTGCCTTTGACAGAATGGATGCTCGTCCTTGGGAAGGATTGAATGCATTAGCTGCTGCTATTCTCGTATGCGATAATTTGTCAATTTTAAGACAGCAAATGAAATCAATCTGGACAGTTACATGGTATAATTAAGAATGGTGCAAAACCTAATATCATTCATAGGTTAATAGAACTAAAGCTGGAAAGGAGCTTAGAGGCCATCTATCAATCCACATAAAATCCTGTATTTTTATAAAATACAGGGCTTTTCTTAAATCCCTCATTTTGCAAATGAGCAAAATGAAGCCCAGGGAGGTTATAGTGATGTGTCCAATGTCACACAGATGGTAAACATCAGGTGGGACTTAAGCCCAGGTTCTCTGACATCAGCCAAAGCTAATGCTCTAACCAGTGTATTCTCTCTTATTTCAAAATAAGGTAGGTAGATAGAGTGAGATAATGAGATAGATACATATAGCCAGATGGATAGATAGGAAGAGATAGGTGTGGATAGATAGGAAGAGATAGGTGTGGATAGATAGGGAACAACAGGTAGATGTAGCTAGTTGGGTAGACAGTAAGACATGGATGGATGGATGGAAGGACAGATGATAGAACATTTATTAAGGGCTTACTATGTGCTAGGCACTCTGCTCAGTTCTGAGTACATGAGTTCATATTCTTAATACAAGGGGGAGCTGGAAAAGGTGGGGGTATACAGTCATCATGGAAGGAGTATAAAGGCCTGGATCTGGGTAAAATAAGGCAAAATTTCACCTACTAGAGCCTGTCAACCCAAGTTCCAAAGGGTGGATATGGAGATGTGGGGCAGGGAAGCCTGTAGCATGCTGTGGAGACGGCTAGCTATGTCCTTCAGTGAAGGACATTGCCATTTTTAATCCCAAAAGTGAAAGATCACATCAGAGGGGAAACTGGTTAAAAACGTGGAGTCTGAGACTACTGTAATCTTTTTCCTAAGGAGTCCCCAGAAAGCTTACATGAAAAATGGAAAAAATAGGAGAACAGAATTTACTCCAGAAGATGCTCTGATAAATGGTCTGACAGGTTCCACTGATTTTGGAAATAAATATTTCACTATTCATTATTTATTTATTTTTCTTTCCAATGCAAGAGGGGAAGGAAACAGATTTTTGTTAAATTGAAAAAGAAAAGAAATTTAAAAATTACAGGCTCAGCGTACTTTGATATCAAGATGCTTGCATTCGGCTTGATTCTCCATAATGCCACTGGAGCATACAACCATATTCCCTTTATAACTCTGCAATCCTGCCCAACTAGCCTTCCTTCTGTTTCTCACATATGTTTCATATCTTAGACGCCTCCCAGTTTTTTTCACTGGCCATTTCTCATGCCTAGAATGTACTCCCTTATCCTTATCTGTGCCCCACAGCAGCCCTCTTTCTAGACACAGCTCGATCAGAAGCCTTTTCCAATCTCCTCATCTGCTAGGCCTCTCCCTCTCCAATATCCTATATTTAACTTCATACTTATTCTGCATAAATTTCTATATGTGTTTGTGTCTCCCATTAGAATACAAGCTCATTGTGAGTAGGTACTTTTTTATTATTTATATATACCTGTACCTTCAGTACCTAGCATAGTGCATGGCACATAATAGGCACTTACTATTAATTTTTTGATTGAATGACTGAATCCTTTACCTCATTCCACGTTCTTGGCTACAAGTGCAAATCACCTTCCCAAAGCCCACAGGCTTCATACAGTTGGCACAGCTATATATTTTCTCCAGACATTGCATGTGTTGTTTTTGGGACTGGACCAAGAATAGGACCATAGGGCTTCAGGGGATGTTGAGTAGCCTTTTAACGGTTATGTATCTAGGTGGTACAGTGGATGATAAAAAGTACCAGGCCTAGAGTCAGGGACACCTAAGCTCAAATCCAGCCTCAGACACAGAGCTATGGGATCCTGGGTGAGTCACTTAACCTGTTTGACTCAGTTTCCTCATCTGTAAAATAGGGATAATAATAGCCCCTACCTCTCAAGGTTGTTACAAGGATCAAGTGACAGAACTGTAGCATGACATCTGACACATATATGCACTACATAAACGTTAACAACTATGCTACATCAAGG
>CM053627.1:183545772-183616615 GCA_028646595.1 Phalanger gymnotis | reverse complement strand
TGTAATTTATTAAATAAAACAAAAACTTTTTATCCTTTTTAAATGTTAGTGCCCTGGGACAGGGACTGAGGTTTTGTAATTCCTTGGTTTTCTCATCTTAATTATCTCTGTACCCTAAGGCAGTCTGTTCTGCCTTTGGACTCTTAATTATAAGGAAGTTTTTTTTCTTAGATTGAGCCAAAGCCTGCTTTTTTGTAATTTCTACCAATTGCTGCCTCCCTTATCTTGGATTTCAACACACTGTTAACCACTTTAGCCTTCCCAGTCCAAAGATCACTCTCTTTGTTAAAGAAAACAGAAGCAAAATAGGAGATCTTAAGTTCTGTCTTCTTTGTCCACTATAATTGTCCAGTCCACCCCATGTAGCACTCCTATCCCTCTTTTGACTTAACTCTTGCCCTGCTCCCCTCAATGTGTCCTTTGTATTCTAGGGAGACCAGCACCTCTTGTGGCCCTGGCATCTATTGACTAGTACAACTGGTTTGGAAAAGCTGTGGGACCCCCTCTACCAGTCTGAAGGCGCACAAACACCAAAGAAACCAAGCACAGATAATCAAAAATGTTTTAATGATTAACGTTTTGACATTGTTTAACAATGTGGGTATATCCAGATGAGCTAAGGATTTATTTCTAGCACACTTAGCACTATTGAGTATTATAGCTTCTGTACTGAAATATGTAAAGACTTTTGCAAACTGGTACCTAGGAATGAAGACATACACATACACACACACATACGCTCTCTAGTTTTGATAAGGTAAATGTAAACAGATGCCATGACTTCTTCAAAACAAGTAAAGAAAACCCACAAGACTAATAAGAGAACTCATTAGTTCTCCTAAGATATGGATGTGCAAAATTAAAGCATGGTAAACTGATATTTACATAAATATCAAACCAACGGTCTATACATATAGATCAATGATTCTCTAAGATATACTGCATGAGTGGTTAAATGTAATCGCTGCTCAGTGAATAAGGTATTTATTTATAGGCTAAGTTCCAACACTTTAAAGGACATATACAATAGTTCTTGTCCGTTTTTGCCACTCAAGAGTGCAAGACAAGCTTTTACGGTAAGCAGTGTATCATTTTTTTTTAAATAAGCAGTTCTAAACAAATCTTTAGATACCAAGCAGGAAAATTACAGGTGATATATAAGACTTACACAAAACAATCATCTCCAAATTTCCCAGTTCTCTCTTCTACTCTAGCTATCTGTTTAAATTTTACCTTTAAAAAAAAAACCCAAAATTTGGGAAAGTGTTCTCTCTTTTCGGCAATCTAGGCACATTAAAAAAACTTTGCATCTGAACAGATAGCAGTACAGAAACCAATCTAAATATGACCCCTGCCAACCAATCGTAGATTATCTGTAGGACTGTGTTACATCAAAAGTACTCAGTTGTCTTTTCGGAAAGGTGTATATCCTACCCATGATGTGTGAAACAAAACCAGCATTGTTCCCCTGTATAAAAGCCACTTAGCAATTTGGAGTTGAGAAACTAAAAACAGTTGGTCCACCATACACTCTTCTTTAAACCTTAAAGACAAGCTCTCTCTATATATACATAGACACGCGTGTGTGTCTATGTATATATACATACATATATCTCCTGTCATGGTTGCTCTAGCGCACATTTTTATTTCTATTTTCTTACATTAATAGCGGCACGCAAAATAAAAAAATACGATCTGTTAAAAAGTTAAACTGATTGCTCCATTAGAATCCAGGCCTGCTTAAAGAAAGCCAATATTATAAAACTGGAGGTGCCATTGCTGATTTCACTGAAACTTGACAAGCCACTTAAAATTATGCTTCAGACATTAATCATCTCATGAATTGTGGTCTTTGATCTTTCTAAATGGAACAGATTAAGAAAATCAAATTTAAAAACAAAAAAACATAACCTTAATTTTAAACTGAAAAGCTTTGGGCCCTGCTTTTTTTTTCTGTTAAACTTTTAAGGCATGTGTGTTTATCTCTACTAAAACAACATACAAATTTACACTTACAATCACATGCATGATCTACAGTAAAAAAAAAAATGAGACTGGATTACAGTGTTTGGAAATTGTGAATCACAATTCAGCACCTATCATATTGACTAATAAGGCAACAGCAGTGTCATTTACTATAGTAATACTCCCTTCCACGTTCTAGAGCGGGGTCAGTAAGAGCCCAGAATTGTTAAAAAGTCTTATGCCTACTTTAATAATCTTTATACAGTTTGTCTAGTTTGCACTGGTTAAGTCCTACATGAATCACACTATTGCAGGCAGGAATAGCTACAGTAGCTGTTAGGAGTATCAGTGCACAACTCACATTGTGCTTACAATCAGATGATTTTGTTGTCTGGGGTTTCTAAATGTTTGGTCTTCAATCCTTCCTTTGTTTTCTGGGTTTCACATTGTTTTCCAGAGAAGAAAAGCTGTTTGTGTGCCCGTTCACAGCAGCCACGGACCCATTCTGATAGTCTTTCCTCCGGGCAGATGCCTTCTTGTTGTAAGTCTGAGGGGTACAAGGGAAAATGGGATTTTAATACGGTGGCCAAAATGACCACACGGGGGAGGAGGAGGGTGGGAAAGCTACTGCTTTCCAGCATACACCGGACGATGTTAGACACGATATAAAAATCCATTGGGGGACACACCCTAGTTTCTTCTTTTTAAATTGTAGTGTGAACTGACCTTTGAGGTCAATAACTAAACTTGAAGTTCTATCTTCTAGTTTCATTCACTCATCCATCTGTTAAGGCTCAATACCACCCTTAACAATTACCCCATGGTCTTCAGTAAATCAGCCAACGGAAACCTCTCATTATGTTCTCCTCCAAGTATTGAGATTAATTAAGAAAATGAACACACTGGGGGCAAGGTGGTGTTGTACAGACAGTGTGGGGCTTTGAATTACGGAAGATCTGCGTTTCAAACTATGTCTCTAACACCTATAAGATGAGTGACTATGGGCAAGTCACCTATCCTCTGAACCTCAGCTTTCCTGTCTATAAAATATTGATGATAATAATATAATTTCTTACCACACAGTAAGTAGCTCTCTAAGACTCTGAGTTTCAAAGTGGATGGTGGTTGTTGTTTCAGTTGTGTCTGACTCTTTGTGACCCTATTTGGGATTTTCATGACAAAGATACTGGAGTGACTTGCCATTTCCTTCTCTAGCTCATCTTACAAATGAGGAAACTGAGGCAAATAAGGTGAAGTGACTTGCCCAGGGTCACATAGCTAATAAGTGTCTGAGGTTAGATTTGAACTCAGGAAGAGAGTCTTCCTAAATTCAGACCAGGTATGCTATCCACTGGGCCACCTAAATGAGCTGCATTGGTAAAAGCTCTTTTCCTAATGCAAGTTCCCTGTATGCATGAAATGATAAGTCTGCTCCAAAAATACCTGCAGTATCTATGTCAAAGGAATCTTACAGTATCAGAGACTTGGTACAGGAAATGCATAATGAGCAAACTCCCTTTATCAAGGCCGATTTGTCCTGCTCTACAACTTAAAAGTCTTAGATGGCTGCTCGGGACACTGAGTGACTTGTCCAGCATTCCACAGCTAGTGTGTCAGAGGCAGGGCTTGAACCCAGGTGGAGAGGCTGGCTCTCTATTCACTGCACCAGACTGCCTCATTGTCTTTGATCATCTTTAAGTGAGAGCACAGTAAAGGGTATATACAGCAAGATCTGAGATTTCATTAGGGCGTACATATTAAAGGATTATTTCCTATTAATCACTAAGAACGTGAAAATCTTCCAAGAGCCCTGGAGTGGGAACACTGAGGATTCTGGGTCATAAGCTTTGGGAGGAAATCACTATATATCCTATAAGGGAGTACTTCAGAAAGGAGCGCTCACTTAAAAACCAATCATTACATAACCTTCATGAAACTGGTTTTTTTTTTTTAAAGTTTCTAATATGGATTCTAAGGTGAGCTACCTGTAAAGCATCGAGATTCAAATGGCATTGGAGAAAGAAGTCTTTAAAATCACCCTGGATATGCTATCAAAGCAGGCCCAAGTTACAATCAAATACAAATTGATGGTTTTTTAAAATTTTACCTGAATGTAGAAATTTGTGAAGAGGGTAATCAATGAAATCATATAGCCAATTTGGAAGTATAACCAGCCCAGAGGGAATGCACAAGGCCACACGACACCACAGCTAGTCTGAACGATTGTCAATACAAACTGGAGCTGTTGGGAGAGTGAAGAAAGAGTTAGCGTTAGAACTCTTCATCACAGCATCACCTAGAACATAACACGAATAGAACTGCCTCTACAGCTCTCTAGATAACCCAATGAAAAGCCTTTTTGAGACAGTATATAAGAAACGTATGGACAAATGGAACAAACCTTGGATTCTCAGGCTTTGTAGCTTGGAAGAATATGTAAACTCCTTCAGGGCAGGGGCTGTATTTCATTTTGAATCTGTGTACCCCTGGCACCTACTAGTACAGCAGTGATAAAAGCGGCAGTAGGAGAAATAATAAACTAACATTTATATGGAGGTCTGCAGAGTGATACATACATACATATACACACATACATGAAATATATGGAAATACATGTATGTATATATGTATTCACACATACATAGACCCCTCCATATGTATGCATGTATGATGTATGTTTGTATATATACACAAACATATAATCACATTTGATTCTCACAACAACCCTATGAGGTAAGTACTCTTAGTTTAACAGTAAGAGAGTACTAAATGCTTGCTGAATTAACGAGTACATATTGGTAGGTTTGATTTTTTTTTAAAGGAAAGGAAGAAGGGCATAAATGTCATCTGGAAATGGGTGATGTGCTGTAGCAGGAAATGTGAAAAACAGATAATAAAATGTTGCTTATTTCTCATGCTTGTATATCTCTTTTGGAAAAAGGCACCGTCTGGTTTGAAAAATGTTATGGGGAGGGAAGTTAAGCTAAATCTATGCACCAGTTCTGATAAATAAGACAATGGCAAATCGCACAAGGCAGCTCTCAGAAAAAAAGTTAAAATGTTGGAGACAGCATATTGTTGAGTTTATATTCTGTTAAATAAAAAGAGATTAAGGGCAAGTCTTCCTTGCTCCTGTATTGTTAATGTATTTTTGCTTAATGGAAAGATCTTTCCTATCCTTTGATAGGCCCATGTGACCTGCTTAAGTCACATGAGCCTGGGTCACAAAGGTTGTGATGTCCTCTGACCCTGAAGAAGTGTATATATACTCTGAGGTTAGCATTTTGCTTTGGGGCTCGCTCATGGAAAGAGTGATGTAGCCAGATGAGACCCCTGCCTTGAAAAACCCAGATGTTGGTTCTTCTCTCTCTGTTAACTATGTATGTATTGCTTTTGGTCAGACAGTCGGAAGCCCTGTCTGTGGGTCTTTGCTGTTTGTATTTGCTCTGTTTATATAATTTCTGCTTGTAATTTCTGTTTGTATTTTCTCTGAAGTTCAGGGTGCTGACTTTTCCCCTGAAATATGTGAATTATATGTATAGATATAGATATAGATATATTTGATTAAAGTAAGATTGTTGACCCTTTAAAGTTGCTTTCCTTTAGAAAAGCAGATCAAAGAGTCTGTGCCAGCAGCCCTCCTGTGTGCTGGTGTTATTGGTCTTACATAGCCACAGCAGTTGCAAGTAACATTTTTGTTACAGCTCCCAAAAATATGGAGTCTTCAATAAACTGAGTTTCCAACAGATCATTAGGATTCTGTAAACTGGAGAGCTAGTCATTCCAATCTTTGTTCTGCTGGGTGATGTTGTACAACCAAGGCTATTTCTTCTCTTCAGGTTATCTATCAAACAACTGAAAAATAAGCCTTCATAAAGAACCAACCCACTTTGTCCCAGGCACAGAGTACACAAAGGTAAAAGCAATACAATTCTTGCCCTCAAGGAGCTAATATTCTATCAGGGAAGAGAATAATGTACACAAGTGTATCTAAAATATAGATGAAATAATCTGGGAGAAGAAGAGGCCCTGTTGGCTGGGGGCCTTACCCTTATATATTTTGCATTTACTTACATTCGGGTTATTTTCTCTCAGTCTTTGAGAGCAAGGCCTGTTACCATTTTTTGTCTTTGTATTTCACACAGTGCTTAACACATAGTAGGCGCTATACGCCATAGAAAAGAATTGGGAAACTAAGGAGGCCTATAATGAAGACCTATTCTGAATAAAAATTCTATCTAAGAAAAATCTTTCAACAATGAGAAAAATTTATCTGGAGGGCTCTTTATTAACTTAGTTTATTTAAAGTACATTGCTATTTTTTTTTGTTTGTTTCACCCCCCCACCCCCACCCCAGGCACTTGGGTAATGTTATGAATAGTTATCGATGGTGCATGTTTTCCCTCTTCTACATTGTTGGCTGCTCAAGGTCAGGAATATAATTTAAAACAGAACAAGTGAACATGAAGTCTTTTCTTCCCCAGCCTAATAGCTAGAGGGATCAGGAAAGAACTCGTATTAGGAGAGAGGTGGCCCTCAAGTTGAACTCTGAAGGAGGCTGGGATCCTAAAGAAGGAGTGCACTCCAGGCATGGGAAAGGGTAGGTAAGGGTAAAGAGACAGAAAGTGGAATGTCAGGTATGGGAAAGAATGAATAGGTACAATTGGCTGGAATGGAGAGTACTGGAGGAGAGGAGTCCAGTACGATAAGCCTGAGAAGGTACACTGGAGCCAGATGGGGAAAAGGATTTGCGACTATGTGAGAATTCTGACAGGTCACACACCTCTGCTCTCCTGGCTATGTATAAACACTCAGACTCTCAAATGTCTAGCCACCACAGGTATTACACAGCTAACCCCTACTTGGAAGGGATGTATCCCCAGAGGGTGATCTTCTCATAAGCCACTGCAATAACACAGTTACCATCAATTTATTAGAGAATCTAAGGAGACCAGGATGATGACAATTACTAAGCAATTCTTTGGGCAAGGTAAAGTAAGGAAGAAGCAAGAATCAAGCTCAACCAAGTGCATGGAGGCCTTTCTTTTGTTATCAACTTTGGCAGCAGGGTCGGCCTTTTGATGAAGGGGTGCTCTGCCCAACCTCCAAAAAACATCTGCTGATTGAAGAGCCATTTACCTCTCCTACTTTTAGGCTGAACAGACAGTTCTCAGCTGACTGACCCACAAGAAATGTTCTGAAATTTGGCCATTCCTTCATTCTCTGCATAGGCATGGAGCTTAGATAAGGATCATACATTTAGAGCTGGGAGAGATTTTAAGAGGTCAGGGAGTCTGACTCCCTCATTTTACAGAGGAGGAAGCTGAAGCCCAGAGTCTCCACACCTTGGATTTTGGCACAGGGTGTAAACACACACACATACTCCACAATGGCACAGAAAAGAACAGCAAGACAGCTAGCATGACTGCCTGTCAGAGGTAACTGACTTCCACCTGATAGCCACATCCAGAAGAGGCCGAAATCACTCACCAGCTGTCCCTGAGTGATGTATTTCTTCCACCACAAATACGGACGCATGGATGGCACAGCAGACAGCCCGTAGTAAGAATACATGAGGACGTGAATAAAGCTGTTAAGGGTGGCACCAAAGTAAGCTGCAGAGATTGGAGGGGAGAGAAGAGGTAAGGATATGTGATCAGTTTTCTACATCACAGGTCAGAAAGTTCACAAAGCTTAGGAAACGGACTAAGATTTTAAAGGCGTGATCGAACCGGCAGGAAGAGCATGAGGCCTCATGGAAGGCCAGGCAACTAGATCCAAGGTCTAGTCTTACCCACAAGCCAACTCTGGGCAAGTCACAAACTCATGACACCTCAGCATCCTCATGTGTCAAATGTGTCAAAGAGTCATACATGCCAGACCTTGTACTTCAGTGGGCTTCTAAAAGAATCAAATGCAGTAACAGACAAAATTTCCTTGAAAAATCTGCAAGATGATGTTATTGCTATTAGGAATTTAAATTACGTGCAAAAATCAGGCTTGGTATAGTGGGAGCAACTCAAGAGTTGAGAGACCTCGATTCTAGTCCCAGCCTGCTACCAACTGGATGGGTGATCTCCAAGCAGTATATTAAAAGTCAAAAAAGTTCTGGGCATGGAGTCATACAAGTGTGACTATGGACAAATCCTGGTAACTTCTCAGAGCTTCAGTGTCCTTAACTGAAAAATGGGGATAACTCTCCGGTGACCTACTCCATGTGGCTGTTTGCCAGGGACTAGCTTTGCCAACCCTGAATTGCTGGAGAACAGGAGTTGTAATTAATGGTCACTGTCTCTCCGAAGTCTAGTAAGTACAGTTAATCAAACGGTAGCATTATCGAAGGAGCTCTTATATGGAAAGAAGACAGTATGGTCCTAGTCCTGGTACTTAGTTCCTACAGAACAAATCTTTTAACCTCTTGGGCCTCAGTTTCCTTGTCTGTAAAAAGAGAGGGTGGGCCTGGATGACCTCTAAAGCCCCTTGGAGCTCTAAGGCTAAGATCCTATGAAAAACGAAGCCTAAAGAAATCAGCCAGACTGAATGGGCCAGAAGGTAGATACCCATCAAAATTCAGGAGGGTCTGTGGGGCAGGAATTTTAATTGAAGTCATTTGTTAAATCTTTTTGCATAATGAGATTCCTATCAAGAAGAATAGCTGTTCTGAGCTGAACTCAAAGGTGACATTTTGAACAGTGAAAAAACTGAAGCTCTCAAGCCTGCTCCTTTAAAAATAGAGGAGACTCTCCTCAGACATTGCATTTCCAGTTTTCAAGTTTTGTCAGAAATGAAAACTATGCACATGCTGATGGAAAATGAAATGGATTATATCAATGTATGTGAGTAGGGTTAAATAACTCTATGATAATAGCAGCATTTATATACAGTGCTTTAAAGTCTGCAAAGCACTTAACGCATGTTATCTCATTTAATCCCCAGGACAACTCAGTGAGGTAGATGGTGTTATTCCATTTTACAGATGAGGATGTAGGCTAGGAAAGATTAAGGCACTTGCTTAAGGTTACACCCCTTGGTAAGTGCCTGGGACAGGACATGCTACAGCTAACCTGGCCTACTATCTTGGCAGGTGTCTAGCCTAACATTCTCGTTTGACACACAGAGAAACTGAGGTCCAGGGAAGTTAGGTTACACAAGCTCACAGGAGGTGTGAAAGGTACCTTAGAGGACATTTAGTCCAATTACTTTACAGGTAGAGAAAATGAGGTCCAGTGACTTAGGCTCATAAGATCTTAGGTTTAATGGTGGAAAGTATAATTGTGAGAAACAGGATTTGAATCCAGGTCCTCTAACTTCAAATCTAGTGCTCTTTCCAATGTGCTGCTTGGTCTGCTCCTTTAAGAGAGACCCAAACAGAGTTTAAGAGGGAAAGAAAGTCCATCAAATCACCTTAAAGATGGTTTGAGGGACTTAAACAGAAAGGTAAAAAGGAAAAAAACTGGGAGAAGAGGTAAGAAGGTCTGGGCATCCCCGGACAGGAGGTACATAGCCAGTAACACTGACTTGGCCTAAGGCTGGACCTCTCGTGAGTTCCCATTGTCACTGGTTCACCAGTCTCTTCAAATATCACTGGGGTGCCTTCTCCTATGTGTCCCATTGGGCTAATTTGCCAAATCAGCACAGAATCATTATCGTAAGAGGAAGGAAAAAAAAAAACGTAGATTCCGATACTCTCCTCTCACAAACCTTGACTATACAAGCCATTTTCAACGGGCAGAGCTGGCCACCAGGCGCTCGGGGCCCCGACACTCAGTCTGCCATCGCTGCACATGCATCGTCTGAACGGTACTTACAGTGACCACAGGGCACCCAGTTCATGACGAACCACCAGATGTTCAGCATGGAGGCGTGGTGGTACACGTGCAGGACCGTGATCTGGTGGTTGTTCTTCCGTAAAATAAAGAAGAAGGTGTCCATGAACTCAATGAGTTTGGAGAAGTAGTACCACCACAGGACCCGGATGATCTGACAGGAACAGTAACAGTGATAATCCTAATGAACAACCTTCGTTTATACAGAGCTTTAAGGTTTGTAAAGGGCTTCGCAAATGTTAATGCGTCTGATCCTCACGATTACCCTGGAGAGGCACGTGGAAAGGAGGAAACAAAGACAGGTAGAGGTCAAGTGACTTGCCCAGGGTAACACAACTAGTAATTGTCTAGGACTCATCTTTCGGTCAATTACTAGCTGTGTTACTCTGGGCAAGTCACTGAACCCTGTTTGCCTCAGTTTCCTCATCTGTCAAATGGGCTGGAGAAGGAAATGGCAAACCACCCCAGTATCTTTGCCAAGCAAACCCTAAATGGAGTCATGAAGAGTCAGACACAACCGAAATGACTGAACAACAAAACTTCCTGACTCTGGGTCTGGTGCCCTAATCACTGTACCCCCTCGCTGCCTTTAGCACAAGAAAGGAAGAAAGAGGTTTAAAGCCTGGTTCCTGCGGCGTCTTTCCAAAACTGTCCTGTTGCGGACATACGTATCCCAGAGGTCATAGTGTGGCTTTAAGCTAAAGCTCATTACCTTTGGGATACCCTGAGTTTCTGAGCTTTTATTTACCTGATTTCTTAGCTTTAGTTTTAGCTTTGAATTTTTAACTTAAAACTGTACTATGACTTTTAGGACACCCTGAATTTCTTTTTAGTCCTCAAAAGAGTCATATGGAGCATCTGTTAACATCTAACAAAGGACTCCAATACATTCCACTGTGGTCTTAAAGCCCCGTACTGGGGGGTTCAGGGGAGGGGGACAACTGCAGAATTACAGGAGCGAGGTGACCAGATTCAATAGATATTCATGTGAAAGGGAGTTAACCATCAACAATGTGGTACAGCGGCCAAAAACAAAACAAAAACCAACCAACAAGACTTCAAGTTGGATTAAGAGCCTAATGCCCAGAACAAAGAAGCTGATGGTTCCAGAGGACGACTCTGCCCTGGGTAAAGATCATAGAGTCACATATGAAAGGAACCTGAGAGGTCACCCAGACTGACCCCCTTATTCCATAGGAAATTGAGGTGCAGAGAGGAGCAGTGATTTGCTTAACCTCACACAGATAATCTATAGGTGGCAGACTTAGGATTTAAACCCAGGTCTGCTGATGGCAAATCCGGTGCTCTTTCTGCTACATCAGTGGTCCTCAAAGTACAATCTGCAGACTCTTTGGGGAAGGGTGGTAGCGGTTCGTAAGACTCTTTCAGGAAGTTTACAAGATCAAAATTATTTTTGTAATATTAAGATTATCTGACTATTAAAAAATTTGTCTTCCCTTTCCCAACTATATGTCCGTGGGAGGCTAAATGCAAAAGGTGATGAGAATCTAGCTGTTTTCTAACATGCCAGGCATTAAAGAAATTTGCAAAAATATGTAAAACAAAGCTACTCTTCTCACAACTTTTTTTGTCTTAGAAAACAGTTACTTTTCATTTTTAAATGTTGGTTTATTATTTTTAGATGAATCAATAAATATATTTTAAAACTATGCTTCAATTTCGAATATTGCAAATATTGATATAACCCACATAAACAAAAGCTTTTTGGGATCCTGAATAATTTAAGACTAGAAAGGCATCCCAAGACTGCAACGTTTGGGAGTCGCTATGCTCTGCTGGACACAGCAAATCTGAGTGTCTGGAAGAAAATGAACAAGATGTCACAGGAACCTTTGAAGGAAACCAGGCACTTAACCTAGAGAGAAGACTTAGGGACTACTAGGATATGATCACAATCTTCAAATACTTTAGAAAAAGTAACTGTATGTAAGAGGATTAGATTTAGACTTTCCTTTGTGGCTCTAGGGGACAGGCTGAGGATCCACAGGCAAAAGTTATAAGGAAACAGGTGTAGGCTCAGATGAAAAAGCAAAAAATAAGTTTGAATAATTTGAGCAATCCTGAAAGTACACTGCATTGCCTTATGTAGTACTGAGTTCCCTGTCCCTCAGAGTATTCAAAGCAGAGGTTGAAGAGAATTACTATTCTGTAGGAGAGGTGGGGAACTCCTGCACTGGGTAAGAGATTGGACCAGATAACCTTCAATAATTTTAAACAGGTGAAATCACTCCCAGAGCTGAAGTTCTAGCCGCAAAGTAAGTTCTCCAGTGCTTATAACTTTAAGAATACAGCAGGAAAAGCAAGAAATGACAATGGGGAAGATATTTAAATTGGGCCACCAATGCCCATTAATAACTGAAAAGTACAAGCCTTTGGATTCCCTTTGAAAGCACTCATATTAATCAGCACAAAATGAGACTCATTTGATTTCAGGGACTGAAATGAGGCAGAGCAGAAAGGAGGCCTGATCTTTCATTTCAGGAGTTTGCAGAAGAAGAGGTATCAGAGGGAGAGAGAGAACAAAGTCACTGAATGCCAACTCTGAACTTGGAACTGATTTCTTTTAAGAGAGGAGGGGGTGCACTTCAACGACTACCCAATAAAGTAAGGCCTCCCACAATTTGATTCCACCCTCTGTTTTGAATGTCTCCCTCTCCACCTCAAGCTCTGCCAGTCTAAATCATCTTTCAATCAATAAGCATTTATTAAGTGCCTACTATGTACCAGACACTGTGCTAGGCCAAAGAGAGACAAAGAAAGAAATGAAACAGGCCCTGCCCTTTAGGAGCTTACATTCTCTGAAGAGAGATAGAATATAAAAAGTAAAATAAAATAAAATAAAATAAAACCCAAACTCAGTTCAAATGCCATCTCTTCCACAAAGCTCTGGACAACTTCTATGGACTCATCACATTCAATCTTATGCCATAAGGTTATTTCCACTTGTCTTATCCTTACTAAGAGCATAAGCTCCTTGAGGGCAGGTGCTGGATCTCATTCACCTTTATGTCCCTTCCCATAACTCTCTTTACATAGTAGGCACTCAACAGTGCACACCTGTGATTTCACCAGTGAAGAAATTCCCTTGGCCAACGCAGGCTGGTCCATGACTTAAGAGTCTTAGAGAGTTGCCCAGGGCACTACAGAGTTTAGGGATTTGCCAAGGAACTCACAGACCCAACTCTAAGGCCAGCTTTCTCTATCTGCTAGGAAAACAAATTAACGCAGAAATCAATCCATCAGTCAGCATTTATTAAACAACCATTCTGTGCCAAGCATGGTGTGAGGCCCCTGCAGATAAACAGAAGTGAATCAGTCCCTCCACAGCCTCAAGGAGCACAGTATACTCTGTTGGAATCTTGGCATCATTCACTCACCACACATTAATCACCCCATTCGACGTCAATTTAGTCCAAAAGCATTTAGTGACTGCTTACAGGGCAGCTAGTTGGTGCAGCGGATAGAGTGCCAGGCCTGGATTTGGGAAGACCAGAGTTCAAATTTGACCTCAGACACTTGTGTGACCCTGGGTAAGTCACTTCACTCCTGTTTGCCTCAGTATCCTCAGCTGTAAAATGAGCTGAAGAAGGAAATGGCAAATCACTCTAAGTATCTTTGCCAAGAAAACCCTGAATGGGGTCATGAGAGTCGGGCATGGCTTAAACAAACAAAAAAAAAGACTTATAAGTGCTTAAGCCTGTGGGTACAAAC
Organism: Phalanger gymnotis; assembly: GCA_028646595.1. NCBI lineage: Eukaryota > Metazoa > Chordata > Mammalia > Diprotodontia > Phalangeridae > Phalanger > Phalanger gymnotis. The sequence continues at coordinate 183,603,092 of CM053627.1, read as the reverse complement.
AAAAATAAGAAAATGGCCCCTGTCCCAAAGGTGCTCACATTCTAAAGAGGAGACAATTTAAAAAAAGTGCCCACAAAAAAATTTACAAAGTTAATGGAGGCAATCTGAGAAGGAAGGTGTTTGCATAGGAAGAACAACTGGGAAGGGGGGATGGAATAGATGGGGAAGGGCCAGGAAAGGCCTCCTGCAGAAGGTGGGATGTGAATGGAATTTCAAAGCGTTAAAAGGCTAAAAACAAGAACAAAATTATAAATTACCTTCATATCTGCTTGTCCTCCACTGTGAGTGTCCTGACAGAAGAAATTGTATTCTCCTTCCCATACTCCTGTTACTAACTAAAAAGAAAAAAACAACAAACAGCACATCAGCTCGTGAGTAATAATGATATTAAGAATTGACACTTTTATATAAATGCTTTAAGATTTGCAAACATTTTACAAATATGATCTCAACTGACATCCCAACAACCCTGTGAGGCAGGTGCTGGAGATCTCATTCCTATTTCACAGATGATGAAACGGAGGTTCACCAGAGACATCGCAGAAATTAGACCCCAACATGGGGCGGGGGGGATATGCAGTTCCAGGACATGCATCACACTGACACACAGCCTGACTCCATCATATTCTATTTTATCTTATGGTGTTGTTTTTTTTTTTTTTTACTAATCTTATCCCTACTACTCAACAGTTAACAAATATTTATTTAGTGCCTATTACCTGTGCTAGCAATACAAAAGAGGACAAGACAGTCCTTACTCTCAAGGAGCTCCACATTCTAAGAGGGAACCATTATGAAAACAAACTATGTACGAAGAAAGATATTTACAGGATAAATTAGAGATAGTCAACATAAGAAAGGCCCTGGGTTTTAAAGTGGGATCAGGAAGGGGCAAGATCTTTCTCCCTTCTGTATCTCTCCCAAAATGTCTTTAACACAATAGTGCAGTGATCTGTATTTGTGATTTCCCTAGCATAGGGAGAGCTCCCCAGTAATGTGGCTTGGTCTGTGACTCAGAGCCTTAGAGTTGCCTGGGGCACTGAGAGGTTAAGGCACTCACCAATGGTCACATGGCCAGCAGATGTCTAAGACGGTGTTTGAACACAAGTTGTTTTAGAAGAACTTAAAATTTCAAGAGGCTACCAGGTAGCCGATTTTTGCTCTCCAATCTCCCTCTGGTTTGGCATCTATGCTATAAAGGAGTAGCCAGAACTAATAACATGGTTGTATGAACAAAGATTATTATTTTTTTTAAAGAGGCATTATGGTTTCCATGGAGGAATACAGACCTGAGAGTCAGAAGATATGAATTCTTGACCAAGTTCTGCCCCTAACTAGCTTGGGTCCATTATTTAACTTCTCTAGGTCTCATGAGGTTTCCTCCACTATAAAAAATAATTGGACTAGATGTTAGGACTAATATTTTAGTAGTGTTGGTGGCAGTGGTAGCAGTAGTAATGACAGCTAGCATTTATACAGTGTTTATGGCTTGTAAAGCACTTTATTATTTTCAATTGACCCTCACAACCACCTAGGAAGGTAGGAGACTCATTTTATAGATGGGTAAAGGCAGAGAGGCAGACAGAGTTGCTCAGTCACACAGGGTTAATTAAGTATCTGAGGCTGAACTTGAACTCAGGTCTTCCTGACAGGTTTCACTATTGTTATCCACTGTACCAACCTAGATGCCTCTAGGTTCTGTGATAAACCAGAAATGGAGATAAACTGATACAAGGCTGGGCAGCTAGGTGGCAAAGGAGTCAGGAAGACTCACCTTTCTGAGTTCAAATCCAGCCTCAGACACTTACTAGCTGTGTGACCTTGAGTAAGTCACTTCACCCTGTTTGCCTCAGTTTCCTAAAAGGCAAACGTTTTAGAATCTTTGCAAGGAAAACCCTAAAAGGGGTCACGAAGAGTGGGACATGACTGAAACAATCCACAACAAGAATACAAGCTATACGGAATAGGATTTGGAAGGTTTGCTTGCATTGTATATCGATTTTACTAGAAACAAGTTAAAATCCTTAGTGGGACTTCAAAAGGAAAAAAAAAAAAAGTCAAGTGGGAGACTGAAAGGATGTCCTCTGATAGAGGAAGGTAATCAGGACAACTGTATACCTGAAGGTAAAAACCAAATGTGAATCTCTTCCCAAAGGGGTAGCTGGGTGTTCTTAGGAGGACAAAGTTCTTTGTTCTCCAAGGTACAGCCGCAGCAGCTACCAAGTGAAACACTGTCCAGTAGCGGTTGGAGGAAGAAGACGAGGGCTCTCATCAGGGGTGACTGAAGTCTTTGTTTTCAGACCTAAAAACTACAATAGAGAGGCCTCTTTTCTTCCTAGGGATTTAACCCAAGATGTAACCAGGGAACCTTTCAAGGCCTGTCAAAACAGATGAGGACTCCCAATTTCTGGTGATACCGCTGGAAAGAAAGTGCTTCAAGATCTTGGGCCAGAAAGTCAAGACCATAGTATGGGCTGCATTTTCCTCTCTGCTGCTCATTGAAAGCAAAGGACACAGAACAGAAAACTGCTGGCTAAGAAGGTGGTGTGTGAGAATAGGATGTTTGATCCCTAGACAACAGCTGAAAATTTAGGGATGGATGACAGGTAGTCCAACAAAGGCTGGTAAGAATGTGCTTGCTCGATATGTCTTGCAAACCCAATCAAAAAGAGCTAAAATAAAAATTAAAAAGCTGGGGAAAAAAAGTAATTTTTATATGGTATTTACCATATGCCTGGCACTGAGCTAGGTGCTTTATAATTGTTATCTTATTTGATCCTCACAGCAACCCTGGGAGGTGGGTGCTATTATGAGCCCCTCCCCCCATTTTACAGATGAAGAAACTGAGGCAAAGGTCAAGTGACTTGCCCAGGGTCACACAGCTAAGAAGTATCAGAAGCTGGATTTGAACCCAAATCTTCTACAGCTCTATCCACTGTTCCACCAATTGCCACCAAGCCCCAGCGAGCTACATACCATAGAGTATATTTACAATGAAAAAGGCCAGCACTATGTGAGATACCTGTAAGTTGAAAAGGGACAAAATGCAAAAAAGGGAACTGGTAATAAAATCTGAAAGCTTCAAAATGTCTATGCTCAGTTTATGCAAGGAGGCCTGAAGATGGTAATGCACGGACATATATTTTACCTCATAGGTCTCACTGAAAATTGATGGCTCTAGATAGGTATCCCTGTATTCAGAAAAACACAAGAGAGGTTAAAAAAAAATTAGGAACATTGTCTGCTCTACTGTGGGCAAGGCAATGATAACTGAGATAGCAGAGCCGCTCAGTTCTTACTTTTTTTGCTTACGACAAAAATGGCTAACGGGAAGTCCATTCCAAAAGAATTTTATTAAGCATTAATTACATTAAGATTACGGGGATAGCAAGAGAGCACCTAGCTGTCCCTGATGAATTCTAACCATCTGGCCCAGCTGAACTATAGATAGATAGATAGATAGATAGATAGATAGATAGATAGATAGATAGATAGATATAGATATAGATAGACAGATATAGATATAGCTAGATATAGATATATAGATCCTAGACAGCAGGAAAGGCACTGCTATTCACCAAATAAAGACAAAGGACAAAAAAAGCAACAGAGCCAGCAAACCATAATATTAGCTGAAATACTACAACACCACCAGTTCTTAACGTTTATACTTGGCCTACCCTTCCAAGTGGCTCTAGGATCTATGTATTTCCTCCAAAGAAAAACTCCTATTTTCTCTGAGGCAGCCCAAGGGCCTCATGTCATTAATCCTTTGCCAATGGACAAAAACTATCCAGGAAGTGATTAAAACCAGCCGACATCATTGGGCAAACCAGTTAGGGAAGTTGCCACTAAGATACATGACTTCTAGCTTCTTCAAGATAGTAACTGCTTTCTTGTTTGAAAAGTTTGTTTTCAATTCCAGAATATGAACCGTGGTAGATACGATTCAGTATATGTGCATGCATCTCACACACACACACACACTCTCACAGAGATCTACCACTGGAAAAAGACCTTTGGAGGTCATTTAGTTCAGTTCTTTCATTTCTAACAAGTGCAGAAACTAAGGCCCGGAGGACTTTAAGAGATTTGCCCAAGGTCATATCTCTAGGTCGCTAGAAGCCTTAGTTTCTCTTCCAGGGAAGGGTGGAGGGACAACCTCTGATAGGAAGGCTTTCCTGATCACCTTGGACTTGACTTTCTCAGATACCCTGGATTTTACTTCTGGTACACACGTGGTAGAATGTAAACTACTTAAGGGCAGGCAGGGTTTTTGGGGGTTTTGTACCAGGTGTTAGTTGAATGAGTGGATTAAGCAAGGGAGGAGGCAGTTGAGGACGGAGCTAGGTGACTCAGCGGGCCTGGGAGTGGGAAGACCTTAGTTCAAATTCAGCCTCAGACACTTACTGGCTGTGTGACCCTGGCAAGTCACTTAACCCCTGTTTGCCTTACTCCACTGGAGGAAGAAATGGCAAATCACTCCACTATCTTTCCTAAAAAAAAAAAAAAACAAAAAAATAAACAACACCAGGACCAGGTTCACAAGATCAGGAAAAGCTGGGCAGGACTCAACAACAACAAAAACCACCACCACTGCAGCAGCAGCAGCAGCACAGTTGGGAGGATTACTGAAGTAAAAGAAATGGCCTTCAGGCACTCTTCATATGCAATGAGGTGGCCCAAATTCAGACTGTCCTTTTAGTTTCTTTACAGTGAATATAAATACAGCCTCCTCCCTTCGCAGGGTGGGTGGTCTGGATGCAGCAGCATAATTTCTCACCTTCCTTAGAACCCCTCTGACCACACATAAAACGTGGGGGAATTCTATAGCTTTGGTTTTTCAGGGAATAAGGTTAAAGCACCACTGTGCTCTCAAAGCGGATTGGGACAGCTTCCCCATTACATTTATATTGTTTCCCAGGGTTGCAGAATTGATTCCAAAAACAAACAAATAAATAAAGCTAGGGATTGTTATTTACTCTGTTCCTTCCAATGAACCAAGATTATTTTCAGCCTTATGTCAATAGGTACCAATCTTGTCAGAGTAAAGCCTGTTTTAATTGGTACTAATGGATGTGATGAGCCTATAATTAAACCTGGAATACATTTCTTCTCTTCCAATGTGTCAAATTAAATCGCCAATGACGGTATGGTGCATCCTGGTGCTTAGAGGACAAGTACTGCACCCCTGACAACAGCTGGCCTATGACCAGTCTGACAAACAGAATTGAAACTTGCTGTTCGAACATCTGCTACAGTGAGATGCGGGCATTTTAAAGCTAACATTTCATTTCTCCACAAATGAAGTCATTAAGTATTTGGGTATTCACTTTGTCTTAAGACTCTTTGCTTGGCATCTAGACAAATCAAATGGATTTTTTCAAGCTTGAGAGCTATAGGCATTTTAAAAAAAATACACAGAATGTCTTGGAATGCTACCAAAAACAAAAGCCAAAAACAAAAAAACATCTTCGGAAGCAAGGTCATTTTAAGAATTCTGAGTGACCAAGGGGGACAAACGCTGTAGGATAGGACAAAGTCTTTCAGTCCCATCATCATTGCTACCAAGGATTGAATGAGCAGGCAGGCTTTTGTCTGTGGCCTCTGCATTCCAGAGATGTACGCTGTAAGGATGACGAGGCAGGGCCTCTGCAAGAGAACCACGAGTGAGAAGCAAAAATATGGTGACACAAATACAGAGCTGACAAACTACCAGGTATTGTTTCTTTCCGTGACTCCTAGGAGTACAGAGTTAGAAGGAGTCTTAGCTAGTCCAACCCCACTCCCATTTTACAGATGAGGAAGCCAAGATATAGGAAGGGGAAATGATTTGCAAAGAAGTAAGAAAGGCCATTAGTGGCAGGCCTAGAAAGGTAACCCAGGTCATTTGACTCCCTGGTCTCTGGATAACCTTGAAACTCAGATCCTCATCACTCTGGCTTGTCTAGACAGCTCTAGAGTTAGCCTTAGTTTTTTTTTTTAATAAAACATGCCCTTACAAACATCTTTACCCATGCTGCCCAATGCCAGCAGAAGTACCAGTGGCCAGGACCTTTAGGAGAAATTTTATTTGGGGCTGCTTATCAGTCCTCTAAAGTAAAATTAACTTGGGTGGAGTCACTGAAGAGTAAGTCCAGGTGGAGTGTGAGGTGTTGAGTTACAACTGTAACTTGTGCAAGGCATACAAGGATGCCCATTAATGTCCTTTCACACCAGTGGCCCCAGGGAGTATTTGTTTTCTGTTACTGGGAATCCATAATTGAAAGTGATTTCAGCTAAGTCACAAGACCTGGTTTTGTATGTTTGAGAAGCCCTTAGAACCAGGCACAGAGAAACAAGGCTTCTAGGCTCAACCTGAATCAGGTATGTGTGGCATTTTGATACCTAACCAAAGTCGGTTGCAATACTTGGGTCTTTGAGGGCCTCCTAATTTCCTGAGTTTGTTTACCACTCATGAACAGTTCTCTTTAGGGCTTCCTTGCCTATTGAAGGTGCGAAGTGGTAGTTACTACAGTTACTGTTAAATACATTGCTCTGCAAAAAACAGAGGGACTCTATCCACCTATTCCCTCTTGTCTCTCAAAGTAACACAGATAAACAAGTGATTGAAAAGAATCCTGTCTACCTATTTTCTCTCATCTTTCAAAGTAACAGATAAGTAAGTGACTGAGTTTGGAGATGACCTTGAATCTCAATATATTGCTATCAATAAACATTTAGTAGATGCCAGCACACAGAGAATACAAAAAAGATACAAAAAGAATTGGAAAAGACAGTGCTTGCCATCAGGAAGCTTGTAATCTAATGGGGGAGACAACAAATGCCAACAAACATACACAAAGTAAGTTATATTCAGGATAAGCAGGAAATAATTAACAAAGAAAAAGATGCTAAAATTAAGAGGGACTGTAAAAGATAGGATTTTAGTTAGGATTTAAAGGAAGCCATGGAAGTCAGTAAGTGAACTGAGGAGGGAGAACATCTAGGCATGGGGGACAGCCACAGAACATGCCCAGAGTGGAGAGATGAGCGTCTTGTTTGTAGAACCGCCAGGAGGCCAGTGTCACTGGACTGGCGAGGAGCTGACAGGGAAGAAGGTGTAAGAAGATTGGAAAGGTAGTGGGAAGAGAGACATCAGATCTAAAATTGTGAAATATGTGTATTTAGTTTCTGATAGAAAGAAACTCTTCTCCTTACCCAAACTCAGGAGCTCAATGCACTCATTTCCCCTTTATCCTTCCTACTTTTCTGCCAAAAATCTCTTAATGAAAACCTGGGAGGGGGGTGGGAAGCAGAGAACTCCAACTTCATTAATCACAATGAGTTATTTTAAAAAAAGCTAAGGCTGAATGAACTTGCTGGGCTTTCAAGGTAAAGGAAGGACTGAAAATTAAGGACATGGGTTGATACTGTAAGGGAGAAGAGGAACTACAGATTTAGAGCCAGAAGGGGCCTTAGAGGCCATCTAGTCCAAGACCTTCATTTTTACAGAGTAATCTGAGGCCCAAGAGATGTTAAAGTGATTTGCATACTTATTGAATGATAGTCAGAATTCAAACTCAAATGCTCTGACCTCTTAACTCCAAATTTTATTGCTCTGACCACATCACACTACTTCTGGGTTGTTTTTTTTTAATTGCATTTTGAAAAATGTATTTATTATGCTTATTGACTCTTATTTCCCACTTAACGGACATAGAAACAGAGAGTACAGAAAGGTTTTAAAGGTCAGGAGATGGTAATATGTCTAGGAAAGGCTTCCCAGAGATGGTATGGTCCTGTACTAGATTTGGAGTTAGAGGACCTGAATTGTAACCCTAGCTGTGTCACTGTTTCTCTGTGTGACCTTAGGTGAGTCCTTCTCCTTCTGTGGGGTTCAGTTCTTTTCCTATAAAAGGATGAGGTTGGACTAGGTAATCTTTAAGGTCCCTTCAACCTCTAAATCTATGTTCCTTTGAAATCTAACAATCAAAGAGTCCAGAAAGGGACTTTAAAGACCACCAGGACCCACCCAAATCCTGAACAAGAATCTCTCTATAACACATGCAACTCATAGTCTTTGCAACCAGTAAGAGTGGGAGAGGCCCAAATATATGTCTTTCAGTGAGTTGGGAGAACAAAGGGAACTGTGCTGAACCCTGTATAATTGATACATACACGTTTCTGCCACAGCAAAATAACTTAAAAATACTTAAAAATCTGAATTTCCTCAAATTGCTGCTGCTATTTTAAGAACACCAAAAGGGAAGGCCAGAAAACCGACAAGTCAATTTAGAGAGCGGTGAGCTTCCCAAGCCACTGCTGTTCATTTCTATCATGATACCTTTTAAAAAGTGCAATAAAAAGGATGGCCTGTCAGCTTGGTCTAAGAGAGCTTTTGTGCAAGTACTAATGGGATGCTATTAATATCCCTGTAGGTCCTCGAGAATTCAGAGAACACAGATAGAATTGACTGGCCAATGAGCCCATCCATTAAATATGTATATCACCGACTGTTCCAATTACTTTCTTGTTTTACAATAAACAAAATCACTTCACAAATCTTCAAAAAAAAATCTACAAAAGAATGTCATTTGATTTACATATATATATATACATACACACACATACATATGCTCAAAACTTTCCATTTAAAATATTAGCATTCATGATTTTTTTTTGACATTTTGAGAGGTGAAACATCATATTTTTTCCTGGAAAGAAATACAAACCCCATTTGTTTGGCAATTACAGCCCTCATATCCTCTACCTTCTAGCCAAACTGACTTATACTTGCCATTTCTCATGCAAATACTTCCATTCCTACTTTCATGCCTGACTCCCCACCCAACATATCTGTAATGTTCTTTCTTGCTTCTACTCATAAGCAGTTAAGGATCATCTCAGGTCCATTCCCTTCAAGAGAGGTTTTCCTAATTCCCCTATTTGACAGTGGCTTCTAAAGTAATTCTGTATTTACCAATCTGGGACAATCCCCCCTCCCCCTCTACCCCGCACCCAGGAAACATAAGCTCCTTAGCCCCAGTGGCGAATAACAGAATGCAAGCTTTTTGAGGGCAGGGGCTGTCCCAGCTGTAATTGTATCTGCAGAACCTGGCACAAAGAAGGCACAGGATGCTATTTAACAATTACTTGACATCTAAGAGTAAGAGAACACATATACTTTGGTGCTTTTAATTCATCAATTCTTTGGAGCAGCAGTTCCAGATAAGATAAAAATTGGGTTCAGGTATTTGTGTGTATGTATGTTCTCCCCTCCTGGCTGCACCATATATACTCTTGGTAGAATAATTCAGTTCAGAAACAGTAAGGGGGAAATGGGTACAGAGGAACCTCTTGTAGATTATATTGTATCTTAACCTGAAATTCTAATTTCCCTTCTTGGTTCAATCAATGATTGACCTCACATTAATTCAGTTTAGATAAAATTTTTTTTTTTTTAAATCAGTGCAAACGTATACTGAATCTATGCTCTGATAGGCATAAAATGAAAGATGCTCATTTTTTTTTCTCCCAGGAACAGACTCTAAAATAACAGACAACATCCACCTGGAAGCAGTGGCTCTTAAGTTAAAGCAATAGACAATGAAAGGGGAGGGGCTACCATTTACTATAACTGTGTGACCAACCCACTAAAACTCTTTGGAGCTCGTTTCCTCATCCATTAAATGTTGAGAATGGATTAGGTGACCTCTAAGGTGCTTTTCTAAATTCCAAATTTACTATAACCAGCCCCCCCCCCCAGTTCTTTTCTCTCTTTCTCTTAGTAATAACTGCACAGGCAAAACCACACTTAAATGATGCACCAGGCTATGGTCTACAATTTAAAATTTAATTTCATGGTCTTCAAATGTAATTTTAGTGTTTTTTTTCCCTCATCTTACCCCCAACTCCTTTCTCTTAGTAACTAAGTCTTGGGTCTTTCAAAACCACTTTATCCTTCCTTCCTTCTTCCTTCTGTATCTCTCCCCTACACTGACTGAAAGCTGATTAACTTCAAATTCTTAAAGGCTGGTCTGGCTTCAAATCTTCTTGACAAGCAAGAAGGCAAAACAATTCTCCTCTGTCCTTTAGTGGTCAACAGAAAGATGAAGACCTTAACCTTACGATGACTAGTATAACCTGGAAAGTGATTTGGTGACTGCCAGGTCTACCCAGGTAGATTCAGACATCGAATTCAGCTGGCACACCAACATCAATCCTACTCTAGGAGTATCAGTCCCTTACCTCAAATCTACTTAAGGAGAACACAAGCTACTGTGTTTATTATTCAAGTACTTTCTCCTTGCTCTGGTCCCTCTTCTCTTTTCCTGAGTGCATCCCTGATCCACCTCCACCCTCATGCCCTATACAAAACTGAAAAAGACAATACAGTGTGGTTTTCTCACTTCAAATAAGTCCTAATCTTCTACCCACTTTCCCAATTTTCAAAATGAAGGGTAAGAACAGCAAAGGAGAGGTAAATGGCCTTATTTGACAACACCTAAGAAAAATACTTTCAGAAAACTGACAGTAAGAAAATTACGTTGTCCAGAGGACTCTTTCACCAGTATGGATCACACTAGAATCTGAAGTTCCTTCTAACTGTTAAGATTCCAAGATGCTTAAAGAGTTCTAAGTATTACTTAGCAGGGCACAGAAGGAAAAATCTACTTCTGGTCATATGGGTACTATAATGCCCCAGGTTCACCTACTCAGGCCGCAGTTAATACACAACTCCTTTTGCTCTTTATAGTAGTAGTATACCTGCTAAATAGAAGATGAAATTTAAAAAAAACCAGCAATGACAACAACCAGGAATATATAAGCTGTAAATTGTCCAGAAAGGCAATCATGATGGTGAACCAGATCCTGATAATGCTATATGAGGATCTGTGGAAGGAACCTGAGGGTTGTGAACGTAAGACTAACCAGGGGTCCTTAAGCTTTTTTGTATCATGGACCTCCCTAGGCAATCTGATGAAACTTATGGATCCCTTCTCAGAATAATTTTGTTGACTGGGTTCATAACTGAAGGAAATGTTGGATTTTGGTTAGAAAATACATATTAAAAATACAAATGCATACATATTTTTCCCATTCAGGGATTCCCTGAAATTTGTTCACAGACTCCATCTTGGGAGGTTCACCGATACCAGGTTAAGAACCCCTGACAGCAGAGCTTTCTTCAAGTATTTGGAGGCCAGTCATGTGGAAAAAGGATCAGACTTGTTCTTCTTGGCTTCTGGGGCCAAGAGCTAGTATCAGTAAGTGAAAGTTGCAGAAACAAATTTTGGCTGACATTAAGGAAAAACTTCCTCACATTTACAGTCACCCAAATGCGGAATGGGCTACACTGAAGACAGTGGCTTATCTCTCACCAAAGCTACAAGCAAAAGCTAGATGGATGAACACTTATTGGGTATGTTACAAAGGGATCCTTTTCAGGTATGGGTTGAACTAGTTGGTTTCTGGAGTCTCTTCCAACTTTGAGTTGGAGTCTCTTCCAACTTTATAGTAAGAAAAATGCTGGAGAGCTATAAAGTTTTGAGTCAAACATATTTTTACCTGCCTGTCACCTTATATTTATTGTATTAATTTGTTACTGATTTAAAATTAAGATCTGAAGCCTCTTCTAAAACATACTGGCAAAATATAAAAAATGCTCAATTTATAAAAAGGAAGAGAAAAAAATCGGAATTTTATACTAAGGAAAAAAAGTATGCCAAATACCATCTTGGTTTTTTGTTTCTTAATCTGGCTATGTATTTTTAAAAGTTGGAGAATGTGGCTATACAAAGAACAGAACACTATCTTTTGAATTATATATACAAAAGTTTCCTTAAGTAGAGGGCTCTATCATCTATGAATGTAAATGGGAAAAATAAAGCATTTACTCAAAGGAATCTGACTGTATTGTTGTTAAGTCCCTTGTATACTGATCAATGTTCTGCACACATTGCTGAGGCCAGGAAGTCCCTGAACTTCATTTCTGTGAATAGCCCCTGCCTCCAATCCTCCAACATCCATCACGGAGGCTAATTAAACTTCCTTTGTTCTAGAACAGGACAAAAAAAGGAAAAAAGGCAAAAAAAGGTGAGAGCTTTACAGGATATTAACAGCTCATATTAAATTACAATTTAACGTTACATGGGATTATAACGAATACCAACAAAATGAGAGTATATAGTAAAATAAAGATACTTATCTGACTTAATTTAAAATTACCTTTGTCATTTATAATACTTTAATTTAGTTGCTTGTGATTGTAAAGTCAATAACTTTTTATTCACTTAGTATTTGATTAAACTTAACTGTTTTAGTAAAGAAATCTATTCTACAAAATAATTATTTTTTTAAAAAGAAAAGAACATCTCTATTCACAATCTAACCACACAGGTTAGACTGGCCTGTGAAAATATCTGGGAAGAATGTGATTTCTTAATTAAACAGAATCTTTTACACTGGGACTCAATAAGAGATATATCTATATAGGAGAAAGATTTTATCTGCCCAGCTTAGATGAATTATAGACATTGCCATTTTCCACCAGTATAAATCTCACAGCTCCAATCCTCTCCTTCAAACTCTTAACTTCAGGAATTAATATCGTACTACAATATGAAGGAGGTGAAAAATGTAAATGTGATGAATGGAAGTTTTGAATACATTGTCCACTGCAAAATGGTGGCTAGAGATCAGTCTTTCATAAACCTACAGAGGGCAGAGCTCTGAAGGTTCCCAAGAGGGTGGAAGACATTTACTCTTGTCCTAAGAGTCACGGAGAGCAAACTATCTAGCCCCTGTGGCTCAGAGGCATATAGATGCATTCTATAAAACTAGGGAACCGGAGAAATAAGGTGGGTTTAGATTGGACTTGTCCTTTTCATTAAGCTATAGCTCCATCTCAGAAACAACCTGATCTGATGAGCTCTTGGAGAAATCACCAAATCTGAACTGAACTCCGGCCCATGTGTCCAGTGAATGCAAAACCTAAAACCAGGCTTTTTTCCAAGCTTTAAAAATGGGTATCAATCTTAACAGCTAAATCACAAGTTATTTACTTTTATCTGCTCAAGGTAGAGTGTGCTCACATTCACCAAACTAAAAAACACTTCCTCCCCATAATCCCTTTACATCCATAAAAAACAAACAAAAAAAACCCAACCCCAAGTTCTCATCAAAATGAAACCAGCAAGCAACAATAATTTATTTGGTGCTTATTAGTATTAATAAAATACTCAGCTTCCCTTCCCCCTTTTTCTCAGGTTTGGCCTAAATATCCCTCTTGAATTCTGCTGGCATTACAAAAACTCTTGGAACAATGCTTTGTAAGATTCTAAATCCTAAAAATGTGATACGTTAATCATTAATTAACTAGCTAAAAGTCCAAACCTATTTCCATTAAAATAATAATAAACAGTAATACTGAAAGCAAAGAACTGCTTTCATATCCCTCTTTTTGTAGGGGATGTTTATATGAAGACACCTTGGGCATTTGGATAAAACCAGTGAAAACAGATATTTCATTAGTGGGACCCTTTCTCTCTCCTTCCTTTTCTTCATCATTTTCATGTCAGCAAAATGTAGACAGACAAGAGGGAATGAAGAGTAACAGTCAGAAATAAAAACAAAATCTCAACCCATCTCCTACCTCATAAAACATATATAGAGACAGCAGCGTAAGTCCAAGGTTATAAACCACTAGAATGCCCCTGCAGGAGACTGGCTGTTTATTTTGCATGTATTTTGGTCCTAGCCATACGATTAATAAGTATAAGACAGAGAAGACAAAAGTAGGTATATAGTTATCCAGAAGAAACCACCCTTTTACACGGGAATCTGAAATAGAATAAAAAAAAAAGAAAAATATTTAGTGAATGGAAACAAACAGCACTGATATTAAAATAGTGGAAACATGTCAAATATTTCTTCAGAAAGGAGTATTTCTGACCGATCTTTTTAGACTGGCCCCTTTAACAGAAGGTCATCTTAATAAAGACACAAACAAAAACAACACCTGCAGTATACTTTCCCAGGTGAATTTCCAACAAGTTTTATAGACAATAAACTTCCTCAGGATGGGTGCTGAAACATGTGCGAATGGAGGTTTTATTTAAACTTGTTGCTAAGAGAAATAATTCATCCAAAACAAACATTCCTTTCTAATGAAATTTTTTTAAGTAAATTAAGAGAGGGCCAAATACTACATTTAAACTAGGTCTTTAGAACTGCATGTAGAAAAGGAAGACAAAACCAAGAAGTGGTAGCTTTTGGAATTCGGAAGTTGATTGTGCAGGCCCTATCTCCGCCTGTGTGGCCAACAAAGCCAAGCCCAAGAAAGGAAGGGACTGCTAGGTTAATGATGTGGTAGGTGAGAAACAGCTATTGTGAAAATACTCAGAGAAGAAACTCAAAGAGATTTAACAGCAGCAAAATAAGTAGAATATTTAAAATGGGCAGAATTGAATGACTGAAAGCAACAGAAAAGAGGAGAGGACAGACAGAGGCAGAGAGGGCAAGGAGGCTTGATGGGAAAGGCCCTCTGGGCTCCGATACAGGCTTCCGCCTGAGGTGTGGCCTTAGCCAAGTCACTTTCCCTTCTGAAGGCCTCAGTTTTCTTATCAGTTAAATGAGGATTAGATAAACTCTCAGGTTACTTCCAACTCTAAAATCCTATAAAGCAATGATCTAAGTTTGTGAGCTGAATGTGTAGAAGAGGAAGCAATGGTGCTGTCACAATGCCATGATCAGGAAAACCAATCTTCCTTTTGAGCTGCCTTGAGATACAAAACAGTTGCTTTGTTTATTAATGATATCTGAGGTCCTTTCCTGAGTCTGGAAGCCTGGTTTAATCACTTCATAGCGATTTCTTCATTTTCTGCAGCTTAAAGGAAGGCCTAATTTAAATCTGGAGTGCCAAATTGCAAACGGAAAGTTTTTTCCCCCTTAAATGAAATTGTATGTTTTCTCCTCTATTTTGATAAGGTCTCCCAAAAGGTGGCGGGTGGGTGGGGGGCAAAGTGGATATTTAGTATGATACAACAGAAGGAATACTAGCTCTGGGGTCAGAACCTGGCTTACAGTTCAGACTCTGAACTCCCTCTACTACCTATGTGTCCTTAATTGCCTTGGCATCCTCTACTACCTATGTGTCCTTAATTGCCTTGGCATCCTCCTATGTGAAATGAGGGGGCTGGATTAGATTATCTTTGAATTCTCCCCAGATCTAGACCTGATCTTATTCCAAAGAAATTTTTAATAAGACTGTCATTCAAAAATCAGGAAAATGCCCTACCAATAGATATTGCTCCTCTTGTTAAAAAAAAGGGGGGGGGGGTTTGAGATGTAATGTTTATATGAGTAATTGCTGGGAAATATATTTATATGCACACTTACATATGTGCATATGTAGATGTGTATATATTTATATATATAGCTATATGAATTCATGTACTCATATATACATACACACATATAGGCAAATAAAACACTAGGGAGAGGAAAAAAGTAACAGGGAATAAGAGGTAACATTCTATACATACATTTACCTTTGCAATGATCTAAAAAAGGAAGGTATTTTAAAAATTAAATGGCAAAAGAACAAGAAGAAAAGTAGGCAAAGTCTTCACTTAAACTCCTGGCCTGTCAGCCTCTGCCTGCATGGGATTTCTGCCTGGCCAGGGCATTCAGCAATATTAAAAAGAATTCACTGGATTGAACCTGGAACTTAAAATCCCAGTGGTAACGGTAAAGTTATCAAAATTGTCAAGCCACAAACTTTGGGGGGGGGGGGGAGGAAGGGAGCGACTAACCTTGATTTTTAGCTAAAGTCAGGAATTGCTGTGGCTTCCTCTCTGCTCCGACAACCATGTAATACTATATAACTTGCTAAATTATAGGGATTTCCAAAAGCTCATGACCACAGTTTCATCCAGAATACAGAAATGAGCCTGCCTTTTTCAGGCTGGAGCAAGTCCTAGTATCCAAATGGTTCCTTAAACATAGCTATACAAGTGTCTCTAAGAACAAAACAAAAATTTTAACACCTTACCTCTTGGTCCAAGCCATGTCTGCATATAACTATTAAGTGATGCATCAAAGCCTTCCATTTTTTACTCTATTAAGAGAAACAAAATAGACATTGATTATTTTTCATTCAAAATGTCTTTTCTCCCCTAAAAGTATAACCTATTAGGAGGCCTGTAAAGCATTTATCTGAAAACAAAACAAATAAATCTCATACCTTGGTCAGACAATTTCTCTTCAATGCATTAAAAAAAAATCTACAAGAGCAACTTAAATACAGTTCTATTGTAGACACCAAAAGGACAAAATCCTGACTTCATTAAGATGCCAGCTTCCCAAACTTTCTCAGTTCCTCAAGAACTCTTTTCTTGACGGTGAAATCTCACTGGAGACGGGGGATAAGAAGAATAAGTAATCATTCAGAGCCGGAAATATGACTAGCAAGAGAACAGAAAAGAAACAAATCCAAAAAAATGGGACTTCTGCAAAGACCAAAACTTTCTTTTTAAAATAAATTTATCTATTTACTTATCTTTGTAAGAATTTATTCACTCCCTCCCTCTGCTTCCCCCATTGAACAATTACAAAAAGAAAAAAGTAAATATGCATGGTCCAGCAAAACAAATTCCCACATGGACTATGTAGAAAAATGTATGTCTGCACTTTAAGTCTATCGCCTCCGTGCCCAGAGGTGGTGGTGGAGCTGCTTGTTCCCTCTGCAGCGCTCTCGATTCGTGGCATAGCGTTACACTGATCAGAATTCTAGTTTTCAAAGGCCCTTTTCTCTACAAGGTTCTCATGGCATAAATCGTTCTCCTCATTCATTCACTTTATTCTGCATCAGTTTATAAAGGACTCCTCGGTTTTCCTCTCAAACTGCCCATTTTATTATTTTCAAAGTAAATCACTCTGGAACACTACCGTGCTGTAAGAAATGACGAGAAATTGGTCTTAGAAAAACATGGAAAGACTTCCGTGAAGTAATGTGGAGCAAAACAAGCAGAACTAAGAGGACATTGTATGCAATCACAGCAATGTTGTTCAAAGTTACTGTGAATGACAAAGCTATTCTGAGTAATAGGATCATTCGGATCAACGATCAAGGACTTATAAAGGAAAATGCTATCATCCACCTCCAGAGAGAGAACTGCTATGTGGAAGTATGTATTGTATGGCCACACACACACACACACACACACACACCCCTTCTTTGATGCAGGGTGGGAGCGGGGGAGACAACTTGGAACTCAAAAGGCAACTAAAGGAAGGAGGGGAAGGAAGGAAGTTGGGAGGGAGGGAGGAAGAAGGAAGGAAGTAAGGAAGGAATTTTCTCTCCCACACACATACACACATAACTTCATGATTTTCTAAATATGATCATACTACTAAAGTTTTTCAGCCTTTTGGGGACTGTTGCATTAAGTAAAAAGTATTGAAAAGGCAGAATGGCCAGAAGGCAAAGATAATGGGGAGACAGCAAGAATAGATAACCTTTCTGTAACTGGCTTTGGTACTTGTCACATAGTCACCCCACTTGATTAATCTGTTCTTCATTTTTATTTATTTATGCTTCGCCACTCTGAAAAGTATGCAGAGAATAAACAAGAATTATTTAATAAAACTCTGGGGTTCGCAATTTATACTAAACTACTAGTGTGTAAGAAAGCTAGTAAAATAAGGGTCAGCAACCATATATATATATAATTTTTTTTTCACATTGCTTGCCTTCTCAAGGGGTAGGGGAGGGGTAAAAGAGAACAAGAGAAATTTGGAATTAAAAAAATTTAAATGAATGTTAAAATAAAAAAGTAATGAGGAACTATTTTACAAAATAAATAAAAAATATATTAAGAAAAAAGTTATATACTATGGGTTTTCCTCACTCCCATGGTCTCATCCAGATACTGAGGGGGGGAGGTGTGTGGAAGAGGGAAAGGGTTGGTTTATGTGTGAATTGAGATGCATTTATTATTCCTGTCTTTCTGTCCCCTTTCCTGTTTAAGGAATAAGCCATATTAGAAGATTTGTGGCGTTATGTACAACCCTTATTTTTCAGGTCTTCTCTGTGTATAGAGATGCTGTGTGAACACTAATTCAGAGCCAGACCAAAGGATGCCGCATTCACTGTATTCTCTCAATTCAGCAAGCATCCGTTAAGAACCTATCATGTGCTATACACTTATTCTTTTGGGTCCACCCCCCCTAAAATCAAGGCCATTTAAGCAGCTTAGACTTTTATAGGAGATGAACTATTTTTGTTTGCCCTGAATCCTACCTTAATACAATCTACAACACATCACCTTCTTTTCCCTTCCAGCTCTGACTTCTGGTGTTCTTGACTTGGGCCTAGCAAACCCTGACTAACCTCGAGTGTCTGACCTGGCTTCCTGCTTGCTGTGTCTGTTTCTCCTCAGACCCTGATTGTGCTCCCAACCCTCTCTGTTTATAGGATCCTAACTTCAGGTTGCTGTTTGTTTCTGGATGACTGATTCTGGCTCCACGAAATCTTCAAGATACGTCTGTCTCCCTTGTCCTGAACTTCTGCAGTTGACTTTTTATTTATTCCAACTAAATTTGATGTCATCAGTCATCTTTCTGGTTTAACCTGTCCATATATTTTTAGATCCTAATTTAGTTATCCAGCATGTCAGATGCAGCTCCATTGTTTTATAGCACCTGAAAATTTGGTGATTATGATCTTTATGCCTTTGGTCAAGTCACTGGTAAAAATGTTGAACAGAATGAGGCTTGGCCTGGGCAAGTCACTTAACGCTGCTTTGTCTCCGTTCCCTCAACTTATAAATTGAGGGCATTGGTCTGGCTAGCCTAAGTTTCCTTTGTGCTCTAAATCTAGGATTTTACTATCTCTTCAAGATGGTCTTACAGGCTGACATCAAGCCCATTTAATATCAATATTTGGTTCTAATCTTTCAAAGCCACTAATTCACAACTTAATCACAGAGATGTTGCTACTGTGATTTTTTTTTTTGATCTAGAGATAATGGGAAAACATCGGAAACCAAGGAGATGCGCCCATCCATTGGGGAAGGGCTAAACAAATTATGATTTAATAGGATACTAGCGTTTGCTGTGAGAAACAAAGAAAGTGACCATTTTAGAGAAACCTTGGAAGACCTGTATGAACTGATACAGGTTGAAATAAGTAGAACCAGGAAGAAAAAAATTATACCAAAACACTCACATGGTAGAAATGAACAATTTTAGAAGGCTTAGAAATGTTATCAGTGCAATGACAACCATAATTCTACAGTACCAATGATGATGAATTCTCCTGACGTAGAAGTGATGGGCAAATAAGGAGTCACACAGTTTTAGACATGGCCAATGTGGGAATTTGTTTTCTCTCTCTCACACACACACACACACACACACACACACACACACTATGGGGGAAAGGAGTTGTGAAGGAGAAAAATGATAAAAGCTGGATAAAGTAAAATAAAAAAGGAACAAAATGCTGTGAAATTAGAACAACCAAATTTGATTCTAAAGAGATATGAGAATACTTCTCCTTCTCTTCTTTGAAGGGGGGGGAGCTATGGGTGTGGAACACTGCATATACTGTTGGATGCAGTTGACGTGTTTGTTAGTTTTGTTGACTACTTTCCCCCTTTTCTTTGTTACAAGGGATGGCTGTCTAGGTGAGGGAGGGGGGAGAGACATATTGGAAAATGAAGGTGATGAAGAAATAAAAATGATCATTTTAAAAAGGGGAATCGTTATGCTTGTGCCAGGGAGAGGAAGCCAGGAAGAGTCGGCAGGTGCCTAGTATTCTAACTACCCCTGTGCTACCCCCTCCTGCAAAAGGGCAATTCTTCCCTTTCAACACTGACATAAAGGCAAGTCATTCTTTTTCATCCTTCTTCGATAATCATCTACCAATCTCTCACATTCATGGGGTTTCAACAATGACCTTGGTCCATTATAGGGCCTGGAAGGAGTCAAGTCACACATGCAGCATTATGGAAATACTGCTCAAACCCTATTGGGCAAAAAGAAAATTTGCTCTTTCTTTCAAAGAAGCCTTAGCTCCTCAATAACTGACCCAGTTTTAGAAGACTCACCTAGTATATTAGACTACAACCTGAATTTCAAAAATTTAACTTACACAACTTCGCAGAAGCAGACTTATACAGTAAAAAAAATACTAGGATTTGGAATAAGATGACCTGAGTTCCAATTTCAGCTTGTGTGACTTTGGCAGGCCGCTTTAACTGAAGCTAGTTCGCTCAGTTGTAAAAATAAGGAAATTTAACTACATAGCATTAAGATCCCTTACAACTCCTAACCTATGATTCTTGAAGACAGGATGCACTTGTAGTAGGGAAGCAGTATCCTATAGGGCAAAGAGGGATGGGCTTGGCATCGAGAGAATGCTGGGTTAGACATCTGTACTCCCCTCTCTTGGAATTTCTAGTTCCTGTCAAAATTTAGCTCAGATGTATTGGGAGAGGGGAGACAGTGGTCAGAGAGAACGACAATGACTTTTTTCCTTTAAGTGTCATTTAATTCTTTCAATAAACAAGGCGCCTACTATGTGCCAGGTACTGACTGTGCGAAGTGCTGTGTCAATAAAACACAGAAAAAAAATACAGAGAATAGAAGATTCAGAAGGGGACACAGACAAGAAAGGCAGGGCTGATATTATCATGGTAAAGTGGACACACACTTTTAAAAGCTCCAATAAGCTATGGTAAAGCATGGCTTCATATGTAATTCTCTTTTTCTGTCCTTTGTACATGGAGATATTAAAATATGTTGAATGCCAAATTCTTATTTTAAAAAATATTAAAACAAAAATTCAGTTCAAATATCTCCTATATGAAACCTTTCCGGATATTCTTAGCTACTTTGTTGTTGAGTGGTTTTTCAGTAGACTCTTTGTAACCCCATTTTGAGTTTTCTTGGCAGAGATGCTGGAGTGGTTTGCCATTTCCTTCTCCAGCTCATTTTACAGATGAGGAAACGGAGGCAAACAGGGCTAAGTGATTTGCCCAGGGTCGCACAGCTAGAAAGCGTCTGAGGCTGGATTTGAACTCAGGAAGATCAGTGTTCCTGACCCCAGGCCTGGCACTCTATCCATTGCACCACCTAGTTGCATATATACCCATACATATATGCATGTATGTCTCCCATGGGGAAATGTAAGATCCCTGAGCTAAGGGACTTTGATCGTCATCCTTCCATCTCTAGTACCTACCATAGAGTAGGCACTTAATAAATGCTTGGGTATACTTGCTAGCTGTGGCACTTGGATGAATGCCTTAGTGCCTCTTCTGTAAAGTGGGGAGGGCAATATCTGTCTTACTTACCTCACAGACTTGCTATAAGGATCAAATAAGATATTCCGGTGCTTTAGTCTTAGGTTTCAGAATTCAGATAATGTTGAGATATTAGTAATATTCTAGATCCTTCAAAAACCACCTCACAGCTTCCTCATCAGTCTGAGAATGAAAATGAAAGGAATATGCAATTATCCTGAAATTACTAGAGCACTTGAGACATGTACTAAAGACTGCTGCAGCAAGCTGCAGACACATTCCATCTAAACAACTTAAGGGAAGAAATTCTGATATTTCCTGCTTTGTTCCTATCGAACGGGAATTGTACATTCTGTTTTATATCCCTGCCATAAAAATAACATGATTGGCACCTATGTTACAGGCTAATCCTGCTTCAACGGTGCCATAAGCCTGGCAAGCGGATGGCATAATTACCATCCATGTTACTGGCTAAAATCATGCCCGTGAGTTCATGTATGCAGTGGTTACTTCATTTCATAGTGCAATCTATCCCTGCCTTCTCATCCTATGGGATCCTTGTCCATGTCTTTCAAGGCCTCCAGAGGATGTATCCAACATACTGGCAAAAGGGATGGATTAGTTCTATCATAGCATACTCCAATGAACATCAATTCAATTCAATTTATCAAGCATCTACTAAGAGCAAGGAAGTGTTTTTTTCCCAAGGTCATACAACTAGTGTCCGAGGGAGATCAAATCCAGTCCCCCATCTACTACACCATACTACCTCTGTCCCCCAACAGTGGGCTTGGTGTGACTCTAGCTATTTCATCGCACTTGAAGTAACTATTCTTTCCTTTCCGCCTTTTTCTAGACAAATTCCACCAGAATGTCTGGGAAAACTGGGTTAAGGGAGAATAGTGTCGATAATATTGGTATTACTCTCAGGAGCTTGTCCTCTGCAGAATAGCATATCCTTTCACTTTGGCCGGCTCCCAAGGTGTAATCACATAGGTCCTGCTAACCTTCCAACAGGTTTGATAACTGCCAAACCACTCTATGTTCACTGTGCCCAAGACCTTGGGGAGTGTGCAACATCACCTAATACTTAAGATTTCCCTAGGCATACATGCAACACAGGGGGACTTCAATGCACAGGGAAAGCCTCCTCAAAATAAAAGACTCCTCTCTCTGTCTCTGTCAAAATAGTTCTCTCCAAAGAGATTTCACCTGGCATTCACTCTCTCTCCCACCTTTCAAGAGGATCAGCTGTACAACTTTAGCCCAGATACTATTTCTCCCTTTTTCATGGGGGATCCCAGTATGGCAAAGAGGCTGGTGTCTTCCTGAGGGCTCCTCCCAACAATACTTAATACTAGCTCAGATCATTATCATCATCATCATTCAAATTGTGCCTTGGGCAACAGGCTTGAGGTTCATGGGTTTTGCTATATTAACACAGTATTATTTATTGTGGTGCAAACAACCATGTTGGTTGGGGGAAAAGTACCTGGATCTGGAGTCAGGAAGCTTGAATTCAATTGCTTACCTACCCTTGGTTAGTCACTAAATCTCTTTGGGCCTCCTGTTTCCTCATGTGTTAAATGAGGGGGTTGTGCTGGATGACCTCTGGGTCCCTTCTGGCTCTATGTCTATGATCCTACAAGCTGAATTTATACTGTTATGGTTTGTTATAATAAATGGATTCAACAGTAGACCAACAGGTCATACATCAAATGTTACCGTAAGTCTAAAGGAAAAAACAGAAAGGCTTAAACCACACGATCAGAAAGTGCAGAACCATGGAAATACTGTAATGCCATTAGAACACAAAATGACAAAAAACTAGCTCTTCAAAGACAGCTGGCTGATGTGGGAAAATCCTTCTATCTCCTGGCATAACGTTGCTAGGTGAGTCATCTCTGTGCAGTCAGACACAACTGCTTTCACTCTGATCCAACATCAAATAGACCCTTGTAACATGTCTGAGGAGAGGTAATATAACAAGCCTCTTCCTTATTATTAGCTCCTTCCTTATATCCAAAATGCCCAAGAAGCACAAAAACCCCTTTCTCCCCACAAAAGACTTAGGAAAACAGATTAAGAGAGTAGCCACCAGGAGGCCTGATATCGAATGTTTCAGACACTGTCCCCTACATTCGAATGACCTTAACTTAGCCCCAGAAGTTGGGAAAACACAACTCTGTCCCTTTATCACTGGAGAGGTGGCAAGGTTGAGGAATACTGCATGTACTGTTAAGAAATGATTGATGGGCTCATCAGCTCATTTTGTTGGATTGGGGTTTTTTTGCCTCCTTTTTTTATTTTTAAAAATCTTTGTTTCAAAGGAAGTCTCGCTGGATAGGGAAAAGGCAGGTTTGAGAATAAAGGTGATATAAAATCAAAACATATCGGTAAGATTTGTTTTTAAATGAGTAAGAAAAAACGCATAAAAGAGTCAGAGTTAGCACATGAAAGGAGACTGTGATCTTAAATCAGTCAACAATCACTCCCTCACTAACCATTTTTTCTGTCACAGACAGACAGACCCAGTTTGGGAAGCCCAAGGGACCTCTTCTCATAAAGTTTTCAGATGTATAAAACAAAATACACAGAATAACAAAGGAAATCAAATGTGCCAAAATAGTTATCAAAATATTAAAGGCAAAAATCTACAGATACCAGGTAAAGAAACCCTGCAGTGGAGTCAATTTTGTGATAGGTTAGGATAGTTAAGAGAGGAAGATAAACTGCTGCATTTTACTTCATATGGTCCTACTTTACAAACATTAAAGTACTATAAAAATGCTAGTTATTATTAATTATTATTAGTAGAGGAGGAGGAGGAAAATAAGAAGAGGAACAAACCAGTTAAAGAAATTTGCTGGAGTAATTCTGTTCTTCCTGACAAGACTTTCTTAACGGGTTGTTCTAAGAAGAAACCTCCCTTTCCCACGAGGCAGGCAGAATCTCATTTGTACTGCTTTAAAAACAGACCTCTCCAGAAAAGCCCACTTATCATAACCTGCTTTGTTACTTTTGCATCTCACACTGTTAAGTTAAAAATGAGACACAGAATTGATCTTACAACTAGGGGGGAAGGTGGTGTGGGGGAGGAGGGAGAGGGAGGGATGAAATTTCTCTCTTCTCATTCAAATTCATTCCCTTTAAAAACAGTCTGCTTTTGTCTCAAGTAGGCACGGGAACATTCTTTAACTCTGCTGCCAATGACACCACGAAAATTAAACACTGCTTTGACTCTATAGTCCCAACACAGGTTCCTGAATTTAAAACAGAGGGTTTTAAGTTGGAAACAGCAGCAGCTACTGGGGCAGGGTGTGTGTGTGTGTGTGTGTGTGTAATTAACCATATTCTACTATGATCTTCAAAAATGAAAGGTATCATTCATTTCCAGGGTTAGTTAACTGACAGCAGCACAATTCAATTCAACAAGTATTTCCTTACTACTTGCCGTGCGGAAGGTACTTGTTTGTGCCAAGTACTAGAAGGGACACACAAAAAAAGAAATCAGGCCTGATAATTGATCCCTGAGGTTAAGGACCTGGGTCATAGAGTTATAGAGTCTGATGGGGCAGATGAGACATATGTA
Source organism: Phalanger gymnotis (assembly GCA_028646595.1). Classification (NCBI taxonomy): domain Eukaryota; kingdom Metazoa; phylum Chordata; class Mammalia; order Diprotodontia; family Phalangeridae; genus Phalanger; species Phalanger gymnotis. The sequence goes on along the minus strand of CM053627.1, from coordinate 183,578,207 downwards.
AATATATATAAAACGAAAGAGAGTGTGTGTGTGTGTATGTGTGTGTGTGTGTGTGTGCGTGTGTGTGTTCAGATATTAAAGACCTTGGATGAATATCTGGAAGAAGGGTTGTATTATGATGGTTGCATTACGAACTCCTCCCCCTACCTTAGGCTAGAGAATGGTGCAAATAAAGCCCGGGTTACAGGTTTGATCACTCTGTATTCCCATTACTATACTCCCAGGCCGCAAGCTACACCCTAAGGAGCTGTCTTGAAAACATACATATGCTATTGAGGTCGAGCCAGGACAGGTCTGTGCAGGCCCATCTTTGCTACTAGGAAAATAACGATAATTCAGAGTACAACTGTCACTCCCGGTTCTAGGTAAAACTGTGACCTGGGTGAAATTTGTTTTCATGCTTCCAGTTTCATGGTCACCAACTACCCAGAAATTTGTTATTTTTTTATTTTGGGGGGCAGCAGGGTAGGGAAGAGGAGAAAGTGGGAGGGTGTGAAACTCATTCACACTAAAGTGTAAATGGCTGACAGTTTACAAGCACTACTCTCCTCTTTGAGATTTATATTTTAATCAGGGACTAAATCCTTAAGCGGGTAACAAGGTAGCTGGATGGAGAGAATGCTGGACCTGGGGTCAAGAAGACCTGGGTTTAAATGTGGCCTCCCATACTTCCTAGCTGTGTGACCCTGGGCAAGTCACTTAATCTTGTTTGCCTCAATTTCTTATCTGTAAAATGAGCTAGAGAAGGAAAGAGCAAAGCCTTCCGGCATCTGTGCCAAAAAAACTCCAAATGGATTCGTGAAGAGTCAGACACAACTGAAAGGACTGAACGACAAATCTTTACGATAAGCTTTCTGATACCATCTACTTGACCAAGTGAGAAAGATTTGGAGATGGGGAGGTTGGAGAGACTTCCTTAAAAAACAAAACAAACAAACAAACAAAAAAAAACCAAGCCACTTGCGTCTATTCATGGTCTAATAACAACAACTCATTCGGGGTCATATTTATGAATCTCTATCAATCTGTTGCTGTTATAGCTAAACGGACCATAGGATATTTAAATTCTATCAGAAGAACATTTAAAACACCATTCTGCCAATCAGTACTAAGGCCATGTGCTTATGACATCTAAAACGTGGGGTAGATGATAAAGGTAGTTCTCAAATTACTCCTAAAGGTTTGTATTAGTTTGCCCGCAAGTCAGAATGCATTTTCTCATAGAAACCATGCCCACTGCTATATGCCGTTCTCAAATAGGTGTTCTTAAACCTGGGTTCTATGAACTTTTTAAAATAGTTTGATAAATGATTTCTATATAGTCAACTAGCATTTACTAAGCACCTACTATGTATCAGATACTATGCTGAGCACCGGGAATACAAAGAACAAAAACCCATCCCTGCTCTCATGGAGCTCAGATCTAACAAGAGAGACAACATACAGACACCTACGTACAAACAAGCTACACAGAGGATAAAATCAGTGTTAACCTCAGAGGCGAAGAGCTAAGATTAAGGAAGACCAGGAAAAGCTTCTTAACCTAGATCTGAAGGAAGTCAGGGAAGCTAAGAGACTAAGCTGAGGAAGGAGACCATTTCAGGCCCAGAGGAGTGCTCTCAGGAGGAACAGCCAAGAAGCCTGCGTCCCTCAAGCATAGAGTACAGAGCAGAAGGCCTAAAAAAACTGACTAGGTTTCCTTTGTAATTATAAATTTTAGGTTATGCATTTAAAAGCCTTTTCTGAGATGGTGTCCCTAGGCTTCATTATATTGTCAAAGCGGTCTATAATATACACAGAGGTTAAGAACCTCTGACTGAGAAGAGTAATAAGTGTTAGGGAGGAGCAGAAACTCTCCAGGGGAAGAGAGAGACTCAGGGAGAAGCTTGTGGGCTTGTAAAAAAAACACCGGGGACAAGTATGCTCAATTATACTTTTCCTGGTCTAGCACCATACCTTGTTGTGGCCCTGATACTGAATCATTCCGCCTTTCTTAAACCTTGAGAATTTCACCTCTGTTTCTTCCCCTTTGGGTACAGGTTAGTTAGAAAAGTGTCAGAACCTTGACCCTGGGTATTTCTCATTTCAAACATGATCCACCAGGACTAAGGAGAGATAAGGGTGTTCTTATGGCTAAATGGGCATTTGGGGCTGGAAGGCAGGAAGTGAAAAGGAAGAAAGGAAGAGAAAGCTAGAAATGTGCATTATAGTTCAGGGCCTCAGTACAATGCTTGATCTACTCAATAACACTCTCCCCTGCCCCCCTGCAGGTCAGTTAACTTTTAGTGTCCCAGGTACCTCTCTGGGCCTAGAATCTGCAAAACAAAAACTGGGCAGAAATGAAGTTTCCTAAACCAGGCACTGGAAAATGTTTATCAAAATAAATATATAAGGAGATAGTTTTAATATGTGGTTTTCTAAGTCAATGTGTGGCCTGTAGGGATCTGTTTCTATTTAAGTTTGACAAATGTCCTACATCAATGAAACTACTGATGCGGAACCATGACCCACACCATCCCACTCCCCTGCCTTTTTTGGCCAAGTGATATAATAGGTATGTAGATCTCTATCTGCAGGGGCACCATTTCCTACCAATTGTTGCCTGAGGACTAATGACTTGCCAAGGGTCACACAGTTTCTATGTGTTAGAGGTGGGATTTGAGCCCAGGCTGTCCAAACTCTGAGACTGGCTCTCTGAGATACTACTCTACCCAAAACATAGCAGCAGACGTTGTGTCTGAATGAATTAAAAAATAAGTAAACAAACCAGCAAAGCAGCTCATGATTTTTGTAATAAAAATCTGTTCTGAAGAACCGAAACAAATAACTGGACCCCTCCTCTTCCCTCTTTTTGAATAGGTTCAGTTTCATGTATTTAAAAAAAAAACAACTCTGCTCTCTCTTCCCCAATTAAAACACCAACATGTTTACTTTGCCATAAAGATTAAGATATAAATTGAAAAGTACAGGAGAACTCTCTTACTGCTGGTTGTTTAAAATAAACAAAACAAAACATTTGTTTCCTAAACCTGAATTGGAGCCAAGAGGATATAATCCCTACTCAGTGACTTACTGCCTATGTGCTCTCAACTAATCTCTCTCTGAACCTCAGTTTCCTGCCCTGTAAAATAAAGGAACTGGATTAGTGACCTACAGGATCCCTTCCTGCTCCTGGGTCCCCAGCAGGTCCCCAGTGTACCTTCTGCTCCAAACTGGTCTCTGCTCCTGCCTTTCATTTCACCTTTTCCACCTTGCCTTTGCCCACCCTCATCAAGAAAGCTTCCCCAAAAGCTTAGAGGCTCCTTGTTACACTAATGGTCTGCATCCCTTAGGGACTCTTCTTGGATTAAATTAGCATTCTTTACATAGGAGGTCACCCAACAAGTCTGCTGTGGTCAAGGAAAAAGATGAAATAAAAAGTCAAGAAGAAAGAACTAGGTAAGCACCGATGCCAAAACAGTTCTAATGGAAAGTGTTCTGGGTATGTGAAATCTAACACGAATTCAAGAGGGTTGTTCACTTCTGTCAGAGAGATTCAGAAGAGACAATGATGTTAAAACAAAATAAGTCAACAAGACATCAGCTGCTGCTGCTGAGGACAATGCTATAAAACTATTGGGGGGAAATGGAGAAACACTGAGATTATTTAAAAAAAAAAAACCTAACCAACTGTTCTGGATATGTGGAGTCACACATTCTGAACATACAGAGAACTTTATTTCCCCAGCAGAGATCGTGAAATGAGAGGGTATTAAAAAGAAAGCATCAACAAAAACTTTAAAAAGAGGAAAAACAGTGAAGTGACTCGTCCAATACAACACAATCAGTAAGCAGAGCCACGATTTAAGTTCATATCTTTTGACTTCAAGTTCAGTTACCTCTCTGAAGAAAGTTCTCTTCTCTTCTCTTGGAGGAGGGGCCAGCTTCCCATTAGAACATTAACATAGAAAAGGAAAATTGCAAATGTTGGAGGATGTGGAAAAACTGGAACACTAACACATTGCTGGCAGAGTTGTGAACTAGTCCATTCTGGAGAGCTGACTAGGAACTACACCCAAAGGGCTACAAACCTTGTGTACCTTTTGACCCAGCAATACCCCTAATAAATTTATATCCTGGAGATCAAAGAAAAGGGAAAAGGACCCATTTGTGCAAAAATATTTATAGCAGTTCTTTTTACAGTGGTAAAGAATTAGCAATAGAGGGAATACCATTAATTAGCGAATGGCCAAACAAGATGTGGTGTATGATTGTGATGGAATGCTATTGTGTTAAAAGAAATGATGAGCAGGGTGGTTTCAGAAAAACCTGGGAAGACTTACATGAACTCATGCCAAGTGAAGTAAAAAGAACCAGGAGAACACAGTGTACACAGTAGCAGTATTGTAAGGATAATAAATTGTGAATGATTTAGTTACGCTGATCAAGACAATAAACCAAGATAATTCCAAAGGGCCCATGATGAAAAATGCTATCCACCTCCAGGAAGAGAACTGATGAACTTTGAGTGCAAACAGAAGCATACTTTTTAGAATTTTTTAATCTTTTTTCCAACAGCTAATATAGAAATATGTTTTGCATGACTGTGCATGTGTAATAAATATTAAATTGCTTGTCTTCCCAAGGAAAGGGGAAGGGCAGGAGGAAGGGATAGGATTTGGAACTCAAAATTGAAAAACAAGGAAGGTTAAACATTGTTACATGTAAATTGTGAAATATTTAATAGGGAAAAAAAGAACAGGGGAGCCTTACACCATTCTATTCTCTTAAACTGAGTTACAGAGCGCAAATGGTAAATGATCGCTGAGCCACTCCACTGAAATCCACTAATCCAGGTCTATCATAATTGAGAAGGAAGAGGACAGAATCACAAGGATGCTGACTTGATTTTTAAGATCACTGCTAGAATGCCACTGCGACAGGTGGTATTTTGAACTGAATATTCTACTGTATCCTGAGACCAATAGTAACTGACCACATAGCTACCATGAATCGAGTTTCAAAATAAAACAAAACAACAGTACAGCAAATAGTTTGTTAAGGGCAGTGAAATAGGTGGATGGAGTGCTCAACCTGAAATCTGCAAGTCCTGAGTTCTAATGCTGCCTCAGTTGTGTGACACTGGGTAAATCACTGAACCTTTCTGATGACCAGTTTTGTCACTATAAAATAAGAATAACTGCGCCTGCCTCCCAGGGATATTTGAGGATTAAATGAAATAATTCATATGAGGTTCTTTGCCAACTTAAAAGTACTATATAACTGATTGATTAGGGTCTTTCACAATTTTCGTCATGACTGTTCCAAGCTGAATATGATAGATGAAGACTGATCTCCACATCGGAGTACAGATTTAACGTCCAGTTACTCTTATTTATTCTACTTTTGCCTGCTATCTATAAAGTCTATGCCTGAAAGTAGAACGGTGCCGTCAAGTCTTGGAACTGGAGTTGGGAAGAGTGTTTTTGCTAGGGGAGTGGGAGGTGAGGTGGTGGTATTGGCACAGGACACTCATCTGAGTCTCAGTTCCCTTGGCTGGACTACGAGTCCTCTGAGGCCTCTTCCAACTTAGAATCTCTGAAGCCTGATGATCACAACTCTTGATCTTGCCATCCACCCTAAGTATTTCACTTTCACGTTCATGAATTCTGAAATTCCTTAATCCAAGTATAATCTTATAATTGTGTCTTTCCCTCTGCTCCTCTATCTGAAGAAATTTTTTTAAATCATTCTATCTTTCCTCCTGCTTTACAACCCTTAACACTTATCCCTAGTTCTTCATCCCCATGGTTACCTACAAACCCTCTACACCCTTTAATTCTTTCCCAGGCCCTTACTCTTACACTAACTTGTCTCTCCTTCTTTCTCTAATCTCAACCCCTTGTTAAACCATTTAAACTCTATACTAGCTTTTAGACCTGGGTCTATTGTCCCCTTATTCTATTGCCGACCGTGCCTTACAAAATCCCAACCTTGGATTACTCCTCCTGTCTTCACTCTTATTCTCATGGTACTCAATGGAACTGGAGAATAATCAAGAAACCGTGTTGACTGGGTCCACTACAAATTTATGTTACATAATCTCGCTGCGGCAAGGCAATCCAAACCTATGTCCCCTTTTCTCTGGACCTCTGCGTAGTATCTCTCATCGAGAGTAAGTTTCCTGAGAAGTAGAGAAAAAGGTAGCGAGCCCCTCCTCTCTGAGTATCAATTTGACAATATAGGCAGAACCTCATTTTAATAAAAATGCAGATGAAGAAAACTGAGATTAGAGACTCCCAAGGACTTGAGCCCAAGGTCACAGTCAAAACTTAGCTCCCCTATCAAAACAGTGCAATTCCACCAAGACTGTAATCCCTCTTTAACTTAGTGGTTAAGTCTTTAATAGGCGCTTGAGGTTAAGAGAGATGCCAGACCATGATTATACAGCTAACGTGCATCTGAGGCAGGATTTGAACCCTTGTTTTTCAGGTTCCGGGACCTGCACTCTTAGATACCGCGCTTCCCCTCTGTAGCCACATCTTATAAAAAATAAAAATCTATTAAGAATAAATCAGTAAGTATTTATCAAGCACGTACTAGTCAGCATTTATTAAGAACCTAATGTGCCAGGCACCGTGTTAAGTGCGGAGGATATGAAGAAATGCAAGATGACAGTTCAGGCCTGCTCTCAACGAGCCTAATGAGGGAAAAATTATATATTAGGCTGGGGATATAGAGACAAAAATGAAATAATCCCCTTCCCTCAAGAGGCTTACATTCTATCAAGAGGATACATATTTGTAGTGCACTGACAATAGTGTTAAAGTTACAAATATAATCATACCCTCTGATCCAATAATATCCTTGTTGTGGATATACCTAAAGTGTTATAAAAAGAAGAAATGTTCCATAGAAGTGTTGTGTTCATCCCCCCCCCCAAAAAAAAAGGGCGGGGGGGGGAGGAGGAGGAGACCTAAATGTCCAATAATGGGGGAATGATTAAATGGTGATATATTACTGTAATGGAAAACTGTAGTATAATTTTAGAAGTTATGAGAGGAGAGAGCTAGCAAAGCTTGCTGGACAGAGTTGATGCAAGGCTGTGTGATCGTGCGTGAGTCACCTTTCAGTGCTCTAGCCAATTTTCTAAGACTATAAATCACAGAGAAACTGACGACTGTATTGTAACTTCCTCATCCGGGAGTTCTCTATATCAATGCAATAACAGGTCTGGCTCCTATCCCTAAATATAAGAAATACAAAAAGTCCATTAACACACCCCTAAACCACTAAAACCCCCACATCTTATTCAGGACAACTGGAGTCCAATGGTGCCTTCCTCCATCTTGGACTTGTGAAGATGACTTTTTTACTCAAGTCTATCATTCCTAACTGAATTTCACCTTCCCTTTAGAATGTCAGCTCATTGCTTTTATTTCATTCTTCATCCTTACATGTCCCAGCACAGTGTCTGGCATATGGCAGGTGACTAATAAAATTCTTATTAATGCTTTCAATATTCCAGTCTTCAAGATCATTTTGGATCCTGTCATCCAGTGTATCAGGCACCCCTTCCATTTTGATGGCATCTGGAAATCGATGAGCCTATCTACTCTGTGTTATAAATGTGCTAAAGATCACAGGACCAAACCCCGATCTCTGGGGTTCTCTGCTGGGGACTTCCTGTTGTGGTGACTTTGAACCATCAACATTTATTTTTTGAACCTACACATCCAACTGTCTCCGTCCTCTCCACAAGAAGAGAGTGAAACACTTTCTCAAAAGCTTTGCTAGAATTTTGATCACACAACATCCACAGCTCTGCCCCCTCATCCAGTAGTCGAGTGATCCTGTCAGAAAAAGAAACAAGATTAGTCTGGAGTGACCTGCTCTTGATGAAGCTATTCTGGGAGTAAATGAAATAGTACTATGATAATTTATGCATTGAAATTCATTTAAATGCAAATGATTACTAAGCAAATGTAGTTCTTTTTCTTAGAACAAATAGTTCTATTTGTACTAATAGCTAATGTGAGATTCTTTTTAAAAATTTAAAAATAAAATTCAAACGAGTGTAGATCATGGATTACTAAATGGATTTCTCATAATCTTTTCAGCTCTAAACCCTATAAACCTATTGAACGATACCTAAAATTAAAAAAAAAACACTGAAAGAAAGGATTACTATGTTTGTGCACTGTACCAGAAGAACATCATCCATGTCAAATATATGCCACCTGATGAATTAATAACAGGGGATTTGAACACATACACATCAACCGCATAGAAATTTGGTTAATATAATGGCTTAAATACATGTTGGCAAAGAGAATCAATGTGGGCTGTTAGTTAAAACAGGAGTCTCTAAAATTTTTTGACCATGCACTCTAAGAGAAAAGGTTTAAGAACATGTATTCCCACTACATGAGCATTTATAAATTATATACATATACTGCTGTGCTGATATATTAGGTATATTACAAAACACATACCAAAAATAGAAATAGAAAAGGGTCATCTAAAGATAAAATAAGCAATATATGAATAGCAATTCAGTTTTATTAAGTTAAAAAAAACTTTTTGCCCTCATGAAAAATATTATTTAAAATATTTTTATTGCCGGCATTGTGACTGAATATGCCATTGGAAAGTGTGATTCGAAGTTTCATTTATTTTACTACTTGGTTTTCATGGCTGTCTCAGCTGAAAAGGATCCCTCACAAAGGTGCTGGAAGAAGTGCATCACTGGCTGCACTTACTAAAAATTGATACTCCTTTTTCAATCCTATCCAACGGCTTTTGTTGAAATTTGGCTGGAACATTTCCATCTTCCCTGCTGTCAATCAGTTGCTCTTGCAAACTAATTAGAAGGTAGTGCATTTAAATGTATTTTAACAAATAGATTCAAAGCCCTCTGGAAATTCTTCATTTGGAAGACTTTTAAACAGGTTATTAAATTCAGTTTTCAGGTTTGTTTGTTTTAAAGCTTATTAGAAGCAGCACTGCATAAAAAAGTTGGTCTTGAAGGCTGAAAGCCTTGGATTCAAGTCCTACCTCAGACACAAACTGTCTCGTGAAACCCCAGGCAAGTCACTTAACCTTGAAATGCTCAAGGTAACTATAAAGTTGTAAAGAAGGTGCCTTACACCTGGATTAATGGAGGGAATTTCCTCATCTGGGAATTTCCTATACCAATGAAATCATAAGCCCAATCAGTCCCTTTTTTTAGTATGCAGATGTGGATCTTTTAGGGGTGATACACATCATTTTCAACAAATTTTGAAATGTCTTGCTGGTTTGACACACAAATCTCAACTTCTGTCCTACAACACATAGAAATGCTTGTTTTATTTGATTAGCCAAGTTCAGAACAACAAATAGGTCAGGCCAATTGTAATGACTTTATACTATCATTAACTAATCTCTCCTATACACTTAGGATGGGGCTCAGAAATAATGACAGTGGATTTAAATGCATTTCAAATAACCTTGATAATTTAAAGTTTGGTTTTTTTTTGCTATCTTCTTGCCAACAGAGAATCATGGCTGGCAGAGACCTTGAACTTGGAGCAGGAGTGCTGTTCAGACATTTTCTTATAATTTGCTTACAACTGCACTATTAGTCTTGTCTCCAAGATTCACAGACTCTTTGCAGGCATCTTTTTAAGCCACTGGTCTATTTTGTGAGGGTTAGTTTAGTTAAAACTATAAACATAATCTGTTAAATCATTAAACCAGGGAACCTAATATGGTTAAAGCACATGAACAAGTGAGGAGAGAATGTGTCAATTCCACTCTGTTCTGAAACTTGTGCCTCGTGACACACACGTGTCTGAGTAAAGATATCATTCTCAACCTGATCAAAGATTAATTAGCGTTAAATTTTTTTCTTCTTTCCGATAAAAATCAGATAGACAAATAAACCAAATTTGAAGTTCTAATACCTTTTCACACCCCGAAGATGGTGGAGCATACATATTTCATTTGGAGATCACAGAATGAGAATATGTAAACAGCGTCCTCTTACAGGACTACATGATATCATCGTAGAGGTTAAAATAGGTTTCTACTTTGTACCACATGTTTCACCTATCTGCCTGTCAAGGATGAATAAGTATAAAAGTTATGGTTCTTTTGGGGCTTTCATATTTTGGAAGACCACAGGCTGCTTTGATTAGCAGCAAGTGTAGCTATGCCTACTTTATACTGCATCGTATACAAAGTGTCCTTTGACTACAGTCCTGTGGAGACCATGCTGCCTAATTCTCAAATGCTTCCCTACCTTCTCTAAACTTGAGGTCAGAAAATACTTCTGAGGGCTCTCTTCCTTGCATGCCATTTCTTAAGTTTTTGATACAAAAATATCTATTTTTTTTCTAATGAACTGAGGCAGGGTGAAAGGAAGAACAATTTATACAATAACAACAGTGTGAAGACAAACAACTTTGAAAGATTTAAAACTGATCAACGCAAGAGCCAACCGAGATTGTGGAGGACCGATGATGCAGAAGAACGCATGTTTTTGGACGTGGCTAATGTGAGAATATGTTTTCCTTTACTACACAAATCTTTTAAGAGCTTTATCTTTTCTTCTCCAATGGGAGAGAGTGGGAGGGAAAGAAAATAAATGCTTATTCGTTAAAAAAAAAAATACCAAGTGAGTGTTTACTTCCTAGAGTTTTCAAGGCAGTGCTTGACAGAGCCACTAGACACACACTCGGTGGATGCTACTGCTGTTGCCTAAAGTTATGGCAGATGTCTTTGTTATCTCTGACCATGTTGCTTACCCTGATGGACTAGAACAAGGTTCCTCAAAGTGCGGTCCAAAGACAACTGAGAGTCATCAAGGTCAAAACTATTTTTATAATACTAAGACATTACCTATTAAAATACCCTCTCCTGCCTTTTCTAACTATGTATCTGTGTGAGGCTAAATTATCTTCACCAACTTTAACCAAAACAATGTATCACAACAAACTGAATGTAGAAGCAGATGAGAATCTAGTTGTCTTCTGTTGAGCCAGACATTAAAGAAATTTGCAAAAATAGGTAAAACAATGCTACTTTTCTCACTTTTTTTTGTTTGAGAAAAGTTTTTTAATGGAAATATGTTGTTAATTATGTTAGCATATGAGTTTGTTATTTTTATTTTAAATGAATTGATAAATTTTATCAGTTTTCATTTCTAATATAATAAATACTACACAAAAGCTCTTTGAAGTCTTCATTAATTTTCAAAGAGTGTAAGGAGGTCCTGAAATTAAAAAGCCTGTTAGAAAGATCCCTGACACTCTAGGACTTTGGCCTGGGAAGAAAGTACGGGTGACTGGAGGTTGGAGGATGTCAAAAGGCAAAAGGAAAAAAAATTCTATTCTTCATCATTTCTTTCAGTCACTGCTTATCACAAAGGGGCCAAATATGGATACATTCACACTGTAATTTATATAGAAACAGTTTAAAACTTTGATCTTTTTTGTTATATTATGTTAAAAGATGCTACCCACAAGGTTATATCCTTGATCCTCTGGCTCTTTTTATTCTATGCTATCCGTCCCTTGGCGATCTCATCCACTTCTATGGCATCAATTATCACTTGTAATGATTTTGGATGGCTCCCAAATCCTTCATCTCCATACCCATCTCTACCTATCATAGAGCTCCAGGAATCTATTACAGCCTACTAGATTTTTCCTTTCTCAGTGTCCTCCACATATCCAAAACTGAATTTATCTGCTCCCTATAAACCTGTACCTTTCCTCCCCTAATAATTTTTCCTTTTCTTAAAAAAAAATGATGGTGCTGAATTATATGTACTAGAAAATTTCATCGTAAACAGATCACCAAGACATTATTGCTTTGGGTCACTGGCTGGGGCTTAAACATACTGCATGAATTTTTGTGATGGGCATAGGGATTTGCAATGAATTTTGCAATATCCCTTTAAAAAGAGAAAAGAGAGGCAGCTTTGGCAGAACAGACAGACAGCCGACCTCAAGTCAAGAAGGCCTGGGTTCAAAGTTCCTCTTCTGAACACATACTGTGTAACTGGGTAAATCACTTAACCTCTCAGCAACTCTCAAAGAATATAACTTACAAAGCGGGTCTTATCTATCCCAGTAGAGGGTGTTTTTGTATGAGGAGTTTCCTACATGGATGAAATAATAACAGGTTTGGTCCAAAAAAAAAAACCCTAAAAAACCCGAAAACAACAAAAAATAATAAGGGAATAGCCATCTTTTCATTCTTATGACTACTATGAACAAAAATAGCATCTGACTATGGATATTTTTATTGTGTCAGAAAATAGCCAAAACTTTATATATTATATACATATATATAGTGTGTATGTATACATACACACACGTGTGTATATGTACATCTCCACATATACGTATGTGTATTCACACATATGTATATATACACATACACACATATATACACATATACATACACACACACACAGATAGCTAGCTAGCACAGTGGACAGGGTCCTGGACTTAGTGTCAGGAAGACCCGATTTTAAATCTGGCCTCAGACACTTACTAGCTTAGAGTGACCCTAAGCAAGTCATTTATTCTCTGTCTGCCTCAATTTCCTTGACTATAATATGAGGATAATGATAGCACGTCCCTCCCTCCCTGGGTTGTCGTGAAAATCAAATGTGATAGAAAAGGAAAAATATTCCTTGCCTTCAAAGAAAGCCACACACAGTTTAATGGAGGAGATGTCCTTGACCAGTAAACTTACAAGATAAATACAGAATACATGGAAGGTAACCTTGGAGGAGAATGCACCCTGGGATGAAAATTAAACAAGCTGTATTTTAAAATAGCAATAATGTCAGAAGAAAACAGAGGCACTCCTCATGTGGCCAGCTGTGCTCTAACACAGTCCCTTGAAAAGGCCAACTGGATGATGAGAAAAAAAGCTGTCCTCCTCGTGGGTAGGGATGGGGAGCCAGGGGGGATGTACAGTTGCCTACTATACTGACACTACTATCATGGATCATGACCCCCAAACATCAGGATTTTATCTCCAATTGAAGCCACTCAACCCTGATGTTCTGAGTTTCCCAGATTGAGACGAGGAAGGGCATATTAACTGTTTCTGAATTTTATCATGGTCTCAGCAGCACAAAAATGCTTCAAATATTGAAGGGACATTCAAGTAGCTCTAACCTTTTGCTGTTTCTTTCAATTACTTTGATGAATGATGATCAGGTCTATAAGGAATGAAAGCCTTGGGTTAAAAGAAAACTCCAAAACACTAGCTTCTTTCCCTAAATATATACTCTTTTTTTCCTTCATATCCTTGCCTCTAAATTGTATTCTTCTGAAATAATCTGTATGGTTATCTATCTATACGAATATGTGTATATATGTATATTATTCATAAAGCATTAGTTATTTTCAGACACAATAAAAAGATTAAAATATCCATAGTATAAAAAATTTTAAATTCAGAGTGGTTAGGAATTAGTAGATTTTTGTAAGGTACCACCTCTTTAAGGTGCTGCAGGTACATATGGAACAATTTAGAGTTGAAAGGGATATTCCACTAAAGGACAACTCTGGGGCAGCTCTATGTTGCTGTTTATAGTAAGAATATATGCCAACTGATTGGCAGAGAGACTTCAGGGGCAGAAGCAGAGGAGAGAGATGAGGCAAGAGGAAATAAAGGGGGGGACTTTAAACGGTGATATCTGGAACTGTTGAAATGTGGGGAAAAGACGGCAGCTCAACATGCCCTTTGCCTTCCAGTGTCTGTATTCTCAGACACTACTAAGAGTAGACTTAACGGGAGAGACCATTCATTCTCTTCCCAAATGAGCTGAGATTTATTCTTGTTCCCATTTTGCAAAGTCCCCCAAAACTCTTGCGTATTCTATTGATGAAATGGATCTGTATGCCTTCCCAGAATCCCAGTTTTACTTATCTGCTTTGATAGTCTATATTTGCTCACTGGCCTTTTGTGTAATAAGTGTATAGTGGGAAGGGTAGCTAAGCCAGTCAGTTACCCTCTGGTTCTTGAGTAGAATTATCACTCCTACACCTGGTTAAATAACAAAGCAAAACTGCTAAAATACATAATAAAGAAACACTGTTTTCAGATGGAGTTTGAGCAGTTTTTCTCAAACCAAAGTTCTTTTCTTACTCCTTTCAGGCACCAAAATATTCATCTGTGACAGAGGCTACTAACTTACATCCTTTGCCAACTGATTTGAATTGTTTTATTTACATAAAAGTACTGTGAACTGACACACCCTAAAGGAACAATGCATTTGTTAACACTCTTGTTAGCTGAACATTGCCATAGATACCATACACAGATCACCAATCATCAGAGAATTGGAAAAGGATAAAATAGCAAACACTGACAGCACATCACACCTCATGTAAGGTGATCCGTCATCCAAGGATCAGGAGTGGCACTGCAGGGTAGCACAGACCAGTAGAGTAATTCTAACACTAGCCATATGCCCCTGGGCAAGTTATTTGACTTCTGAGCCAGCAAGGTGTGATAATATTTGTTATTGTCTACCTTACAGATTTCTTGTGACAAAAGCATGTGGTACCCCTCAAAGCACTAGAGCAGGTTCCATAACCTTTTTGTGTGTGCCATGGAACCCCTTTGGCAGGATGGGAATAAATGCTTAAGAGAAATGTGTGTCATTATGGTTATCACCAAGTGTCAATTTGATTTATGTTTAGAAGAATGTGGTGAGACTAGACTGTCCCATCCTATGACATGCCCTGAAAGTGGCTTGCTTAAATTAAATTTTCCGTATCAGTTAATTTACTTGTCACTGCTCTCTCTTATAAAACCAGAATGGTAGGATGGAGTCAGGTCAGTCTTGCAATCAGGAAGACTAGGGTTCAAGACCTGATCACTTAACTGCTTGGGTGGAAGTTTAAGATAATTATAATACTCTTAAGATTACAAATGAATTGCTGACCCTGGGCACTTCCCGGAATAATGAAATCACAGTTCCAGGTAAAAATGAGATAAAATGAAAATAAAACATAGTGGGGTAAACCCCTGATAATCAGATAAAATGACAGAACATTGAACAGAACCAGGGCGGGGGGAAGGAAGGAAACCCTAGAAATCAGATAAAATGAAATTAGAACTCTGTGTGTGTGTAGGAGAAATGCTGGTAATTAGAGAAAATGAAAGTAGAAACTAGTTGGGTGGGGAGAAAGCCTGGTACTTTTAATTTTCTGGTTGTTTGGATTCCAAATAAAAAGGAATTTGGTTTTTGAAAAATGAAAATGAAAAACGCTACTTTTCCAAAGCAGTGCTCTCAACATTTCACTTTATTTCGCTGAGGATGGGAAGAAATTATAAAGCAATATTCTAGCCAAATCACCACTGGACTCTGATAGTTTTACTTAGTTAAAGGTTTAGAGAGCAGCTCGGTGTTTTCTTCTCATTCATAGTGGACAAATCTACCCCAAATAAAGCTTATCTCATTTATGCTGATGTTAGACTTCAAAGTACACCTGAAGCCATTCCAAAAGGCCAAGACACTTGTGACTGTCTGGAATGGGATTCTGTACCAACAGCTCAGTGACAAATCCCAGGCAAGGTTCTGACCATGAGAGATTAGAGGTCTCTGTCCCATGCAAGATTGAAGTGATTTTCTCTTCCTCTTCCCCAAAGTAGCTAGACTGCTTAAAAGTGTTCAAATTTGTCCACCTTTTTGTAAACTCCTTCAACAAGTATTATGACTCTGTGGTCCTCTTGTAGGTATGTGTGTAGTAGGGGGCAGGGGTGATGATATTTTATGGAGGCAGGACTCTCTAATCTGCTAAAACTGCCAACTAAACATTCTGGCTTGCTTTGACTACTCTGGGCAAGTTGCTGAACCAGAGCTCTGTTCTTCAGTTTCAGAATGATGGCCTCTGACATCCCTTCTGACACAATTTACTGTAAAATGAGGGGAGCTGGATTTGATGACCTTTAAGGTCTCTTTCCGCTCTAAATCTCTGATCCTATGTCAGATCTTCCCCTTAAAATTGCCCCAGAATCCCAATAATCAACTTGTAACATTCCATGTGGAGAAAACGAAGGGGTAGTAAATAAAAGTCAGGATCTGGCATCATGAACACCAGTGCTTCTGAAATCTTGCCCTTGCCAAATAGGAGCAAGTAAGTCATCCGACCTCTGAGGTGACTCAAACATAAGCTAGGATATAAGACATCGATTTGTTTAGGGATGTTTTTTGCCCTCCACTATAAGCCTAAGCAAGCAGTAAGCCAGATGAGCTCAGTATGAAGTACAGACTTTAGGGAGCCGTATTATTTTGCAAATTACAATTTCTCTCCACTAAATAGGTCACTGATCATCAAAAGAATGTGGCCGCTCTTGTCCTAAATTCACTGAGCAGGACTAGGATGATATGGTGATAATGCTTTTGGCAGAAATAGGGAAATTTGGAGGAGCAGGTTCACTTATCTCTATGCAGATGACTTCCAAATTTACATACCTAGCACTAGACTCTCCCAAGCCTCTAGTCCTAAAATGTCTGCTGGACATCTCCTTCTAGATGTCCCATTAACATTTTAAACTCAATATGTCTAAAGAAAAGTAAACTGTACTTATTAAAAAGGTCTGCAGTTTCATGCACAAGTTCATCTGTGTGTATGTATATTACATACATATATGAGAGAAGCAAGAGTGGATGTGGACACACACAGGAAAAGACTGATGACATGGGGCAATGGGACAGACTGAGTGAAGACAGAGATGGAGGGAGGTGGGGGGAGGGAAGGAACAGCAAAGTTCTCTCCCAGGGAGGTCTTCAGCTAAGCCCCTGATCAGAGATCTCTGTGTATCTGTTCTTCTACCTTCTCTTGGAGGGTTTTTGGGGGTTTTTATTTAGTTGGGGGAGGGGGTGGGGTTGAGAGGCTACTGAGCATGAAGTTGAGGGGCAAGAGCAGAGAGAAAGAGAGCACAGAAATGTACAATAAAGTTAACATAGGTGTTGTTTTTGGAATGTGGATTTCTTTCAGAATTCTTTATATATAGTCAAATCTGCATAATGCAAATTATGTAAAGAACACTGTGTATAGACAGTTTTTGCTTTACAGAATAAAAATAAATTTTTTTAAAAATTAAAACATGTTTGAAAGCACAATTCCATCTTTCCCCTTATATCAGTACCTCCTCCAAACTTCCCTATTTCCGTCAAAGGCATTAGCAGCACTGTCACCATAACATCTCAGGCACCTAGGTTTTCAACCTCTGAATCATTCCCACCTCTTCCCTCTCCCTTACCCCATCATATTCAGTTGCCAAGTCTCTCTCTACAAAATGTTTCTTATCTATCTTTTTCTCTACTTACACAGCCATCCCTTAATACCTTTGGCCTTGGCTAGTGTAAAGTATAATAGCTTCCCAGTTGGGTCTCCAAGGTTCTAGTGTCTCCTCTCTCTAATCCATACAAGTGACAAAATGATTTTCCTAAGACATAGATCTGAACATGTCGTTCCCCTATCCAAACCATTCAGTGTCTCCTTGTTGTATCCAGGATAAAATATAAATTCAAGCTGTCATTTAAGGTTCTCCAACAATAAGGTTCCCACCAATTTTCCCGAGGCTGAATCAGTATACCATTCACACTCTTGGTTCCAGGCAAACAGGACAACTAGACGTTGAATAAACGCCTCGAACCTGGCATTCCACCTTGTGCCTGTGCATTTGCAGAAGCCATCCTCAGAGTCTATAATGTATTTTCCTTATCTCTGCACCTTAGAATCCTTCTCCTCCTTCTAGGCTCTGCTCAATTGTCACCTTCTCTGTGGAAGCATTCTGGAGCTCCTTGTTATCTTCATATATTCAATACAGAAGAATATAAGCTCCTAGACAACAGGGTCTTGTGCATCTTTGTATATCCAGGGCCTACTATAGTGCATGGCACATGGTAGGTGTTTAATAAAGTATCCATTGATCTGAATCTGAATTCCTAGTATATTCTATTTCATATGCATGGGATCACAGAATCATAATTCTAGATATGAAAAGGACCTCAGATTATCTAAACATATTAAATCTGTCTGACTAATCGGAATCTTTTATTTTCTAGAAAATAACAAACAGAAACACTAAATTTATATTCACAGACACACCTTAGCTGAGCAGGTAATGTGTGTGTGTGTGTGTGTGTGTGTGTGTGTGTGTGTGTGAACACACACACATTTGTTATAGTCTATATCCAATGAATATCTATAGCAAAGAAGATCAGCAAACCATTGTTTGTTTCTCCTTCTAGTCTCAGGACAGCAGTTTGTTGGTTTAGGGTCGTATTTTTATTAGGTAGCAGGTTCTCCCTTCATTAGGTTAATGGAAATGTGTCTGTATTTCACCTAGAGAGACACACTCAGATAGCAGGCATTTCTAATCATCTAATTATAGGGTCATAGATTTTGAGCTGAAAGGAACCTCAGAGCCCATCTAATTCAATGAGGAAAGACTCAGAGGCTAAGTGACGTACCTAAGGTCACACAGAGAATAGAAACAGGATTTGAACTCAGGTCCTAAATCATTACTTAAACAAAGAATTATCCCTGAGGATAATTAGGAACAGAAGCACATTTTATGATTTTGCTATCTGTCTTTTCCTTTTGCCTAAATAGCTGATTTATTTCCAAATAAACCCAAACAGCAAATACAGGAATCAAACAAGCCAAGTGGGAACACCGCTGAGTTCAGTTAGAGAGGTATATTAAATTGTCTTCATTTTTTACACAATTTTTTTTATATTTAAGACATGCCTGCTTCAAATAAGATCCTTATCTCGACTTAGTAATAACACAAATATTAACTTGTACACTACACTTTCTAGAAACTAGAAGATTCCATTAATGCAGACAAATTCAAGTTCAACAGTTATTAGCCTCATGTAAGCAGGAGAAAACGGCCTGACTTTTCTAATCCCAAGAGGGGACACCGAGTGACCAGATAGAAAACTAGTTTGACTTGTTTATAAAGATAGTCCCTATGGCTGTCATAGAGAATAAACGTGGAATCCTTTTTCTAAGCCATTCTGTATGATCACCACACTTATGATAAACAAAGGGGACTAAAGGGTAACTTCAATTTAGAATCAGATAGCATCTATTTAAATCACAATCACCAAAGGGAACGGCAGAGTAGGCAAGCAGGCTAACAATTCATGCTAACACTGGCAAGAATATCACTAAAATGTGGGGCAAGTCTGAGATAGGAACTGGATCTATGATTTCATTAGTACAGGGAACTCCCAGATGAGGAAGTCCTCTCTACCAATACAGGTTTAACATCTTCTCAAGCACTAAGACATCAAATGACTTGCCCAGGGTTGCACGGCCAATACATATGGAAAGTGAAATGAACAGTGGTCTCCTTTGCTCTTAGGCCAGCCTTCTAGCTTACATCATTCATCCTGGCCCTCAAATAGATCTTATCTTACATCATTATCGATCAATAAGCATTTATTTATTAAGCCCCTACTAGGTTCTAGGACCTGTGTAAGGTGCTGGAGATACAAAGGCAAAAAAAATTCAAACAATTTCTGCTTTTGAGTTTACATTCCATCATTAACACTGTTATTCCTTCATTTGTGGCATCATTTAAGATATTTGACAGAATTTTACTGCAAGATCATAATACTGTCTTTTAGAGAGGCTGTGAGTGAATTCTGAGGCAGCTAAGTGGCGCAGTGGTTAGAGTCCTGGACTTGGAGTCAGGAAGACCTGAGCTCAAATCCAGTCTCAAACACTAATCAGCTGTGTGATCCTGGGCAAGCCACTTAACCTGTTTGCCTAATAATAATGCTAATTTGCTAATAACAGCATCTACCTCACAGGATTTTCATGAGGACCAAATGAGATAATATTTGTAAAAGCACCTAGCACAGTTCTTGGCACAAAGTAGGTATTATATAAAAGTTTATTTTCTTCCCCCTCTTTCTCTTTCCTCTATGGGCTGAACAGAAAAATGCTGAACTATTCAAAAATGTAATTGTAAGATCTATCTTAAAAAATGGAAAAAGGCAATCCAACACTACCCAAATATCTATGAAAGAGAAACCAGATATATAACATAAAAACAAGCCATTTAAAACTGCAAAGTCATTCATCCAACCAAGGAATTACTCTGAACATCTCCTTCAGAAGTCTAGAACATACTTTTCCCTCTCAGGGGATAAAAACTCTGTCCACAGACAACTGTTTTGTGGTTTTTTTCTTAGCCTGGAGATAATGAGAGGAAAAGGGACCTGACTCATCTTCAGCTATTACGTTTCAGATGCAGGACTCAAAGCCAAGTCTTCCTGACTCAAGAGCCTCAATCCACTCTACACTGTCACTCTGTCTCCTAGTATATCTATAACATAAAAGAATGGTTTGACTTATTTTTTTCCCCTCACTGAATGGACTCATCTGATAAGTTTTTGGTGTGCATACACAATGTAAGTCAGGCCAATTTAATGAGAGTGGTCAAGTCCAACTCCTTCATTTGCAGATGAGGAAACTGAGGCCAGGATAAATCAAGTGACTTGTCCAAAATCACAAGGGCAATATTATATGTGGCAGAGCTGGGCATCAAGCTCAAGTTCTCTTGAAATCCAAAGCTGTCAGTACTGTATCATTAGGAAAAGAAGGCAGCTTTTCTGTGAACAAACCTGCAGTTCAGCAAGGCTTACTTCTGTGAAAATGTCATGCAGAGAGTTAACCATAGGCTAGCATGTGGGAAAAAAGCTCAGGACTCATCTAATCTCACCCAGTCTTTTACACATGAGAGGTGCTCTTAATGCAGAGGGGAAGGGACTTGACCAAGGCCATACTTGTAAGATCATACTCTTTAGGGGCAGAGCTAGGACTGATTCAAACCCAAACTGAAAGTCAGAGGTCTTGCCTCCATCCCATGATGCTTATTAAGATCTATAAGAGGGGAATCATGGTGGGAGTGCATTGAAATGCTGAACTTAACGGTTAGGAAGACTTGTATTTAAATCCCACTTGTATCTAGAATACTTGAAGTAATAATAACTCCCATTTCCATAGAGCTTTACATATATCATCTTATCTGATCTTCATAATAATCTGTTAGGCAGGTGCCATCAGTATCTTCATTTTACAGATGGGCCTTAAGAGGTTAAGGCATTTACCCAGGTTCAGGCTGCTGCTATAATCAGTAAAGTGAGGGTGATAATTCCATGCATCATCTCACTTGAGCCTTTTGTTATGAGGCAAGACATGTAAAGGGCTATATAAATGTCAGTTTTCATTATCTGAACCTTATTATTATTAAGTGGATCGATTTGGTTGGAGTGTTTTACCTAAAAGTATGTGACAAGAACGTAGTCATTTTAAATACTCCTACACATCAGCAGGTCCATCAAACTTGGCAACATTTGCAAATTTATTTATGATATTAGTTCCACTTTCTATATTGCTCATCTAGATATCAAATACATGTCAGTAATGATCTCTGCAATATCAATCAAAAATATACACAATCAGATTGACAATGAGCTGCTGATTACCACACTCTGAGAAGTCCTAACCAACCAAGTAAACCGAATCTTTCAATCTTTCCACAGTGAATTCCAATAATATACAAAGTATCTAAGTGGTACAGAGAGAAAAAAACATTAAGTCATCCAAAAGAAATGAAGAGGGAAAAGGTAGAGCTATTAAGACCCAGAGAAGAATAGAAGGCACCAAGTTGAAAGAGTCAGCAATATTGCCAAAATAAGGAAGTATATTATTGGGAGTATATTGCAGTATATTATTGGGAGGAGGTATATTATTAGAAGAAGGAGGTAATGGCAAACCACTTCAGTATCTTTGCCAAGAAAACCCCCATGGAAGAGTTGGACAACCAAACAACTGCTTATGAATTCTGTGACTAGTTTAGAATTTGTCTATGTCTCTTTTCAGATGTGGCTATAGAGATAGTCTTAGGTGGTCTGCTTTTTTTTTTTCCTAATTGATTACAAAACTTTTGAGTAGATGTCAAAGGAGGAGTTGGCCCCAGACTCCTGCAGGTCACTACATTCATTTCAACATCATTTATTAATTATAAAGAGCTGATCATGTGCACAGCACAATTCTAGATACTGGGAAAGATACCAAGTTTATTAAGACACAGTTTCTTCCCTCCAATAAGCTTAAATCTAAGGATAAATCTGAAAGCCAAAGAAGCAGCTTCTTCGGGGCTATGGATAGCACTGGCCAGCCAAATTCAAAGAAAATATAATCAGAATTGAGAAGTCATCATCAATTCTAAGGCTGAACAAAATAAATTCAGACAAGAGTGAGATAAGGAAGGTAGGCTAACTGTTCTAAAGCTAGCTGGTAAAGGGACCAGGACTTTTGTTCTTGTAACCTGTGGCCCCAAACCAAACATCTTGAGTTTGTGGTTGTTTAGCTGTGTCTGACTCTTCGTGACCCCATTTGGGGTTTTCTTGGCAAAGATACTGAAGTGGTTTGCCATTTCCTTCTCCAGCTCATTTTATAGATGAGGACACTGAGGCAAATAGGATTAAATGACTTGCCCAGGGTCACCCGGCTAGTAAGTATCTGAGGTCACATTTGAACTCAGGAAGGAGTCTTCCTGACTCCAGGCCTAGCACTTTATCCACTGTACCACACAGCTGCCCTCTTGAGTTTATACTGATTCAATTCAGACTCAGGAGCTTGTCTGGAATGTTTGGCTTTTCTTTGGGGCTTATGCTTCCTATGGTGGCAAGAGTCAAGATAAGCTAGAGCTTTGTGTGTAAGCATCAGGGCCACCCAATGGAAGGCCATGTTAGCCTTCACCAAGGAAGGCTGACTGTCTTACTGGAGCACGACTTCCTGGTACACATAATCAGAGCTATAAGAAAAGGCCTTAATAAAGGTCTAGTCCAACCCCCTCATTTTACATTTGAGTATCCTGAGGCCCAATGAGGTTAGATCACACACAGTTAAGTGGTAGTGCCAGGATTCAAATGTCATTCTCTGACTCCAAATCAATTCTTTCTACTGCATCACATTCCCCAAGAAGAAAAAAATAGGATTACAAGATAAAGGTGGTTTGTAGGCCTTGGATAACTCTAGTGCCATGAGGTATATACGCTTGCCTATATGCCAGACTATATCCAAACATCCTGGCCTATTAGGACCATCAGTCAGAGCCAGAAAGGACTTCAGAGATCACTGAATCCAAACCAGTCATCTGAAAGCTGTGGAAGCCAAAGCTCCAGAAAGATTAAGTGACTTGCCTGAGACCACACAGGAAATGGTGTCCCACAACAATGTCATGTGTTTAACATTGCCTATGACCAACTTAGTGACATGATCAAAAGTGTCAGGCACAACCAGGAGATGTGGAACCATAAATGAATCACGGGCTTTCTGGTACCCAAAAGGTAGGTTTTAAAGAAGAGTTTGCACTCAAACATTTATTTTGGAAAGGCGAAAATTCATCAGGTGAAGGAAACGTTCCTGTTTCATATGCCGGTTGAGTCCCATTCAGCAGCAACAACATCCATCCACTTTTCTTTTGAAAATGCTATGCTGTCACTACAATTCTAGCATTATTCTGGTTACCTACTTTAACAAGTGAAAAACAGTACTGAAAATAGCAAGCTTTGATTTGCCTAGATTAGAGAAGGCAAGTCAATGGGCATTTATTGAGTGTTTACTGTGTGCCAAGCACTGGGAATACAACTGTAAGTAAAAAGAAAGACAGTCTAGTTCTTCAAAGATCTTACATCTAACATGAGAAGAGAGGCCATAAATAGAACCTGAAAGCGGGAGGCTGTTCTCTAAGGGAGTGGAGAAGGTACCCATAAGGAAGAAAGTGAGGCAAGGGAGAGGAACAAAGACAGTGGCACATTCGACCAAATACATACAGAAACAAGAGACAGCTTTTGAATCAGGAAAGACCTGGGTTAAGTCAAGTACCAGACACGAGACTGGTCATCACAACTCTGGCAAGTCATAAATTGCAGAACAGCTGTTGATCCACACTGGAAGACTGAGTTTCTGGGAGTCCCCTACACAGAAAAAATCAAGGGTGTGCCGCTGTCTCCTCCCTCAATACAGAGAAGCAAAGGTTCTAAAAGCATGGACTTTTTTTGACAGTCCATAGTCCCAGGGTTCTTTACTTCTAGTCACATGAACAGGAATGTACTTTACATTCTACCACATGAATATTTTTCTAATTAAGAATTTTTAATTCTTGCCCTTACTTTTGTATTAGATTAAATTTGGAACTTGCTTGAGAGTTTGGGATTTATACCTTCTAGATTCTGTGGGTCTTGAAAGAGAAAACAGACCTCTAGTTTTGGTTGGTTGCTAAAGCAATAGTCTGGTTTTTTTTTTCCACGGCCTCCTTCTGCCCCATTCTCATTATGAAAATGTAAAACATTTGAAAAGCAAAACCTGGCTCTACGTTCATATTAAAAATTCAGAATCAGGCTGAGTCAAATTGAAAAACCATTGAAGGTCCCAGATACCAGAACATGGATCCCTCCTACCTCCTGGCTGAGTACTATGACAGAAAGTGTATACATTACTTAAGAAGGTATTGGACCTTTTTAAATTCTTTTTTTAATTTTTTTTTGTCTTACCAGAGGGAGCTCAATGTGGGGAAAGGGGAGGGGCAGTTGGAATGAAATGATGTAAAGACAAAAGTCACCAAAATGTATTTTTTTAAAACCAATTTTTTAAAAAAAAGTCAGCAACACCAGCAAAGTTTTTAAGAGAATGCTACATGTCAGTGATAAGGTATATTAAATGAGAATCGAGGCTACCATGGCCTTTGGTGAAAATTTATCATAACCACTAATATAAACCTAAAACAGCTAGCTGTTCTGTATTACATTGTTTAGGGTTATTTATACGACCACTCAGAAACAAGAGAATGAGGTGGCCTAATAAATTTGATCTATATACACCATGCTGAATTTGCTGCTTTTAAAAGAGGATTCACTATCTACCTTTCACTATTCAAGTACAGATTTTCAGGACCAGATTTCTCACACTCAATCCTTTTACCTCAGCATATCATGGCTCTCCTGCACAGCTATATGGAGAAAGATATGCAACACCTGGAGGAGTCAGGAACTGAGTTCAAATCCAGTCTCAGACACCTAGCTGCAGAACCCTGGGCAAGTTGCTTAACTTCCAGTCTGCCTCAGATTGCTCATCTGTAAAGTGGGCATAAATAATACCCTCCCAAGGCTGAGGATCAAACGAGATATTTGTAAAGTTCTTTGCAACCTTAAAGAGCTATAAAAATGCTAGCTATTGTTGGTTATTGTATGTGCAGAGCCCTTTCTCATTCAGTCAATAAATAAGCATTCATTAACAACCTACTAAGCGCTTAGCTGTGGGGATATAAAGAAAGGTAAAAGCCAGTCCCCCTTTGAAGGCGCTCAGAGTCTAATAAGGGAGATCACATGTAAACAACTATGTAAAACAAGATACAGACAGGACAAATTGGAGATGATCTCAGAGAAGGCAATAGTATTAAAGGGTATCAGAAAGGTGTCTTGTAGAAGGTGAGATTTCACTGGGACTTGAAGGAAGAGCAAGCCAGCAAAGCAGTGAAGAATATGAGGGAGAGAATTCCAGGCCTGGGAGAGAGTTAGTGAAAACGCAGAGAGTCAGGAAATGGAGTGTCATGCTTGAGGAACAGCAAAGGAGTCCAATGTCACTGGACTGTAGAGTACAGATCCAAGAAGGCTGGAAAGACAGAAGAGGACCAGGGACCTGGTTTACTAAGGGCTTTGAATGCTGGAGGACTTGATGTTTGATCCTGGACAGAGTGAGGAGGGGAATGATGTGGTCAGACTTCCACTTCAAGGAGATCAATCTGACGACAGAGTGGAGGATGGACTGGAGAAGGGAGAGGCCTGAGACAGGGAAATCTGACAACGGGCATTGCCAGTCGGGTGTGAGGAGGTGATGACCTGCACCAGACTGGCGGCAGTATCACAGGAGATGTTATAAAGTAAACAAAGAGCAAACAGAGGAGGGAAGACAAGGCGTGTTATGAAAGTAGAAGATTTTGCAACGGACTGAATATGGGGGTGAAAAGTCCAGGATGATAACTAGATGTCAAGTCTGGGTGACTGAGAAAATGGTGGTAGCTTCAACAATACTAGGAAAACACCCCCACTAACTTCCTAAGTCTGAAGTTCATTGGGAGCTAACCTCTTCTAGGGAAAATATCCAAGGAGGCCCAGTTTGAGCCTCTTTAGGGAAAGAGCTTTGAAGAGGGTTTTTGCCTTTAACAACCTCTACTCAAACCAAATTTTTCATTTCAATTTTCTTCAACAGTTGACTCTTAATTTATCTGTTAATTACTCAACTTAACAGATATATCTGCACACAGACTTTAAATTCTTCATGAGTCACCTTATACTGTTTACACATCAGTCCCTAGCTTGGGGAAGGGGAGTAAAGGAGAGGCTGACATGGTCTCGGCACTCCCCTCCGAATTTGGTTGGCTCTTCTGTAACTCCTCCCCTATTCAAAAGGCCCTGGACTCTGTAACATTGCTTATTAAAGGTCATAACCTGTAGCCACAGAATCACCAGTTGGAAGGTACCTCTTAGGCCATTTAGTCCAGCCTCTGAGTAAGAACTCTCTTGAATCTCCAAGGAATCCAGTCTCTCGTTAGAATATCTCTAGTAAATGGGAAACCCACAGGCCTTTTAACAACACCCACTGTCACAATGTTTCTTACATCAACCAAATCTAAATCTGTCACCTCTGCAACTTCCACCTATTGTTTTATCCCTTGAAAGCCAAGTAGAGTAAGTTTAATCATTTTCCCACAAAATAACCCTTCAAAGACTTGAAGAGTGTCAGCATGTTTCCTCTAAGTATTCTCCAGGTTAAACATTCTATTTTCTTCAACTTCTTGATCTTCATGTGGCAAGATTTTGACATCATTCGCCATCTTGGCACCCTATTCT
Organism: Phalanger gymnotis; assembly: GCA_028646595.1. Taxonomy (NCBI): domain Eukaryota; kingdom Metazoa; phylum Chordata; class Mammalia; order Diprotodontia; family Phalangeridae; genus Phalanger; species Phalanger gymnotis. The sequence goes on along the minus strand of CM053627.1, from coordinate 183,551,266 downwards.
GAACATGTTCCAACTTTAACCAATGACTTTCCTAGAACTGAACATACGCCACTAACTCAAGGCCCAAGAGAAGCCATTCTGAGAAGGGTAAGAAAATGGAAGGGAGGTAGAGTGGAGGGATGGATTCAACAAGGAGGATAACTCATCTGTGCCTCCCATTGCCTCCTTCAAGATGTGGGAAGAAAGAGGAAAAGTCTATCAGACTTTTAAGTTTCATGGCACAGCCTTTCCCTGAGGTGAGTACACCTCAGCAGTGTTCTCCACAAGGGTGTCAGTATCCTAAGATACTGAGCTCCCAAACAGCAGCAGATCATGAGACCTTGACTCACTAGCAGATAGATCTAGGTGATTTCAGACTTCCAGGAAGCAGCGCTGCCTAAATAGTTGTAAGAAAACAGTTCTATCAGGCTACTAAAAATACTTCTGGGAAATGAGAGCCAGAGGTTTTGCCTCGCACCTAGCAAATTGGCAAACATGACAAAAGATGGAAAGGTCTGCTGAAGGAGGTTGTGGGAAATAACATACAGTTGGTGAGCAGTAAACTGTTTTAACCATGATGGAAAACAAGCTTGAATTATGTATAGAAGTTACTAAATTGTTCATTCCCATTGACCAAGGAAGCCCACTACTGGACATGTACCCCAAAAAAATCAAAGAAAGGTTCTAAAAATTCTAAGACGTTTATGGAAATCAAGTAGGCGCCCGCCAATTGGAGAATGACTAAGAAATAACAGTATATAACTGTAAGGGAATATTACTGCACCAAAAAGAAAAACCAATGAGGCATTCAGAGAATTTGGGGGAGACTTGAATGAACTGCTGCAGAACAACAAAAAAACCCAAGAGAACAACAGATAAATAGGGACCACAATAAGAGAATAAAAATAAGCCCCAAAGACATCAGAGTTGAGATTAAATTCAACAGCCAATGATAAAACACACCTTCCTCTTAGGAAAGAGATGATATACTATAGGAAGAGAGTGTTGAATAAACTCTCAAATGCTGTTACTCTTGTGGTTTGTGTAACTTTTTTTATTTATTTGAAGGAAGTACTGGGAAGGAAGGAAGGACCTAGGAAGTGACAGTGGCATAAAAAAAGGGCAAAAAGCAAAATATTTTGGTGTATTGAAATAAACAGAAAACACTGAAGACTTATGATGACCAATGTGTTGAAATTAACTTTGTCTAACTGAAAAAATGTTTCAAAGCAAGTTTAAAATTAGTTGCATTGATGGTTAATGATGTTTATAATAAGTAAAATAAAATATGATTAAGGAATATAAGTTGATTACTAGGGATTTATCTTAACTTTGCAGAGCTCTATTATAGAATCACAGCATCTTCAAGTCTCTATAGCCCACTCCTTTCAAAACAAGCATTCTAAAGAACGAATAAAAAAAAATCACCCCAGAAATGGGTTACATTATCTTCAGGATTGTCATCTGACACAGATTCCTTAGACTCTTAGGTTACATACAGAATCATGAATCTAGAGCTACAAGGGATTTCATCCGAACCTGTGGCTCAGGAGGATTAACTGATTTGCCTACAGCCACATGGGTAGTGAATGTCACATCCTGAAAAAGCTACTGGGTGTAAGGTAAAATGAATGTGTACAAATATACATATGTAGTGAATTGTAAACACATAAATGGTATTCAAGAGAACAAAAGCTAGGTGACTATAGATGACATGTGTCAGAAGGAGGGCCTAAAACCCAGGCCCTTCTTGGCTCTAAGGCCAACCCTCTATCCACTCAGCAAGCTGTCTCTCGACAATTAAACAGCATACTACAATAAAGAACCAAATGAGAATATGCAACTTAAAAAATGTTTCAAAAGTCAACCAAGCAGGGGAGAAAGAAAAAACAAGTGATGTAGTAGGCTTTACAGAAAGGTGGTGTAAAGGAGGACCTAGGATCCACTAGGGATAAAGAGATCAAGGAAGATAGTCATCATGGTTAGATATTTTATAGGAAGATTAGTTAGCTACAAAGTAGATGAAAATTTATGCTTAAGAAAAGCTTCTTATTAAACCGCAAGGCAAAAACATTGTAGCATTTGATAGAGGGTGCCAAACCTTTTCCAGTTTAGTTAAAATACCAGGAGTAAAACAATACTTAGTAGCCTAAATTAAGAATACCACAAAAAACCAGGCACAGACACACACGCATCCCAAATTGCTGGTGTCCTTTAGAAGAGGAATTCTTAACCCGGAATCTGCGAACTTGTCTTTTTTTTTTTTTAACATCTTGATGACTGAATTTCAAAATAATGTTTCCTTTGTAACCCTAAGTATTTTACTTTAGGCATTTAAAAACATTATTCTGAGAAGGGGTTCACAGTTTTCCTCAGATTGCCAAAGGGACCCATGACACAAACAAGGTTAAGAACCCTGGATGTACAGGAACTTACTGTGATTAACCAAAGAAGAATGTGTTGAACCTCACAGTATTCTGCTGACTCGGTCCAAAGGTCTCTCTCGGTCTCTAACCACGGTACCGTACCCATCTCTCTCTCACCGCCCCTTTCTCCCTCCTTTTTGCCCTTTCTCTCCACCCCGCCTTTTCCCTCTCTTACCCCCCTCCCTTCTTCCTTCTCCTCCCTCTCCCCACTCCCAAGGGGAATGACAAATACATTCTTTTTCTGACATTATCATCATAGTTCAACCCAGTCTTTAAAAACAAGCACAGAAAAGAGTGAATGCTTCCTGCAACGCAGCCACAAAAACTTGTTACCTTATCATCCCCCAAAATCCTCTCAACCAAAACACTGTAGCTATTTAGAAATGCAGAGTTGAACAAGTCCGACCTAAGTCCATTTTTTTTTCCTGACTGCAACCCGTCATAACAAAATGTCACCTTTACATTTTCAATTGCCCTTCTCCCATCTTGGTATCACATTTTTACCAAGTTTGAGTTTCCATGATTATTTCTGTAAGATAATTCAGAATACCAGAGTATAAGGCATCTTTCAAGATTCCTTTTAAATGGTTCAGTATTTGACAAATTAAAAATGTTCAATTATAAATGATATTTAGTCACATTCAATTATAAAGTAAAATTCAATAATTAATAATTATTGATATTTATATAATGACAGGATTTACGAAGTCAGTCAATAAGCACTTATTACATGCCAGGCTGGGTATACAAAGAAAGGCAAAAGACAGTTCTTGATTTTAAGAAGTACACAGTCTAAGGGGGGGAGGTGATGACAATGATGACAAACAATCACAAAGCATGTGCCATGGCACAATGGGCCAGGCACCGTGCTAAACACTTTTACAATTATCTCATTTAATCCTCACAACAACCAGATGAGGTCATTGAGGCAAAGATAGGTTAAGTGATTTGTCCAGGGTTACACAGCTAGTAAGTGTCTGAGCCCAAATTTGAACTCAGGTCTTCCTGACTCCAGGCCTGGTGCTCTATCCAACTGAACCATCTACCTGCCCCAATATGAAAGCAATTATATACAAATAAAATGCATACAGAAAAAATTAGAGATAATAGAGGGCAGACAATCAATAGAGGAGACCAAAATGAAGGGGGATCAGGAAAAGCACTTTATAGACATTATCTCACTTGATCTCATCGTATGCACTCTCTTTTTCTTAAGATCAACATTTTCCACCAGAGGACTAGAATCACAACTTATTTAAGGCTGACAAAGTCATCTCTCCTTCCAGAATTACTGATAGGCACTCAGGCCTTGCATTCAGCATTCCTCTGGGACTAGCATCAATCACGGGAGGGTTTCTAAACACAGAGCACCGCCTGCCAAGTGCCCAACTGAATTTAGTCATGCTCACTGATGTAAGGCCTGTTTAAAGGGAGATACAGTGCAACAATAACACCAATAAAGTATAAGTGCATGTGAAATCAGAGGCTACTATACCAAAAGAACTCATCTTCTCTTCCATTAGCGAGAGTCAAAGCTTGGCCATCTGATGTCCCCCTCCCCCTCCTTTTGATTTTCCTCTGCATTAAACACCCTCTCACACATCTGAACCAGGGTTCCTTTACTATAGCAACTTGGCCCATGGATTTTTTTCTTCATGGGGGAGAAAAGATTATCAACAATATTGAACATAAATATAACCAAACTTACTTTACAACTATTTATATTTAAATAAATGAAATTCGACCTAAAAAGTCCTCTTTTTTATTCATTCCTTCTAAGTTTCTAAGTCAACAGGCATTTATTAAGTGACAGGCACAGTGCTAAACCCTAGGTTGGGTTTTTTCCCCACTTCTTCTTTGCATTCCTCCTTTCCCTCTCCAAAAAGCTCCACATGGCCCTCCCTTTGGATGTTATTATCACTATGCAGCAAATTAAAATATACAGAAGTTTCTAAAAGGAGCAAAAATATATTTTAAAAAGTTACAAAATTCTTAACAGTTAATCTTGGTCTTGTTTAGAAGTATATACATTAGCTATAAAATAGTTAATCCTGGTCTTCTAAGAGAACTATATTCTCATTTCTCCCTCCCTCGCCTGAGCCATTTCTCCCTAGCCTTGTTCTAGAGCCCACTGTGCAAACTGTCAGTACTAGATATTGGACAAAATCCAGATCTCACTCATGTAGATTTAGTAAGGCTGTTAGTTGTATCAGTCCCCAGGGTCAACTTCCTTCCCTGTATCCACACCCCAGGGTATGGAACTAACCTCTCCATCTCAGGAAGACAGATATTACCACACTACCTCACCCCTACATAACAAGTCTTTTTCTTAAACTTCACTTTATAAGAACTTGAAATCACCTTTCTAAAACCTGCCTCCCTAGAAGACCCTTGCCAACCTAAGTCTCCAAAGATTCCTCCCCACCCACAGCAACATTTCAGACTTTGTTGTTATTCAGTAGTACCTGACTGTTCCTGACCCCATTTGGGGTTTTCTTGGCAAAGATACTAGGGTGGTTTGCCATTTTCTACTCCAGCTCATTTTACAGATGAGGAACTGAGGCAAATAGGGTGAAGTGACTTGCCCAAGGTCATTCAGCTAGTAAGTGTCTAAGGCCAGATCTGAATTCAGGAAGATAAGTCTTCCTAACTCCAGGGCTGGCACTCTATCTACTGCACTACCTATCTACTTAATATTCAACCTCTCTAGTGGTCATCTATTTGTACTTCCTGTATGGGAGGATGACTGATTATAGCCCCTGGAAGTTCTCTCTCTGGCTCTAGAACCACTTGTATTGCTACGGCTGACTTCTCTGCTGCAGATCCCTTTGCTAGTTTTAATAGTTGGTTCTACCTTGTTTGATAAAGTTATCTTTTTGGTTAGAAAGTAATTTAGAAGGAGACAATGACAAAGAGGGCAGTTTTGTTAAATTTAATACACACTTTTAAAAATGCAGACTATATAAAAATTCAGTTTTTATATATAATTCTTTTCCCACTTTTTTGACTTTTTAAAATTTAATATAGTTTTCAGCATTGATTTTCACAAGAGTTTGAATTACAAATTTTCTCCCCATTTCTACCCTCCC
>CM053627.1:183510999-183545272 GCA_028646595.1 Phalanger gymnotis | reverse complement strand
TTTCCATTTGGCTAATTCTGCCTTTCAAGGCATTCTTCTCCTCATTGGCTTTTTGGAGCTCTTTTGCCATTTGAGTTAGTCTATTTTTTAAGGTATTGTTTTCTTCGGTATATTTTTCAGTATATTTTTGGGTCTCCTTTAGCAAGTCATTGACTTGTTTTTCATGGTTTTTCTTGCATCCTTCTCATTTCTCTTCCCAATTTTTCCTCTACTTCTCTAACTTGCTTTTCCAAATCCTTTTTGAGCTCTTCCATGGCCTGAGACCAGTTCATGTTTTTATTGGAGGCTTTTGTTGTAGGCTCTTTGACTTTGTTGACTTTTTCTGGCTGTGTGTTTTGGTCTTCTTTGTCACCAAAGAAGGATTCCAGATTCTGAGACTGAATCTGGGTGCACTGCCTGGGCATGTTCCCAGCCAACTTACTTGACTCTTGTAGAGTAAAGAGTTCTATGTTCCAGGCTTGGGCTGATGCGCTGCCACACCAGCACTCCTCCTTCCCCAAGAACCCCCAACCTGGACTGGACTTAGATCTCCTGCTCTGATCCCCCACTTAATTCCTCCTAACAGGTGGGCCTGGGGCCAGAAGCAACTGCAGCTGTAGTTCTGTAGCTGCCCCACCTCTGCTGCACCTGGGGTGGTGGCAGAACCATGAACTCCTTCTTATACTCTGTCCCCAGCAGCCTTTCCCACTAACCTTCTCTGTTGTCTTTGGTGTTTGTGGGTTAAAAAGTCTGGTAACTGCTGCAGCTCACTGATTCAGGGCGCTAGGGCACACTCCACCTGGCTCCTGCTCTGGCTAGTCCACACCGCCCACGCTGGGCTCTGCTCTGCTCCCAGCTTCATGCGGGATAGACCTTACCCAGAGACTATCCTGTCCTGGGCTAGAGCCCTGCTTCCCTCCACCACTTTGTGGGCTCTGCAATTCTTCTCTGTTGTCTTTGGTGTCTGTGGGTTGAGAAGTCTGGTAAGTGCCACTGCTCATTGATTCAGGGCGCTAGGGCACTCTCCGACCGGCTCCTGGTCTGGCCGGTCCGCGCAGCCCATGCTGGGCTCTGCTCCGCTCCCAGCTCTGTGCATGAAAGACTTCACCCAGCAACCATCCAGGCTATCCTGGGCTGGAGCCCTGCTTCCCTTTGCTATTTTGTGTGTCCTACAGCTCTAGAATTGGTTCAGAGCCATTTTTTTTATAGGTTTTTGGAAGGACTTGGTGGGGAGCTCATGCCAGTCCCTGCTTTCCAGCTGCCATCTTGGCTCCGCCCCCTTTTCCCATTCTTTAAAAGATGAAATATTCACTTTTAAAAATATGTCAAGTTCATGATAAAATTAAAAAAAATGTTTAAATAAAAATATAAAATTTCTTTATTCCATTACTCTAGGCTGGAACCTGGGTCTCTTATTTTCTGGGTTTCTATGACTAGTCACCATAGCTCTGGCCTCACCTCATCCACATGAAATCCCAGATCTCATTGTGGGAAGCAAAATGGGTATCTTTTCAAACTGAACTTCTTTCTGTGGCCTCTTCTCCATCTCTCTCGAACAAAATGTTTACTTGAGATTCTCAGACTTCAAGCTGAGTGGTAGAAATGTGATAATAGACGTACTCTGGGGCAACGAAAAACCCTGAGGCTGCTTCTTACTGAACAAAAGAAAACACTGAAAGACACTGGAACTATGATCAATTTATAGACCAATCTCACAAAATGAGTAAAATATGACTCTCCTCCTCTCTGCAGAACACACTGCTGGATGTGTCAATTTGTTTCAACTGTACTTTCCAGTTACAAAAGAGGGATCTGCCCAGGGTGCAGTGTGATAGGTTTGGTTCAAGGGGATCACTGGAAAGTGATAAAGATATGAACAAAAAAAGTTCATCAATAAAATACACGCATGCACACATGCACGCACACACTTAACTTACTAGATCCACTTTCCCTTTCCTTACTTCTTAAATGACTCATTCTCAGGTCTCATTTCCCACCTTGGGTGGGGTAGGAGGACATAATGGTTTTCTAGACTATAGGTTTCAATGTAAAAAGCACCTTAAACTTATCAACAATTACATCCCACTAACAGAGGTCATGTCATGGTATAAGAATGTAACCTTCTTTCACCTGGTCCTTCAAACGAGGACACACACTAATTCACAAAAAGAGAGACATTTCACCTTTCTAGGAGTGCTTTCCATCACCCAGGAAAGCAGGCCTTACTTTAAAGCAATAATACTTCTTTTGAGATTCATACATGTTGTGAAGTTATGAAAAACCAAATAACACAGAATCAGGCTACTGTTACTAAGCAAACATCTGCACTTTTCCTTTCTGAGAAATGTTCTTGTCTGACTTTTTAGTGCTAAAAATTATTACAGAGAAACAGACTATCTCACTAGGGAAACCTTTTGACATCAAGAAAGAACTCATTAACATTCTAAATTCTGGGTCAGCATACAGTTCAAGGAAATACAGTAGAAGCTGATGGATGGACCAAGTTAAAAGATAATCATCTTTTATGGTTACCATAGGCATTTACCCTTTTCTAAATCTATGTGCATTTTAACCCACTTTAAAGCATGGTTTGCCACTCTTTAACCAATCAAACTTTAATCAATCAAAATTTAAACAATCAAAGGGCAAAAAGAAGGAGGAGACAGAGCTTAGCTGGATAAGACAGGAAAGAAAAGTGAGGCTACTCATTTACTTTACTTTATTGTACCAGACGATTATTAAAATGGTTCTGAGGAAGACAGACTCCAGAAACCACATACTAGTCTCACTGTGCTGTCTTTTTTTAACATTCATTTTCCTCATTTCTGAATTTTTTTCCTTTGAAATGTTCTACATTAGCTTTTTTCTTCTTTTTTTAAATAAAGCCCTGCAGAATAGTTAAAAAGAATAGCACAGTAGAAAGACCAGCCTACTAGGAATCAGGAGACCTGCATTCTAATTAGCACTTCTTAAACCGTGGGTCTCCAGTGGAAAAAAGTTTAAGAAGCCGTGTTCTAAATGAAGCTCTGTTATTCCACAGTGTTGTGAGCAACTCCATCAGTTTCATCCTTTATACAAGGAGGAGTGGACAAGGTCCCTGCTGAAGGTTCCTTCCAACTCTAAAAAGACAAGACTCTTAAATCATATGTGGCAGGTACCATCGAATATGGAGGAAAGTACTGGGATACCACATACATAATGCCATCAGTGGCAGGAGGAAGTAGCAGAATGGCAGTGATTGGTGATTAAATGGTGGAAGGGTGGTAAGGTTAGTATCAAAGATTACTATCTATGAAATGCACTGTTTTATATATTATGAATAAAATACCTATTGAGCCATAAGAAATCATGAGTTTCACCAAAACCTGATATAGAGTGGAGAACTAAGAGATTATACTGTTGTTATGCAATAAAAACAATAATACTCTAAAAACAAGCTTTCGAAACACAAAAAAATATTGATGAATGCAATGACCAACCACCATGATTCCAGAGGACTGATGCTGACAGAGGTGAATGTCTCAATATGCAGAATATAACATATTTTTTTAAATATAGCAAATGAGGGAATTTGTTTTGTTCAACTGAGTATGTTACAGAGGTTTAGTCTTTTTTTAAAAAAAAGGGGAGGTAGGGAAAGGAGGAGAAAAAAATGCTCATTAATTTTTAAAATATACTTAAAATACAAACAAAAAAGGAACTGCTGTTATTTTAATTTGTTACAAATATAGTCACACTGAAGGTTACAGGAAGCTGATTAAATAGTTCTTTTATTCACAACATAGTTATTCAAAGGAAGATCAGATTATAACAAATGAAACACATCAATAGGGTGTTTGTTTTTTTTTTTAATAACAAATATGAGAACAGGCAAAGGCTCTTTTAATGATATAATTTCTCTGACCTTTCTCATAGGATTTAGAGCAGAAAGAGAACACAGAAATCATTTACTCCAAATCCCTCATTTTACAAATGAGGAAACTGAAGCCCAGAGAGTATTTTCTTGGGACTTAACTAATATCATTCAGCTATTAGTATGGTTAGGATTTACACGTAGGGGGGAAGGCGGATAGAGTGCAGCCAGGAAGACTCAACTCATCTTCCTGAGCTCAAATCTAGCCTCAGATATTTACCATCTGTGTGACCTGGCCAAGTCACTTAACCCTATTTGCCTCAGTTTCCTCATCTATAAAATGAGCTGGAGAAGGAAATGGCAAACCACTCCAGTATCTTTGCCAAAAAAAAAAAAAAAAAACGAAACCCAAATGGGGTCACAAAGAGTTGGACATGACTGAAAACCGCCTGAACAACACAAAAACAAAAACTGCTGATTCCAGTCCAGTGAACTTTTAACAACAAATATTCTTACCACATGTTAATGGTCATGGATGTAAATAAATTGAAAAGTTTGTAATACTAAGTTGTAATTATTAGCAAATTTTTTAAAACCAGGAAAGTCATATTAATATTACATCATCTTCAAGTATCCTATATTCTAATCAAGCTGGACTACTCTCCATTCCCTAAACAATGGCATTACAATTCCTAAAAAGCACTTCCTTGGTTCGAGTTATTCCCTACTATTTCCTGTGCAAATCTTATCTGTCAAGGTATAGGAAGTTGGGAATAAACTCAAGGGCTGCTCTTGTATACAGAACAGCCAGAAGGCTAGTTTGGTCAGCATGTAAAATGTGTAAAGAGGAAAAATACATAATACCTGGAAAAGGAGTCTGGAACCAAATCATGAAATGCAAGGGCACACAGTTTACTGAGTTACTGGAGTGATGTGGTCAGACCTATGCTTTAGGAAAATCAACTTTGGAACCACAGTACCACTGTAAAAATGAACAAGTCTGAAAAACTTGAGAACTGTCATCAACACAATGACTAACGAAGATATCAGAGGTATGATGATAAAGGATCCTACCTATCTCCGGTGACAGAGAGGAAGAATGAGCCATGCATTTCTTGGGACTTGGCCAAAGTGCGGATTTGTATTGTTTGACTATGCATATTTGTTACTAGAGTTTTGTTTTTCTTTTTTTCCAATGGAGAGGAGGGGAAAGTGGGAGGGAAAGAAAATAAATGCTTGTTAATTGAAAAAAAATTAAAACAAAACATGAAAGCCAAGTATTTTGCATGGGAAGGATGGATAGGAGATGGGACATATTTAAGGTAGGGAAATTAATTGGGAGGTTGTTATACGACACAATAAATTCCTTCTAGGAAGCTGTTGTTGTTCAGTCATTTCAGTCCTGTTTGGCTCTTAATGACCACGTTTGGGGTTTCCTTGGCAAAGATATTGGACTTGTTTGCCAATTCCTTCTCCAGCTCATTTTATAGATGAGGAAATGGAGTCAAACAGGGTTAAGTGACTTGCCCAGGGTCATACATACATGTCTGGGGCCACATTTGAACTCTGACTCCAGGTCAGGCACTCTATCCACTGAACCACCTAGCTCTCTGTTTAGGCAGCTTAGCCTATGAAAAACTGTTTCCTTTTGGGAGGCAAAAAGGAAACGACCAAATTGAAGGCAAAGTGCTATGAAAAGGGGAGCTAAGAGTGTCTCAAGAATTTCTTGGTCTTTACTATCTCAAAATGCTAAACTGGAGGCTCTGAGATTAGCAATCTCATATGGCAGTCTAGATGCATCTTCATAAAACATATACCAGTAAAAGGCATTCTTGTCTACAGTGAAATCTGACAAAAATGGCTTCTCTTTTTAAGGTATATATTTCTAGATTGGAGAGAACCGGGCTCTTTAAAAAAAAAAGTCATTTAGAATTTTTTAAATGAACAAACTAAACTATAGATGATAACTGGGAGAGGCAGATAGGCCAAAGGCTTTTAATCAACATTATGCTGTGCCTAAATGGCTTCTAAATCTCTTAGCTGATTAGAGCCTGATGAGATTACTTGAATATGCAATTACATTAGTCATGTCCCTCAAGCTCAAGAAGCAACCTAAAAAACTCTGAACAAATGCAACCCCAAAGAAGTAGTCACAAATATAAGTTACATTAAACGTTCCCTAAGAGAAATATCAGATTATTTCACTTCATACCTTGAGGGGGCTGGGAGTGGGCGAGGGTGGGGAGAGGGTTAATTGTGTTAAGCTGAGGACATCAAGTCACTTTCTTCTTCAAACTCAATCTCACTTCCTAAATGCTATTCAAATATATGTGCTGGTTTTCCTTTTACAGAGCAAGTTTAAACATCCTACAGAGGTGCATGATTCTTAAAAGAAGGCCAAATGCTGATATAATCACCTGTCTTATAATTTTAATAAGAGCTGTTTTAACACCTAGTCAGATGTCAAATTCACAGCAAACCTGCCTGGTAAATTATGCAACCAATTTTTTGAGTAAATAGAGACTGGCCAGCTTAACAATATTGTTAGTTTCTTCAGGTGAAAAATATTTACAGTAACTCTTTGCAGTGGCAAAGACCTGGAAACTAAAGGGATATGTATCAACTACAGAATAGCTAAAAAAAATTATGGCACATTCATAAGATGTAATAGAATGCTAATGTGCTGAAAGAAAAATAATGAAAAAGATGGTTTCTAGGAAACCTGGGAAGCTTTGTATGACATGAGCTAACCAGGAAAACAATTTACATGACATCAACACTGTAAAAATTATTTTGAAACACTTAAAAAAAATTTGACCAAGTAATTATCAACCATGATTCCAGGGGACAGATGAATGCTACCCACTTCCTGACAGAGATGCAACTGATTAATACATAGACTGTGACATAGATTTTTGTACATAATGACTGTGGGAATTTCTTTTGTTTGATTATACACATTTGTTACAAAGGTTTTGTTAAAGTGCTTAGTATAGTGCCTAGCACGTAGCAGATGAAGGTAAAAGAGAGAAATAAAAAGCCTGATAATTGGATAAAGTAAATTTTAATTTAAAAAAGGTCATTTATTAAATATATAGTAAATTATGCAATTAATTTTGAGTGAATACAGTCTATGCATCATAACAATACTATCAGCCTCTTCTGTGTGTGTGTGTGTGTGTGTGTGTGTACAGCAAGTGAGTGGCAGGCTAGTTTGGTCCTTTGAATTTTCAGTCTACAATGCTACAAATGTGCAGGTTTAGTGCCTAGAATGCAGACTTTTCAGCCATAGAGCTTTCCCACAAAATTGTCACTGGCAATTTGGCTAGGGCTCCCTGTTTCTGGCTCTGGAGGAGAAAGTGAGGCTGGTGACCTTGCGCAACCCTCCCTCACTCAAATCAAAGTCAACTGCAAGTCATGTCATCACTTCCCTGATGTCATGGTCCTCTTTGAAAACAAAGGACAAACATAACCTGTGAGTAGACCAAAATGCCTGAATGGTGACCCAGCCAGTTGGGTAACTCAGCTCATCCTCTCCCTCTCCCTCTTCCTCTCCAAAAGGTGGTCAATTTTGATGGCCAGAAGCTGCCCAGTTAACTTAGGGTTTACTGGCTAGATTCCTTTCTTGATTCCTTCCTCCCTCCCATCTTTCTTTCTTCTTTCCTTCCTTTTCTCAAAGACCAAACCTTAAACCCATTTCACTCTGGAGCTCATAGACTAGACCACAACAAGGCCCCTTCCCAAGCACCACTTAACGGCTATATTTTGGGCCTACCTGGCTCAGAGTGAATGTCCATAGTAACTGTTTTTCTTTAGATCGCATCCCTGAGGGTCTTCCCCTCCAAGTTTGATTTTTTTTTTTTAAATTATAGGGGCCATCCCTTGACTCACTTCTTAAAGAGGCCTTTTCACTGAACGTGCATTACCTCGCTCAACGTGAGAACCTGAAAAGGCCTTAGCCTAAAAGGGTCATGGTCTCCCAATGCATCCTGGGCCATCTCCAATCATCCTGATGAATATCTGGCCCCTGGACCCAGATGGCTCTGGAGGAGAAAATAAGGCTGATGACCTTGCACAGCCCTCCCTCACTCAAAGTCAACTGCAAGTCATCATTTCCCTGATATCATGGTCCTCTTCGAAATCAAAGGACAAATACATATTTCCATGATGAAAAAGAAACAATCAAGTCTCTGGAAAAATTTGGAAGGTACAAAAAACCATTCAAAAGCCAATATTATCAAAAGATAATTGAATGCCTTTATTTCTTATGTGGATTCAACACGGAAAGAGAGGGAAAGATGAGAAAGAAAATAAATGGAAAAATCACAAAGCAGAGACTTTGTTATAAAATTCTACAGTCAAAAATTTTACAAGTAGAACAACCTCTTTTCTGAGGCAGGGGTATAGGAGTTGAGGAAGAAACCAGAAAAGACTTTAAATTTGCATGTGTATACTTAAATACTTCCACAGATATATGTGGCCTTCAATTTGAGGACTCCCTCCTACAAATAATACAAGTCTCAACCTATACAGGCCACCTCATCCTGTGCCACGCTTCCTCATTGTCCAGGAATTTTTCCAAAAAGGATCCACCCAACCGACTTCCTCTAAGTGTCTACAGTGCAAGTCTCCATCAGTTTTCTCTTGCTCAGTCAACATGACTGGCCCCACCTGCAGGCTAGGACCAAAGAGCCACTCTAAGGATAATTGGGTACAAAGCTTTTAAGGTAGAATTTTGCTTTACTGCTTTAAAAAGCTACTTAAAAGGATTATTATGTCATCACCATCAATATTTAGTACTCTGCATTTACAAAACACTTATATACATGATCATGATCTCGATTAGATCCTCGAGAACCCTACCAAAACTTATTATCTTCATTTTATAAAGAAAGGAAACTGAGGCTCAGGTTAAATGATAAAAGATCACACAAGGTGGTAGACTTGGGACTTGAACTGAGGTTTTCCAACTCTTTTCTACTACTAGACCATATTGTTACTCAAGTAATAGACTAGGTTGCTATGATAGGGATACGGCATTAAGTATTGCCCTACCTTCACAAAGCTTCCAGTCTAAAGTGATAGTCTAAAGACTATCACTTAAAATATGTGGAGCAAAGCTGAGAAGCCATTTGTATTAAATCCATATTTACAAAAAGCTGAGATCAAGTAAAATAAAGAGAAGGCAGTTATCTACAAATTTTCATTCAAAACTTAAAGTAAGTTCTTCTATAGTCGAGCAGCGCAGAGTGCCAAAGATAGGAGCAGAGGCGCCCTGAATGCTACCCGCAGGGATAAGTGCACCAGACGGCTATTACACCCTAGGGAAGCAAATGAACAATCACTGAATTTGGTATCCTGAGAACTATTCCCTGGGGAAGGAGAATTTCATAACAATTGCTTCACAGGAGTAATTCCTGGCATCGTAGAGCAGGAGGAACACCAGATCTATAGTTGGAAGCACTGGTTTTGAATACCAGCTCTGCTACTCAAAAGCTATGTGTTCTTGGACAAATCATTTGTACTATTCTGTACCTCAGTTTCCCCATCTGTAATATCAAGGGATTGCACTAAAATGATCAACAAAGTCCCTTACTAATCTCTAATCCTATGATAACAACAGAAGATAAGGATCAGTTTTTATAAGATGGTGTTGCTGAGGGTGAAGGCATGGGAGGGAAGTGCAAATTCATGAAAGCAGGGACAAAGTGATTGATACTATGATAGACTGGGGGGTGAAGTTTAATTCCATAGATATATCTGTAACTACAGCTCTGTTTTGAGAAAGCTGTTACTCTTTCCTTTAGGGTCTATGCATCACTCTAAAAGGAGGTGCTATCCCCCGTAATCTGGGTGACCTAGAGCAAAGTCACTTAACCATGTTTGCCTCAGTTTCCTCATCTGCAAAATGAGCTAGAGAAGGAAATGGCAAACCACTCCAGTATCTCTGCCAAGAAAACCCTAAAAGGGGTCATGAAGAGTCAACTTGACTAAAAATTGATTAAATACATCCCCTAAATCTCTGTGCCACTTAGGACTCTGCCAAAAAACAAGAGCAAAGGTCTCTATTGTGCTTCATTATATTCCTCTGCCGCAGCACTGGCTCTTCTGTTTAAAAGCACCCAGCTGAAGTTCAAGTGGAGGAGACACGGAATTTGGTTGGCTATTTAATGTTTCTAAAAATGTACTAGTCAGATACTTTTTGATACAAGGCCCACGTAATTACAAAAACAAATAGACACAAATCAACCAAAAATGTTCCCACAGTGGGAACATGTTCAGTAGGAGTTGAACAGCTTGGGAATGATAACATTTAGAGACTAGTCAGCCAGTGTGTTCTACTATGGAATGGAAACTTCGAATTAGGTCAGATCTTTTTCATTTTCTTGTACAATGTCCTTCACAGGGACAGAAAATTTCCTCTTAAAAAAGCCTGTTAGTAGCAGCCTATTACTGTTATTACTATTTTCCAGCAATAAGTTTATTTGTTTATTTTTTAAAAATCAATTTTGCTTTTAACCTAAATGACTAGTATAAACAACAAAATACAGATAAGTATATTCTCTGAAAGTTATTAAACAAAACAATACAAATAACTATTTACAAATAACAATCCATGACATTCTGAAATTTACCCTTTGTTAACTGAAAGACTGTGCTCTACCTATGTCTTACTTACTAATCTAATCTAGAACCCTCAGGTCAGCCTCTCTTTTGGTCCCATTATACAGCCCTGAGGCAAAAACAACGAAGTGCTTTGGAAAAGGATGGCACTGCAGAATGGTAACACCAGATGCCACGGCAGTTTTCAGACAACCTCCATAACAACTATGTCTTCACCTTTAAATGTCAAAGGCTGAAACTACCAATATACTAGTAGGCAAGTTACAGCCCAAAATTAAATGACATGAAGGGATGGGGGGCTGGAACCAGGGCTTACAGCATTCATAACATCCTCTACTTTTCAGCATTCCACAAGGAGAGAGAGCTGCTAAGTCTGCTTCTGGAAATGAGAAATGAGGGAGCCTTAAGCTCTGTTTTCCTGCATGTAAACCTTAATGTGGTGATACAAAGCCTTTTAACTGTCTGCTAGCCAGAACTGAGTCTGTGTACAAAAGGCTCTAAAGAATGTACAAGGCAAGAACTGTTGTGGGCATCTGGGTTAAGGATGGAGCTTGGACTCTTTCTCAGTCTGTCACCATGTGGCTGTGAACACATAGTTCAAATGTGTCATCTCTGTTGTGCTTATTCTTTCTTGATTTTAGCTACAAATAGAAGTAACCAGGTTACAACCCTGTGAGTTTCAACAGATCAGGAGAGTCACCAGAAGTCCAGCAGTTGGTATCCATGGTAGAATCTGTAAATAGCCACAGCAGCTGAGCTCAGTGAGACAGTGGCATGGCGCTTGACCTATCCCAGAAGTGAACTTACCCAGCAGCCAAGATATCTTGTCTACACTCAGAAGTGAACTTGATGGGCATATGTTTGTTAGTCATGACTTTAAGCATGAGCCCACACTCCCAGGGATCAAGTTGGTGTACAAAGGAGAGTGTGCCTTGGTTTGCATAATATTTCTGCACCCTTGTCCTTGCTGTACGTTCTAAGCAAACATCCCTTTGTAAAAGCTAATTAATATTAAGGGATTGATACTGAGGAGCGATCAACTGGCCAAGCTGATATTGGCAGGATAATAGTTAGTCAAATAATTGTCCCAAGGGAACAAACTGAATGGGGGCTTCTGTGTGACAGCATTAGAAAAAACCTCAGTCTCTCAGGGATGCCCCAAGAACTCTGAAAGAAAACAGCAAACCATGTGTATTCTGTGGATTCAACCTCGTAGTCAGAGTGTGACTTGGGACCTTGAGCCCAGACCCATGCTCTACATGTTATATAAAATACTATTTTAAAACACAAATTCTTATGATTATTTTGTTACCTTAGGCACTGGACTAGAAGGAAGTCAAGATATCTGTGACTTCAATGAATGTGTATTCAGTGATAATGGGTACAAAGAAAGCACTGGGTGCTAAGCAGTAGGGATACAAAGAGAAAATTGAAATTGGCCTGAAAGGTCTTACATTTTAATAGATGTTTATTTAATTTCTGTTTACTGGAGGGGGATGGGGGGAGGGCGGTTTAGAATGGATGATTTTAAAGATGACTTTCAATTCTGACATTCTATTGATTTTCTATGAATGAGCCAAATTACAGAATTATTTGGACAAGCAAATTTTTTCCTTTAATTTCAAAAGAAGTTTTCCCTTGGCAACAGGGTCCAGGGCAGAGGATGTGTCAGAGAGAAGAGGACTCTAAGGGTAGAAGAAAACAAAGCCAAGAACTGAGGCTCTGTGAGATTCTTTCAGCTCAAACGCTATGGATCCACAGAAGAAATTAACTTTGATCTTAAAGATGACAATGACAGAAAAGAAAAAAATACAAGTCACAGAATAAAGGCAATAGAGACATGGTGAAGAGGACCGGAAGAAAAGGAGAAAAAAATCTCATAGCTCATACCTGTCTTCTGAATTCTAAACTTGTATTTCCAACACGCTGGCCATTTATATCTGGATGTCCATCCAGCAACTCAAATTCACCAAATTCAAAACTATGATCATTTCCACATGCTACTTCCCACTTCTCATTAGCCCAACCAAAGCTCTCTGACTTCTGTGTATTTATTAATGGCATCATCATCCTCTTAATTAGGCTCAAAATCTGGATATTCTTCCCTTGTCATCATCCCCCCTCCCCCTCCTTTTACTCTTTTATCCAATCAGTTGCCAAATCCTGTGGATTAATTTCTCCTAATATCCTTGGCATCACCCTGTAACATTCCATTCTCTGTGTTCTAACTGCAGTTCAAGGCTTTCATTGTTGCAGCCTGGGATACTGCAATAGACAAATCATCATCATAACATGCCACCTAGCTATGGGTGTACCCCAAGGCTTCATCCTCAGTCCTTTGTTTTTCTTCTCTTTCTTGGTACTCACATCAGTTCAAATGGGTTTACTTATTTTCTCTGTGCTAAGGGACTCAGAGCTGTATTTCTGGCCCTAGCTGCAACAACTGCCTAGTGCACATTCTGCCTAGTGGACATCGCATCATCATTTGTATAATAAGAACTAGCATTTCTATAGCACTTTGAGACTTACAAAGAACTTCACGTCTACTTGATCCTCACGACCTTTTGAGATAAGTACTGTTATCATGCTCAGTCTTCTCGATGAAGAAAACTGAGGCTGCCAGAGGATAACTGAATTGCTCAGGTCACACAGCTAAGTAAGTGTCTGAGGCAGAATATGGTTAAATCTTCCTTATACCAAGACCATCATATCAAATTCAACTTTTCCAAAATAAGTCATTATCTTTCTCCCCAAACCCAACCCTCCATCTGAACTTCTCTATTTCTATTAAAGGCACTACCATCTTTGTGGGACAGCTAGCTGGCACAGTGGATAGATCACTGGGCGTGGCATCAGGAAGACTCATCTTCATGAGTTTAAATCTGGCCTCAGACACTTACTAGTAACCCTGGGCAAGTCACTTAATCCTCTTTGCCTCACTTCCTCATCTGTAAATGAGCTGGAGAAGAAAATGGCAATCCCTCCAGGATCTTTGCCAAGAGTCATAATAAATTAAGACATGACTGAAACGACTCAACAACAAAAACCATCTCTCTAATCACTTGGGTTCATAATCTCAGTGTCATGGTTGAATCCTGACTCTCTCTCTCCCCCCACATATCCAATTTAATGGCCAATCTCCATCTTGTGGATCTGTCCCCTTCTTTCTACTCTATATATACCACTGTAGTTCAGGGCCTCATCACCTTTTACCTATACCATCGTGAGAGACCCCAACTGGTCTCCCTACCTACCTCACGTCTCTCCCCTATACAATCCATCCTTCACAAAATGTACATCCATATCCCACCACCATTTAATTAGATAATATTCAGTATTTATTAAGCACCTACTTTGTGTCAGGTACTGTGTTAAGCACTGGGGATACAAATACGAAAAAGCCTGTCCTCAAGGAGCTAACAATTTAATAGAAGAAGACAATATACAAAAAAAGCTAGAAAAGGGGGAGGAGGGGAGGAAGATGCGGAAAGTAAAACATCGGAGTTTAAGTAACTTGCCTAGGGTTACATGACTAGTAAATGTCTAAGAGCAGGATTTGAATCCAGGGGTCTTCCTCACTCTAGGCCCACTGATCTCTCTACTACACCGTGCTGCTGTTGCTTCCTTAGTGGCTGGCACATAGAGACACACAATAAATAACTGTTAACGGATAGTTCTCCACTACCTCTCCATCCCCTATCCCCCAATTTATTTCATATCTCGCTGTATAATTAAACTTCCCAAAAGGACACTCAATGGTCAAGTCAATCCCTTGCTCAAAAACTTTCAATGGCTTTCAAATAAAGGCCAAATGACTTAATTTAGAATTCAAGTGGCACCTGCTTTATGTCTACCCCACTGAACCTAAATTCAACCAAACCAGACTAATCCTTCCTGAACATACTGTATACTTGCCTTCCTCCATGCTATGGTCACATAGTTCTCCCTCAGCCTAAGAAGCCTTCCCTCCCCTCATGCCAGTTAAAATGCTACCTAGTTAATGCCACCTTGTCGATGAAATATTATTATTAAAAATAATTATGATAATATTCACTTTAAAGTTCTTCAAAGCCCTTTCCTGATCTCCCTAGCTACAAGAAATCTTTCCACTGACATCTCACAGTCCCTGGTTTTAACCACTCCTACTAAAATGTGTATTTTGTACCATTATGTTATAGTTATTTTTGCACAACTATTGTCTCTTCTTTTAGAAAATATGCTCTTTGAGGGCAAGATTTCTCATATATTGAAGGCTCCTTAACGCTTAGCTCAGTATCTTATACGCACAGGAAGAAAATTTTTACTGAATGAATCTGTGCATGACATTCTGCATGACAAGTCATAAAACAAGTCATACACCCAAGGGTCCCATGCCCGCAGGGACCAAAGCTAATTAAGGTTAATATAAAATGATAAATTAACCATAAGTAGGATATGCATTAATATAGATCATAAACCAAATTTAGATTTTATACAAGACAAATATAGAGAAATGTGGCCTAAATCAACTGAGTGATAAGTTTACTATGATTAATAAACAGTACAGTAATACTCTCATTTTTGTCACAGCATAAGTTTATAAAAAACTTATCTCTAAGGAGAGCAATGATAAATTACAGACACACACACAAAACCTAAAAACAACAACAAAAAACTAAGTGGAAAACTTCTCTAGGAGGTTGTGAACAACATATATGAACTTTGATAGCCATGTTGATTCATATGATCACTAGTGTAAAAGAAAGTAAAAGCATACTTTGCGTTTTATTATTTAGAAAATATATGACATATGTGAAGCGATTTGAGGGAGACAGAGAAGGAAGATGGTTAAGGATAGACAAAGGATGTTCCAAGCAAAGAAAGTTATATTTTAAAAGGAATGTAGCCGAGCAACATGGTAGTGTTTGGAGAGGGAGTTGGAAATTAAGGATTTGTTGCTGGGAGGGATATCTTTCATTAGATGACAAAGTCAGAATCCAAAAAGATTTTAAAAGGCTGGAATGACAGGCTAAATATAAGATGAAGTTTAATGACTTAAATGTAAAGTCTTACACCTGGAGCTCTTAAAAAAATCAGCTTTACAAGTATAAGGTGCCTATGGAGAAGTTATGGTTTTAGTGGACTGCAAAGTCAATGATTCAACACTGTGACACTTTGATTTTTTACATGTGGAATCATCAATGCCTGGCACATCGTGGTTGCTTAATGCTTACTGATTGGCTGAAGCTGAAAAATCTAAAGCAACTTTAAGCTACATTAAGAGAAGTATTGAACTCATGGAAGGTGATAGGCCACCGTACTCTGTCCTCGTCAGACCATATCTGGAATTTTGTGCTCAGTTCTGGACATCACAGTTTAAGACAGCATGCTGACAAACTGAAGACTTATTTAGTGGAGAACAAGCAAAAGTGTGAGGAAAAGGGAAGCCTTGACAGGAAGATGAGTTGAAGGAAATAAGGAGAAAAGATTCAGGGAGAACATGATAGGTTGTTTTTGAGTCATTTTTCAGTGGTGCCCATTTGGGGTTCTTGGCAAAGATACTGAAGTGGCTTGCCATTTCCTTCTCCTGGTTATTATACAGATGAGGAAACTGAGGCAAAGAGGATTAAGTGATTTGCCCAGGGTCAAACAGCTGGTTAAGTGTCTGAGGCTAGATTTGAACTCAGGTCTTCCTGACTCCAGGGCCATTGCTCTATCCACTGCACCACCTAGCTGCCTCCATGATAAGCTGTAGTGAGACTGTTAAAGAGCTGTTACCATAGAAAAGGACTTAAACATAGTTTGCCTGGCACCAGGTTACAGAACAAGGTGCATCAGGTGGATGCTTCAAGGAGGCATATTTAGTTTTGATTTAATAAAGAATAATGGACAACTCAGATTTATGTAACATTTTAAGGTCTGAAAAAGGGATTTCCTTACCATAACTCCATGAGGTAATGTGAGGAACATATTAATTACTTCCATTTTACAACAAAGCAAAGTGAAGCTGAGAGGTTAAGTAGCTTTCTCATGGTCACAAAATAGTGTGTGGGAAACAGAACTTGAACCCAAGTTTCCCACCTACAGGTCAAAACTTCTTAACAATAAAACTATCCAAAAGTACTACCAGCTCCCTCTAGAGGTAGTCGATTCACTCAAGGACTTCAGGTCTCTCTTAAGTGAAAGCTATATGCTGGGGATTCTGTTTCTGGTACTAGTTGTACTGAGAGACCCTGTGGTCTCTCTCAGTGAGGGCATATGTTTTCAGTAGCAAAGAAAGACTAGGTAGGCAGGAGAAAGAATAGGTATTCCTCGCCGATTTGATGGGAGAAGCGTTAGGTAAAAGATGAAAAAAAAAATGGCAACACACCTGAGAAGCCACAAGGCCAAAATAGCAGGCAAGAAAATAATAATGTTGCTAGAAGCATTGGAGACAAAAAAAGATTTGGTCATTGACGGAATCTAGCTAAAAGATCTGCCTGAGAAAATGAAGACATTCAAACTGCCCAAAGGGTTGGGAAACTTCATTTGGAGTGGCTGTTAAAACACACAGGATAAAGAACCATAGATAACCACAAAGTTTCATGTTTTGAGGCTGATGGGTGAAATTTTATCTGCCCTCTGTACCACACAAGTTGCAATGCAGAGAAACACTTCTACTTTGAACTGTCTAATTCAGGTTAGTAGGTAAAAGGGTGGATGAGGAGAGAAAACAGTGCCTGAACAAACACCAGAGAGAGACACTAGAGTGCAAGAAAGGATGAAAAAGGTGGTGTCAGTCAGCCAAGTAATTAAAGGGACTTAAAAGATAAGTGGTCCAATTTCTTCATTTTACATATGAAGAAAATGATCCAGCACAGTGAAGTGACTAGCCTCACCGTACAGTTGGTGATATAGCTGGAATTAGAAAACTGAAGTGTCTTCCTAGTCCAGTGTTCTTAATACTAGAGAATATGAATGGCTACAGTTTTCTACAAACACCAAGAGGCAAATATAAAGATAGCCTTTTTAATCTTATCTGTCAAAGTAGATTCAGAGGTGAGGAAATCCAAGTTAACCTAGCTCCTTTACTCTCTGAATCATGAACCTCTCCAAAGGTAGTTTTGAAAAAATAAGGTCATCTAATTCTCCTCCTCCAACCCCTATTGCCCAAATTAACTGTTTTATCTTTATGAAAATGGGGAAGGAAATGGAAATCAAGTTTGAGAAGTCACTGTAGGTATATATTTTGCAAGAATATCAGTAATCTTAGCATTTCTTTTTGGTTTTCGCCTTCAGACAAAAGACACGATTTTCTTAAATTATTTATCAATAACTGTCAACCAGAGTTTTCTTTTAAACTGAAGACCAGACAAATAAACAAAAACCACACATACAGGAGAGGAAGAGGCAAACATCTATGGAACAGAAAGGAAGTTAGATCACAAGGGATTCTCATGGTAGTGCTTTTCTGGAGAATCACTGAGTGTTTGATAAGCCAATTTTTTTAAGGTTCATTTGGGGCCAGGCAGAACGAGTCTAATTGCTTTTTTAGATGACAGCATTACAAAGTGACTCACTTAACAATCATGTCCCCTCAAAGTCTTTTCTCTAAATTAAGAATCTCCAGTACCTTCAACAGATCTCCCTATATTCATGGTTTCCATCTATTTTCCTCATCCTGCTAGCTCTCCATTGAATATGATCCTGCCTGCCAGTGTCCTAACTAAACTGTGGTACCCAGAACTGAACACAAAAATCCAGGTGTGGTCTGATCAGGGCAGAGTACAACTGGACTTTTACCTTCCATGAGGTGAGCATTATATCCTCTAGGGTATTTGTTTGTTTTTTTTTAGCTTCTATGTCACAGTGTTGATTCAATGAACCAAACTCCCAGAGTTTTAAAAATGTGCTCCATTTAAGACGTAAAAAGAAAATTAATTCCTACCTTTTCCTCCGTAAGAGGGAAGTGAAAAATTAGTTAAATCTTAACTTTTTGGTTAAATGAAGAAAGCATGCACGAAAAACACCAGCGAGAAACAAGACATCTGCAAAGTTGGAAGGACCAGGTTGCAATGCTGCAGCTCTTCCGTCTTTTTAACACGAATACAACCCTTCCTGTAACTGATCCAGTTAAGTCTCCCCGCACCACTACCAGTCCCCGATTAGCAACTCAGCCTTTAACACCTTCCCACCCAGCTAATAACCACTCACCGAATTCTTAATTGTACGGGTTTCTGTGACTTGATTTGGACAATACACACTATACTCCAGATTTGCCACCTGGAACTGAGTGGGAGGTGAAGTTAACTCACAACTGTAAGGGGAAATTCTCACCCTTAACTTGGCAATCGCACTCAAGACACAGACTCTAGCTCTAGGACGAAGGACTGATTTGTTTGGGGGGGTGGGGGGGGGGAGAGAAAGAAAAGGGGATTGTAAGAAAATGCTAAATAAGCTGTCTTCCTTACAAAGTTAAAAAAAAAGATACACTCCTCCTCCCAGCTTCCCTCCCTCCCTAGCCCCCCACCATCCTCTACTCAAGTTTCCGAGCAACCCTTCCTTCCCACCCCTTCCTCTCTCCCTAGAGGTAGTCTGCTCTAGGCTCATACACACAGCCAACCAGCTCCCGCCGCTCTCATGGGCTGATGTTGGGGGGTAGACGGGGTCGGCAGCGAGGCTCTCCGCTCCCTACCTCCTTAAGACGGCTGTCTTTGTCGTTCACTTGGAGCCACCCTGCCTCTTCCGCCAGTCTCATCTTTCTCACCACTCATCACAAGGTTTTAAAGCCATTCCTATCTGGTTTTAATAAAACCAAAGCAGTCCCAGGAAAGCAATCTTTCCGCCCGGGTCCTGGAAGAAGGGCGGCATACACAGGCACGCGCACACACAGTCATACACTGACAAACAGAGACCCCCCCCCCCAAAGCCCCGCTTGGTTTGCTAGGGAGGTTAAGTCGTGGGGCGAAGGGAGCGGAGAACCTAACCTTCGCCTCTTTCACAGCCCCGAGAGCAGGAACGGACTTAAGCAGCTGATTTCTTCCTTTTTTGTCTTAAGCTTCTGACAACGGCAGGGGAAACCCTACTCCAAAGCGTCCCCCTCCTTCTTCAACATTTGTAAATCCACCCAAACGGAAGCCGCAGCAGCAGCAACAGCTCCCCCGACCTCCCCTCTGCGAATCCATCTAAAGCCGGTCAGCCGACAACCATGGAGAGAGACCTGCCACAGAGAACCCTATCCCGCCCGGCATCTAGGTCCCTCTGCAGAGTCTGTGCATCCACACAGAATCTGTTAGGTGGAGAAACCAGCTTGCAGTCCTTCCCAAAAGCCTAACAGGTGCGATAGGCATCCGTAAGGGAAAAAACTCTTAAGCTTCATGTTCCGAATAAGATTGGAGCAAAATGCAGTGCGGGGTGGGGGTGGGGGGGCAGAAGAGGAGAGAACCTACAGCATCTACCCCTTGCTCATCCACCTCCCCAAAAAGCATACTTTTCCACGCCCGAGGAGACCGAAATAAAATAGAGCTTTTCCAACGCACGGTGGTAAAGCGGGAACAGCTGCATTCGTAAGATAAACCACTCTCAGGCTCGGTCTAGCCTGGAAAAACGAGGGAGAGCAAATGTAGCGCTACATGGCATGCCCCTCTGCTTCCTTCGTTTTTGTTCCCATCTGCCATGGCAGGAGAGAGCTTCAGGACGAAGTTTCCTAAAGCGAAAAGCTTACCTCCTTAGACTAAGTGGCAGCAGCTTTGCGAAAACAGCAACAGCTACGGCAGCGCCAGCGGCAAAAGCTGGAGCGGACAGCCGCTTTCAGGCTGTCACGCTAGAGCCGAAGAGGATGTGGGAGGGAGGGCTGAAGCAGGGAGGAACCAAGAAGATGAGGAGAGGAGGGAGTTGGGTACCTACAATAAAACGTGGGCTGATTGTGACGTCACAATGGCGCGATGGGCGAATAGGAGGCCGACTTATGAATCGAGTCCTATGATGTCATGTGTCACTAAGGGCCAATCCTGAGACAATAGAACTTTCGTGATTGTAAATTTGAGAATCCGAGGCAGTGGGGCTGGGGGGGGAGGAGGGGGTGGTCCGCTCTCGTTCACGTGTCTGCCGTCAGTTTTAGGCGCTTTCTTCCCAATAAGCCTGCGTGAAAAGAAGAGTCTGCGCAGTGGCGGTAATGAAGTTCCCGCTGCCCTAAACTCTTTCAGAGAGTCTCTATCCCAAAGAATGCCAGATTGTGTTACTGTTCTCGCAAGAAGCTTAGCCTCGTACTGAGCATGCTCGGCAGGAGGGCTCCTTTCCTGCGCCCGGACTGCATACCGCTACTTTGGGCTTTTAGGAGGATTGGAATGAACAAGGAGGCAGGCGAGAGGGAATGGCTTTTAAAAATCACAAAAAGGCAAAGGACGTCAGGGGGAGAGGGAAACCCATTCAAAATACCTTGTCGATGTTGCCTTGATACTTTGTAAACCAAATAGGTTGAGTTTGGTTTGGGGGTTATTTTTTTTTGGAGAAAGGCATTTCTATAATGGATGTCGTTCTTTGGATTGGGGAAGAGGGACACCGACAACATTTCTGGGATGGTGCAATTAGAAGGTCCTTGCTAGTTGGCAAATGCGGCCGCTTCTAAGACAGCGTTGGGCCCAGGGTCGTTTTCTGCCATCACTTGAGTAAAGTTCAGCTTCCATCACTCGGGGAATTAGGGTTTCTCCTCCAAAAATTCTTGCTCCTTCTCCATCTTCACCTTTCCTTACAGATTATTGAAGCACTTACTGTTATTTCTAGTTTTCCTTTTTAATTGGGAAGACATTTAATTTGGAATCAGAAAACTGGGTTTCAATCGTGGCTCTACCACGTAGTAACCCGTGTCATCTTGGACAAGTAACTTCACTTTTTCAGGGTATTAGTAGTGTCTTCATCTGTAAAAGGATAGGGTTGGACGAGGTGATTTCTAAAGTCCACTCTGGCATAGGACCCTTATCATCGCTGTTCTAGTTCGCTCTAGTTAATCGTAGTTAACAACTAGGATTAACTAGTTAACAAAGGAACGGAAATAGTTCTGGCCTTAGACTTCAGATTGTTAACTTCTGTAACCAAATTGTGGTATATTTGTGTATATGTCATTTGACACTTACTGGAAATCATCTTTCTATCGGCCCCACTGCCAAGCATAGTGCTTAGCCACATAGTAGCTGCTTAATGAATGGTTGATGAGTGAATAATGTTCCTCTCCCCTAAATCACTTGAAATGCCCAACACGTGGCTCTTGTGGAGTGTCAGACCAAGGGTCATCTTTAAATTGGCACACAGCCACTGTCCTAAGCTCCTTCTTAATGCCCTTGCTCTAACAATCTTCTGTGTAAGTGTCTTCATCCCTTTTGATTTTACAATTTCTCTAAAAGTATATTTCTTCACAACTTCTTCCCTATGGAAATCCCTCATACCAGATCTTTTATTCTCTCCTACTTTGTTCTCAAACCTGTCTCAGAGAGTTATCTCTCTGGACTATGATCTCTTTTGCAATATACACTAGCCATTTCTACAATGTAATTGCATTTTTCTTACTCTGGCTCCAGCCAGACTGAGGGTCCACATATGATTGGAGAAGGAAAGTTTTTGCTTTTGTTGTGTGTGTACCATGAGTTACATTATGTCATGGTAGAAAGAATACCCAAGTCATCCTTAGTAGACAGATGGGAGTTCTCTTTTAAAAAAAATGCCCTTTATTGATCACTTTTGTTTTTATGATCTTCACTTCCAAGTATATCCCTTTCCTTGTCCCACACAAGGAGCTGGCTTTTATAACAAAAAGAAAGAAAAGTCAGAATTACTAATAAACACATCAGCCAAATCTGACAGTATTTCTTTTTTTTTTTTAAGGAAAAAGACAAAGTTTATTAAGGATTCACTAGAATGGGTTGTCTTAAGAAATCTTACCCTTTGTGATGCTTGTTTTCACAAGTGGGTCAGATTCAATCTGAGCTAGATTGAATCTGAGCCAAATCTGATAATATTTCATTCCCATTGTCCTGAGAGAGTTGGTTCTTATTGACATAGTAACAAGCTTAAGCATGAATTCAATTAAAAAAAAAACATTTATTAAAGCACCTTACTCTGTGCTAAGGACTATGTCCTGGAGATACAAAGACAAAAATGAATCATTCCCTGCCCCCCAAAAGCTTTTATTCTTGAGAGAGAGGGAGTTACAAAGTGTACAGAGATAAATGTAAGTAAATATAAAATTGATAAATTTTAAATCAACAGAGTAATTTCAGGAGGATGGTAATAACTTGAGGGACAGGAATGAACTCATGGAGGATGTGGCATCTGAACTGTGCTTTGAAGAAAGTTAGAAATCCTAAGAGGTAGAGGTGATAGAGGCGTACATCCCAGATCAGGAAGGAGATGAAATGTGCATACAAGAAGCAGCTAGCAGACCAGTAAAACAAATGTAAGAAATGTTGTGGCTGTGAGATTAACAAATTGTAGCAACTGATTAGCTTGGGAGAGTGAAGGTTCTGAAGATGAGAGGCAGGATGGTGGTCCATTTTAGACATTGAATCTGACATGCCTCAAATGTCATGGAACATCAGGGTGAAATCCAGAAGGCGATGATGTGCAAGGTGAAGGCTTTGCCCATTGACATCTTGAGTCTCAATGACTGGGTCTGAATCAGCAAGTTGTCATTTGGCATTTTAACAAGGCCCCAAAGGGCATATCTATATTCTGTAGGTAGAATTGTTTTCAGAGAAAGCATCGGTGTCTTATAAACTTATAAAAATGATTGGACGAATTATCCTTACAGCTGGGTATAATAATTTTGGAGTCCCCTGCAGAAAGAGTATCATTGAACCCAAGGAAGCTACAGAGGTAACCAAAGGAAGAGGCAGAACTGAAATGCTTCCCCTTGGCGATTTTTCAAACTGACAGAAGTGAGCATGTAAGACATAAGAATCATCAAAAGACATCATCCTGAGTTTATCAGTTAGTGTTAGAACCATTATATGGCTGTCTAAGAAACTGTCTCATGTGTTATGGTAAACTGTGCATTAGAGACTGTTGAGAGGACTACTGTCCATGTATGTAGCCTCTGCCTCTTACCTCATTGCTTACTTGTCCCCTTCCTCTCAAATTTGAATTTAGAAAAAGCATAACTAATCTGAGGCTTCCCTTTGGACAACCAAAGCATTATCCATCATGGTTCATTTTCCTTCAGTATGAAAAATGAAGTTGATTAAGTGCATAAAGGCTTGTTGAATTTAGTTTAATTGAATGATACAAACTATATAGTTAAATTATATTGTTTTCAATGGCCTAGTCCAACCCCTTTCTATTCTTTTGCCTCCCAGCAGGAACCCTTTCCCCCCAGTGTCAGTTTTCACCCATAGTCCTGAACCTTAATATCATCTAATCCATTGTTTTTTGGGATTCAGAATTATTCTTACTTGGGATGATAAAAAAGATTTAACACACTGAGACATTTGTTATATTGTTGGAGTTGACTCAAGGAAAACAACTAAAAGTCTAATTACAGTATTGTTCTAATTAGTGAGAATTATTTGACTTAATTGTAGAGTATGTGTCTAAGGTAAACGTGACACAATGAAGTCTACTGTCTGAGAATGTATTAACTAGATTGCTTGTCTCTGAATAATTTAAAGTTTACTACTAAATTGGATTACACAGTAGTTTAGGATTAGGAGCAAAATAGGATTACTATGTAATCCTATGTAGTAGCATCACACAGTAGTATATAGTATATAGTAGTTGTAACACTTTATGTAGTAGTATTCCTATGGTGTGATAGTGAATGGAGTGCTGAGGTTGGCCTCAGAAAGCCCTGGGTTGGAATCCTGCCTCTGAAATTGTTTAGCTTTGTGATTCTGGGCAAGTAACAACCTCTTGCTTGTCTCAAGCAATTCCCTAGAATTTACCAATTATGTTGTAGAAAAGTTGAGATCTATGTTGATGAAGGGAAAGTTCCTATAGACCAAGCGGATACATTTCCTTTCTTTCTCCTGTTCATTATCTTTCCCTCTTGAGTGTCATGCCCATAAATATTGCACAGTCTTGCACATAGCATGAAAGGATAAGTAGTTATCTTTAACCTTTGGATGTCAGGGTTTGCTCTTTGCCACTTTGACTTGACTTTCTTCCCCAGCGTTCCTGTCATTTCCAAGAAATAGCTGAGTCTACATTCAGCTTTTTGTTATGCATCAATTGATTAATAATTTCTTGACTCTCTAGGGTCTTTTCTTCCCCCATTTAATTCACTGTCATTGGAGTTGTCTTTTTTTTTTTAGCCAAGGTGTAGGGGGAGGAAGAGTAGATGAAATTCAACAGTTTACTGAGCACTAATAGTGAGCTAGATACTTAGATTTGCACAAAGGCATAAGGAGAAAGTTGAAGTGACTGGTAAAAAGAGTTTTACTATTGTCTATGCATTTTTAGACATAGCCAATTTGGGAATTTGCTTTGCTGGACTATATATGTTTATTTTGAGAACTTTGTTTTTTTGTTTTGTTTTGTTTTGTTTTAATTGTTCAATTGGAGTGGGAGCAGGGAGAGGTAGTAGAGATAATATACGCTTGTAAATATAAATTAAAAAAACTATTGTCTATATTTGAACTGTTCCCCTTTAAAATGAAATTGAATGTATTTCATCATAACTACTGACACCTCTCCTAAAGTATTAAAATGAGAAAAATGTTAATTCACTTTCTAAAGTATGTTCTGTTTCACAGATATGGATGAGGAAAGAAGTCAGTGAATACAAAATGGAAGAAAAAGGGAAATTAGGCTATTGTTTAAAATTGTATAAATTTTTTCTTCTCCTTTTCCTAGAAATCAATTTTCTTACATATTAAGCATTTTTTCTAGAACCTAACATGACAAATCCAAAACCGAATTTAACTAAACAGTACAATTATTTTAAAATAGGCTTTATTTCTAAATACCATTTTAATTTTTCAAGTTATAATTTTATGTTTTCAAATAATATATGCTTTTGCACATATGATTTCATTTTATTCTCATAATGGTCCTGAGAAGTACAACAGGTATTCTTATTCCCTTTTTACAGATTAGGAAACTGAGTGACCTTAGACAAATCATTAACCTGAGTTTTGATTTCTTCATCTGTAAAATAAAGTTTGACTAGGACCTGGAGTGTCATGTACCCTTTGGGTAGTCTTGTAGAGCCTAGGATCTCTCATCAGAATGCTTTTAAATGTATAAAATAAAATACATAGGATTAAAAAGGAAACCAATTATACTGAAATACAGTTATCAAAATATTTTAAAACAAATTCACAAATCCTCTGAAATCTGCCCACAGGCTCAGGGGTGTGCTGGAGCCAGCTCTTACTGGCTTGCTGATTATTAAATTTTCAGTGTTCACATTTATACCTCAGATATTGGCTAACTACAAGTCATGATTTATAGTTTTAATTGTTGAGATTTAAGTGATAATGTCAGTAATATACATTAAATTTAAAAGTGTGTCATGGATACATTTTCCGTGCAGAAGTAGTTATTATTTACCAGACTGCTGCCCTTTGGGGGTTCATGGACTATAGGTTAAAAACCCAAACTAGACTATCTAAAATTTCCTTTCTCCCTCCAAATTTTATGATCCTATGACTTGCCCCACATAGCTATTGGCAGGATTAAGGCTAGAAGTCCAGGTCTCCCTTCTCATTCCACTAATTTTTTTTCTAGTTAAACTATACATAAACATACTCACACATATCTCTCATAAACATTAATTTGGAGTCTACGTTTTCCCTTTTTTGCTGCCTGATAAGATTTTAGCTTTGACATGTAATTAGCTTATCATTCTGCAGTATTAAGCTAGAAAAAGAATTTTAAAATACTTTTGCTTTTTAAAAAAGTACATGTTCTTTGCAATATTTTTATTTTTAAAAAATAAGTCTTTTTAAAAAGTAAAATTGTGTTGTTTTCATGGAAATGCTTTTATTTACATTATTTCTGTAGCTAGTACAGATTATCATATGCTAGTGTCCCAGTTCTATCATTTATAAACTGAACCCTCTAAAACTGTAAGGATCTAATGATTAGTCATTCTATGTCAGGCAATACCTTGCATACGTGCATCAATTCACAGTTCCAAATTTTTAAAGGCTTCTCTTTTGCACACCAAATTTTCTATACATGCTGCTGCATGTCAGAAATTGCTAGCATTTATTTCCACAATCTTTAATTCTTGCTTTAGACTAAGCTGTCTAAATTAATTTTGGAATCATGTTCAAAAAGAATAGACATACAGATCATACGTCATAGAACGCTGGAACTAGAAAAGAAAATAGAGATCATCTTGTCCAACCCCCTCATTTTACTGATGTTGAAACTGAGTTCCAAGTAGGTTAAGCTGGAATGGACAGTTGAAGAATAGGGATAGGTCAAATGCAATTTTTAAAAATGGAGATGCAATTGAATCATACGTAGAGGATGTTGCAAAAAAACGGGCATTTATACCCGCAGCACAATTCTGTTCCAAGTAGACACATCCCAAGACCCAATTCATCACATTTTAACCTGATAAATAAGCTGGCCTTTTGGTTTGATAGTATTATACTATTGCCTACTATCTCTTTTGCTATTTAACATACTAAAATTACTCTGCCTTCTCTACCAGCTATGAAATTAAATTTATGAATGATATTCCAAATGCTGTCATACCATATATATCAAGTAACTCCCACCAATATCACTCTTGGTAGTTTTCAAGAGATATGGATTTGTAGTTAGAGGTCCTGGGTTCAAATCCAAACTCTGTTTTCTTACTGCCAGTGTGACCTTGAGCAAATCTCTGTATCTTGTCTCAATTTTCTCTTCTGTAAAATGAGGGAAGTAAGAGTAGATATCTTTACAGTTTTTTCCAGCTTTAAATCCTGTAATTTACGTCCTATTACTTTTTTCAGAGTAGCCTGGCAAGGTAGCTAATGAAAAATATTTTTATTCCCATTTTATGGATGAGGAATCTGAGGTTGAGAAAGATTAGATGAGTTTCCCAATGTTACTTGACTAGTAAGTGGCAGACTTGGGACTTTAACTCATGTCTCTTAATTCAGAACCCTTTCTAAGATGTTGTTTCCCATTTTATTTTTAATAGACACAATATGAAACACAAAGCAATTTCACTCACTTTTATGGTGAGTAAAATATGATTTATTATAATATCTGGTAATAGCACATGGTTGATTAGTCAAGTCTACATTATCCATCTACACATAATATTTTCCTCATTTGTCTCACTTTCTGGTCTTCCTTAATGTACCTTAGGAAGAGAACATGTCCTTTTTGGTAGTTTGGGATTGTTTAAAATGTGCGTGAGCATGTGAGCTTGAGCATGTGTGTGCGTGTGCACACACACACACATGCACACACACACACTAACTTGGAGTCAAAAAAAGTGGCTCTCCTACTTACCACATTACCTCGGGCCAGCCACTTAACCATCTGAATCTGTTTTATCATCTATAAAATTCATTCATACATTCAGAAATCATTCACAAAACTCCTTGGCCTACTGTAATGGCAAGCAAAGTGGGATTTTTTGCTGTTTTTTCTTTTAGAGTTAAGTTTCTATATTACGTTAAGCGCTTAATGTAATGTTAATGGAATAGGACCTGCTTTGAGCTCCCGCCCAGTTCAAAGCTGTGGTGCATTCTGAGTCACGTAGAGCCCAGTGTGGGAGGAGCTTACCAAAAGAGGGAAAAGGAACAGGAATGGTAAAGCAAAACTGAGAGGAAGTGAGGTCAGAGCAGTTAAGAGTAGTTAGAACAAGGGGCAGCTAGGTAGTACAGTGAGTAGAGCACCAGCCCTGGAGTCAGGAGGGCCTGAGTTCAAGTCTGGCCTCAGACACTTGACACACTTACTAGCTGTGTGACCTTGGGCAAGTCACTTAACCCTAATTGCCCTGCCTTCCCCACTCAAAAAAAAAAAGAGTAGTTAGAACAGTTAGAGCTGAGAGAGAGAAGCTAGCATGAGTGGGCAAAGGGAGGAATTTTCCTGGAGGAACTTGCTTGTAGGGAGGCCTAACAGAAAGAATGTTTGGGATGTTGATGCTTCCTCTGTTGATCTGTGTTAATTTGTCTGTTGGTCTTTATGATTGAACTGGGCTGAAGGATGGAGACCCGCCCACAGGAAGGAGGCTTAGCTTAAGCCCCTTTTAAGAGCTATTAAACTGAATTGAGATGATGATGCTGGTAAATATTGTTGTAGCCCTGTTAAGCTTTGTTTTCCCAGAAACAGAAGCTGTGGGCAAGAGCCCCTGGAACCTGCTGTTGGGAAAGGAGAGCTTGGAGTGGAGCAGTGCCTGTGAGCTAAGACCAGGAGCAGGAGTGGAGAGCTGCCTATGTGTGAATCTAGGGGAGAGTCAGGAGTGGTCAACCCACAGAGGAGGAGCCATAGGACTAGAGTCAAGATGAAGGAGGACTGTGACCTAGGGCTGGATGGTGTGGTATTTTCTGCTACCCCTTAGGGATGTGGAATGCTAGGGAAGACCCTAGCCTGAGATCCCCCTGATTTGGGGGATGCAATGACATATACTATGTAGTATGATGTTCTTACTGTGTCCTAGGGGTGGATGGTGTGGTATTTTCTGCTATCCCTTAAGGATATGTTGTGCTAGGGAAGACCTTAGCCCGGGACCCCTCCTGTGTAAAGAAATATTTTGGGGAATGCTACTAAATGCAATGATATATGCTATGTGCCATATGACATATTGTTATGAGATATTAATATATATACATATATATTAGATGATATGTTTTGTGTAAGGATGTTGTTATAAATGTTTAGTTTATTGCCAAATAGAGAGTTTATCATACCATGCAATTAGACCCTTGAAATTATTCACAGCAGCAGTCCTCAGATGTGTGGCCATGATTGGCATTACACCTACTAAAGCAAGGAAATAGCCAAGGAAACTGAGATTTGGGGGAGAAAATACAAAGACAAAAATAAATAAGCCAGGACCTGACCTCAAGGTGCTTTATACTCACTCTACCTATTTCAAAGGGTGCCTTTATGAGAATAAAACCAGATCATAGCATTTAGAGCTGAGGAGGCCTTTATTATATAGACTGCTATCATATCTGTTTTAGAGAGGTAAAAGACCCAGAGAAATTAAGAAAATTAAGAGGAATTAAGAAATTAAGTGACTTCCTGGAATGAAGATCCCCTGATTTCAAATCTAGTGTTGAGTTCCAGTACAGCATGTTGCCTCTCTGATAAATGTATGCAAATGCATTTTTTTAAAAACTGTCAAGTGCTATACAAATATATTATTATTTTTTGTATATTCATTCATCACTAAGTCAGTATATGAAGTAAAGAAGCCTGTCTCTGATGTTTTATTATAACAGAGAGATTGAGAGCTTAATATAATCTTCATATTCTACTGAGAATAGTTTATCAATACTTCTAAGCCACTAAGATTGCATCACAGGTACAAACAGTGCAGTGAAGTTAGTTTACACTCCCACAAGAAATGATGTAAAATCTACATAGCTTTTGATAATGATATCAACATCATAGCTTCTAAGCCTCGTATTTTCTTCATACTAATTTCCCTAAGAAGTACAAAGCCACATCTCCATATCCAATGGAAGTACTCTTAAATACACAAATGGGTCTGTTATTCATGTTACCTTTAAAGATGAACCCATCCGCCTAGCCACACCAGATATTAAACTGTATTATAAAGCACCACTCATCAAAACTACTTGGTACTGACTAAGAAACAGAGTAGTGGATCAGTGGAATAGATTAGGTACACAAGACACAGTAGTCAACGACTACAGCAGTCTACTCTTTGATAAACCCAAAGAATCAGGCTTCTGGGTTAAGAATTTACTATTTCACAAAAACTGCTGGGAAAACTAGAAAATACTATGGCAGAAACTGGCCACAGTCCAATATGCTTATACTGTATACCAAAATAAAGTCAAAATGGGTTCCTGACTTAGGAATAAAGGCTGATACTATAAGCAATTTGGGAGAGCAAGGAATAATTTTTACCTGTCAGATTTATGGGAAAGGGAAGAATTCATGACACAACAAGAGATAGAGAGTATTACAAATGCAAAATAGATAATTTTGCTTACATTAAATTGAAAAGTTTTTGTACAAAGCCAGTGCAACAAAGATTAGGAGGGCGGCAGAAAATTGGGAATCTTTACAACCAGTGTCTCTGATAAAGGCCTCATCTCTAAAATATACAGGGAACTGAGTCAAATTTATGGGAATACAAGTCATTCCCCAATTCATAAATGGTCAAACAGGCAGTTTTCAGAGGAATAAATTAAAGATATCTATAGTCATATATAAAAATGCTCTAAATCACTATTAGAGAAATGCAAATCAAAACAACTCTTAGGTACCACATCTCTCCTGTCAGATTGGCCAGCATGATGAAACAGGAAAATGATAAATGTGGGAGAAGATATGGGAAAATTAGAACATTGTTACATTGTTGGTGGAGTTCTGAACTGATCCAGCCATTCTGGAGAGCAATTTGGAACTATGCCCAAAAGACTATAAAAATGTGCATACCTTTGACCCAGCAATACCACTTCTAGGGCCGTACCCCAAAGAGATCACACAAGTGGGAAATGGACTAGTATGTACAAAAGCATTTTTAGCAGGTATTTTAGTGGTGGCAAAGAATTGGAATTCAAGGGGATGCCCATCAATTGGGGAATGGCTAAGCAAATTGTGGTATATGAATATAATGAAATACTATTGTGCTATAAGAAATGAGGAGCAGATGCACTTCATTATAACCTGGAAAGACTTATATGTATTGATGCTGAGTGAGGGGAGCAGAACCAGGAGATCATTATACACGATTACAGACACACAGTATCTGTAAGGACTAACTTTGATAGACTTGGCTCTTCTCATCAATGCAAGGTTCAAAGACAGCTCCAAAAAGTCTCATTATGGAAAAAGCTATGCACATCCAGAGAAAGAATTAAGGAGTCTCAATGCAGATTGAGGCAAACTGTTTGCTCTCTTTTTTTTCCTTTTTTTTTTTGGTTTTGTTTCTTCTTTCTCATGATGCATTCCACTGATTATAATTCTTCTTTACAACTGGACTATTATGTAAATAAATTCAATGTGAAGGTATATGTAGAACCTATATCGGATTACATGCCATGTTGGGGGTGGAGAGGAGAGGGAGGGAGGGAAAGAAAATTTGGAACTCAAAAACTTGCAACTGAGTGTTGCAATCTAAAAATTAAAAAAAAAAATTTCAACAACAAAAAAAGTCGAACCCATTCATACCAGCCTATCCTATGTGCCTCTTACTCATATCATCTCATCAGTTCACCACAGATCATCCTAGGAGAAGAGTTCATAACTAAACAACAGATAGGTTCTGAAGAGGTAAAAATGGATCATTTTGATTATACAAAATATACAAGTTTTTGCACAAACAAAACTAATGCATATAAAATAAGTAGGAAAGCAGGGGGGAAATCTTTGTGGCAAATTTCTTAGATGAAAGTCTCATTTTTAAGATATATAGAGAACGAGTTCAAATTTATATGAATAAGAGCTGTTCCCCAATTGACAAATGGTCAAAGGATATGAATAGACAGTTTTCAGAGGATGAAGTATTCAAAATCACTAATAATTAGAGAAATGCACTTTTAAGTAACTCTGAGATATCACTTCACACCCATCAGACTGGCAAAGTTGACAGAAAAGAAAATTACATGCTACAGGAGCTGTGGGAAAACAGGTAAATTAATGTACTGTTGTGGCACTATGAACTAGTCTCAATCATTTGGAAAGCAATTTGGAACTAGACTCAAAAAGCTATTGAACTGTGCACATCCTTTGATCTAGTAATACCACTAGTAGGTCTATAATCCAAAGAGATCAAAGAAAGAAGTAAAAGACCCATATGTAAAAGAATATGTACAGAAGTTCTTTTTGTGCTAGCAAAGAATTGGATTCTTTGGGTGCCCAACAATTAGAGAATGGGGTGAACAAGTTATGGTATATGGATATGATGGAATTCTTTTATGCTTTAAGAAATGATGAAGGGGATGGTTTCAGGAAAACCTAGGGAAACTTTTATAAATTGATGCAAAAGTAAAATGAGTAAAACCAGAACAATTTATACAATAACAACAGTACTCTAAAGACAAGCAACTATGAAAGACCTGGGAACTCTGATTAACACAAAGGAACCACTCACAATTTTCTAGGGTACTCATGATAAAACATGCTATTTATCTCCAGATAGAGAGGTGATAAACTCGGTGTGCTGATTGAAGTATATATTTGGTGGGGGAACATAACTAATGGTAGGAATATATTTTGATTGACTAATATTTTAACCCCTTTTGTCTTGCTTTCTCAATGAGTGGGAGAGGGGGAGATAGGAGGTAAGGATCAGAGCGGGAGTGCTTTGCTGGCGCAGAGGCAGGGTTCTCTTGCTTTGCCCAGCTTGGATCAGGGTCATGGTCCTGGTAGACGGTTGTTGGGGGAGGAAGAGCGCTGGTGTGGCAGAGCTTGCTTGTGGTGACTGTGGAGTAGAAGTAGCTCTGAAAACAGCAGCACAGCCCCTAAAGCTTGGGACAAAGTACTCTCTACTCAAGCAGTCATACCCTGACAAAAAGTTCATGGGTCAAGTAGTTGCCTGGGAACATGACCAGGCAGCGCAAAAGGACTCAGACTCAGACTATAGAATCTTTTTTGGTGACAAAGAAGATCAAAACATACAGCCAGAAGAAGTCAACAAAGTCAAAGAGCCCACATCAAAAGCCTCCAATAAAAATATGAATTGGTCTCAGGCCATGGAAGAGCTCAAAAAGGATTTGGAAAAGGAAGTAAGAGAAGTAGAGGAAAAATTGGGAAGAGAAATGAGAGTGATGCAAGAAAATCATGACAAACAAGTCAATGGCTTGCTAACGGAGACCCCAAAAATACTGAAGAAAATAACACCTTAAAAAATAGACTAACCCAAATGGCAAAAGAGCTCCAAAAAGCCAATGAGGAGAAGAATGCCTTGAAAGGCAGAATTAGCCACATGGAAAAGGAAGTCCAAAAGACCACTGAAGAAAATACTGTTGAGGGTTGGGGGCGCCAAGGTCCAGG
The DNA here is from genome assembly GCA_028646595.1 of Phalanger gymnotis. Classification (NCBI taxonomy): domain Eukaryota; kingdom Metazoa; phylum Chordata; class Mammalia; order Diprotodontia; family Phalangeridae; genus Phalanger; species Phalanger gymnotis. Next base: position 183,511,722 of record CM053627.1, on the reverse strand, counting down.
AACCCCAAGACTGGAGTTCCCAGATAGGGTCATTTAGGGGGAGTGCCCCTCAAAGACCTGAGTACTGGAGAGAGTTGGGTCCGTCTGGAATGAATTCATGATCGCAAGCATTCTTTAAGTCAAGGTGGCAAAGCTTTATTATGCTTTACAGCGGGCAAGAGTCCTTAGGGAACCTGCAACCTTACAGGGCTACAGGGTAAGTTTTTATAGGAGATTTGGGGGTGAAACATGTCAATTAGGTGTTTCGGGGTAGGATTAGGGAGTGGTTAAAGGGTGGTCAGCTCTTAAAGGAACATGCTCTTTTTGCATCTACTGTGCAGGTATCTTACCCAGAGTTCACTGGGAAATAGCCCAAGGTGGGGGGGCTACAAGGAGATGTGGTTTTGACCATGAAACATCACTAAGTCAACTAATGGTCAGGGCCGACTGGAAATATCCAGATGGCTCTCATCAAATGTCTTGTTAGACAAGACGAATGTAAGGGAATATACATTTGACTTATGTCTAGGATACATATCAGTAAGGTCAGTAAGTAGTAAATATCATTCTGGCCCAGTGCACAGCCAATTAGCATGTACACAAGGAGTCTAATAAATTTTGTAGTTGGAGCTGGCCACAGTATCAGGAGGAGAGATAAGTGTTTTCTAAGGCATGCCGCCCTTGAACTGGAGAGGAACTGCCTGAGACAGTATTATTTCAAGGCTAGGGAGAGATGTGATTTTA
>CM053627.1:183482387-183510499 GCA_028646595.1 Phalanger gymnotis | reverse complement strand
GTGCGGGGTTCTCAGGCAGGATTCTAATTCAGGTCTTCCAGACTCAAGGCCAGCGTTCTACGCTTAATAGTAAACGCCTGCGGACTGAGGCAGGTACTGCAGGTATCATCACCATTTCACAGACAGGAACTGACCCATCCTGTAAGTTCTGTAGCTTTCTCGACGTCAAACCCCCAAGCGCGCTTTTATAGCTCTGTGCCCCCGAGATTCTTGGTAAGGAAAACGTGAACCCCTGAGGGGCAGAATGGACGTCAAATAAGCATTCACAAGCCAAACAAGGCCCTCCTGGGGCCGGGCACTTTCCACTCGTCCCACGGGCGCAGAATTCCCAGCAGCCTCACTGCCCTGCCAATGAGCGGATGGGGTTTACTTTTGCGTTGTTTCGTTAGGTTCTGTGGGGAGGGGGGAGGGGAGTCCGATCTTCTTGCTGCTCCGGTCGCGCTGGGAGACGCCATAGGATCCCAGTGCCGCCCAGGAAGAACCAGGAGCCCTCTCTCCTTCTCTTCCCTCCGCCTTCCCAGCCTGTCTCTGTCAGAAGACCAGCCCGGCGAGGAGACCGTTAAACCGTTACCCGCTCGCCGCGCAGGCGCGCCAGCCTTCTGAGACTGTGGGGGAGGGGTCTCCAGCCGGCTCGCGCGCGCCTCCTCGCACCCTTTTCGCGCCACGTCCCCTCCCTTCCTCCTCCTCCCTCGTTATTTTCCTGGGCCTCCTATGTTCCGCCCCTCTTACCCCTGCCCGCGCCGCACGGAGCTCCCGCGGTCACCCCATTCATTCCGCTTCGGTGACCGCCAATCAGCTCCCACCTGCCGCTCCTGCATCTGGCGACGGGGCGGGGCTTCGGCAGCACCCCGCTCCTCCCTCCCCTCTCCCATCTCGGTCCCTCGCGGCCCTCCTCCCCCCACTGCATCGCCCTCCACGGCGACGGAGTCATTCCAGGGCAATGACTGTCCCAGAACCTCGTCCCCGCGTTGACCCTGCTTGGGGGCGGAGGCGTCGAGCTAGGCCTAAGCGTGCACGCTGCGGTCCTGGGGACCGCGCAGCGAACCAGCGTCCGGGGGCGGCGGAAGCCTAGGCTAGCATTCTGGTGGGGGTGCGGGGGGAGGAGGGGAAGAAGGGGCGGGACCTCGTGGGGGGTGGTGCGGGGAGGGAGGAAAAAGAAGCTTCTTTCCCCGTTCGTAGAGCGAAGCCCCACAGCCAATCCCTCATCCTTCACCAGTGACTTACAATCCCTAATGAGGCGGGTGCCGCAGGGCTTGCGCTCAGGCCCGTTACAGCTGCCGCGATGCTATTGGGGAGCCCTCAAAAGCAAAGGCCCCCCAGTTTAAAAGCCCCCCCCTTTTCCTTTTCTTTGTGTGTACGGTGTGACTCGCCCATTTTAAACGCCCGTCTCTAAGGTAAATTAGTTGCATACCATCTGGGACCGCCCGAATACAGCCGATCCCGAAGCCCCACTGGCATGCTCTGTAGTGGGACGGCTTTGACTGCGGCTTCTCGAGCTGTTCATATCCAGCCCCCTTCCTTCCTTTGCAAGCCTGTTACACCCGCTGCACCCCCCCGGACCCCTCGAGAGGCAGCCAGGCTGGTTCTCCCTCACACCAGGTGTTCCATCTCCAGACCCCGGGCATTTTCACAGGCTGTTCTCATGCCAGGAATTCTTTGCTTCCTCGTCCTGGGCTCCTGGCTTCCTTCGAGTTCCAGCTAAAACCCCTCATCTCCAAGAAGTCTTTCCTGCTCCCTCTTCCTGCTAGCGCGTTCCCGCAATTGATTGGCTCCACTTTATCCTGTACATTGTTGAAAGATCTATCTTGTATTTATACATAGTTGTTTTCATGCTGTCTCCCCGCATTCATTTAACTATAAGCTCCTAGGCAGCAGGGACTATCTTTAACCTTTCTTTGTATCCCCAGCGCTTAGCACTGTGCCTGGCACATGGTGCGTATATTCAATCGTTCCAGCCTGTCCGACTTTGTGACCCTATGTGAACCTTTCTTGGCAAAGATACTGGATTGCTTTGCTGTTTCCTTCCACAGCTCATTTGACAGATGAGGAAACTGAGGCGAACAGGGTGAAATGACTTGCCCGGGGTCATGCAGCTAATAAGTGTCTGAGACCAGATTTGAATTCAGGTTGTCCTGACTACAGGGCTGGTGCTCTATTCATTGCACCACCTAGCTGCCCCCTTATTTTTCATATATAATCCAGAGTTTCCAGGTCAAAGACAAAGTACTGCAAGCATCCAGAAAGAAAAAAAAATCCAAGTACCAAGGAACCTCAGTCAGATGTAATTTAGCAGCCATAATTATAGGCTGCTATGATCTGTCAGATCTGGCATGGCCTAAGGCAGGATCTGGCAGATCAGGCAGGAGCAGTGAGGGGAACAAAATATGCAGAAAGGATACCCTTACCAGAGAGACCTGAGAAGAACTGGATCACTGGAGGGCCCCAAAGTTTTCCTTACAAAGAATGGTGAGCTCGACCAAGGCAGGAGCTTGGGGATTGCTGCAGGGAGAAGGGCCTAGGCCTCACCAGACAAGAAATCTCCAGTGGCACCTAGTCTATTCCTGCAGGCATTGGAGAGTCTGCTAGCCTGGTTCCATCTGTGTCCAGTCCCACCTCTGATACCACTTTAATGTTAAGCAGACCAAACTGTTCTCTCACCTGCAGATACCCAGTGCCGAACAGCAGAGCAGGTGTAACAGTAAGGCAATAAACACAACATTAATGATAATTGTGAATATGCCTATGTAGTTCTGTAGAGACTCTCCATAAAGAAGGTAAAAGAAGTATAACATTTATTCAGACACAAGAAACCTATAGGTTTCCCATATATCCCATAACCAAATGTTCAGCTCCCACAGCCAGTCAGCCCACTTTATCATAACAGCAAGCAACTTAAAACACCATGTCATGGCCTGTAACCTCACCATCCCAAAACCTCTCTTACCCCCTGCTGGGGTCTTCCCAAAGACAAACTAAGTACAGCTAAGTCAGCCTGTCCAGTTCTAACAATCACAAGGGTGGCCATTAGCAGCCATGACTGCTCTCTCTCTGCATTTCCTGTGACACAACTTCCTTTTCCTGTCAGGAAGCTCCTCCTACCACATGTGTCTCAGGCTTCCTGAGATGTAAGCGGGTCACATGGCCTATTAATGGGTGGGAAAGATCTTCAAATCTAAATTGCTACTACAGCAGGCAAGAGACAGGAGAGTCAGGAATCAAACAGAAATTTAATTTGTTTGTGAGGGAAATGACTTGTAAGTGGAGTCCTCCTTCCTAAGAATGGAGGGGAACTAGACATGTGCCAATCTCTGCCCTCCACCCACAGTGGGGGACCTACTTTATCATGGGCAAATCTCAATATGTATAACAGTGGCTATGCAGTGAACTGTACCCTGATAATGAGGGGTAACAGCAACAATGCGATTCATAGGAAGGCTTCATGACCAGAACATGGGTACTACAGGTGCTTGACCAAGCTTAGAGAACACCTGGCGCTGGTGTGAAACAATTCTGGGATTTTTCTGTGGCTGAGTTCATCCAGAGGGTGAACACTAAGGATTGTCGTGTTGTCAAGCTCAAGGCACAGCTTGCTTGCTGGGCCTTAGCTCTGTAAAACAATGTTTCCTAATAGTATCCCAACAGGGTCTTTAATGAAATAGAGGACTCCCGAGCATACCTGATGAAAAGACCAAAGCTGTGTAGAAATTCTGAAGTTCAAACGTGGAAATTAAGAGAAGTTTAAAAAGGTAAACACAAACAAAAAATGATGAAGTACTAAATAAGGATAAGCTACTTACATTATAATATGGGGAGATGATACCATGAATCCTATCATCATTGTTCATAGAGTGAGTATACCTAGATAGAAGGCTTGCGAGTGGTTCTGTCTTGTTGACCTTAAAAGAAAAATGGAAGGGGAAAGGAAGAGAAATACACTGGAATGAGGGAAGGGAAAGAAAATTTAGGGAAAATTATCTCACATGATCAGGGAATACAAGTGGAAATCCATACAAGCAAGGAGAAAGGAGTTGGGGGGTAGGTAGCAGGCAACATACACAGTTGGGTACTAAATACATTTCACTCAATGGGGAAATAGGAAGGAAAGGTGAAAAGAGAGAAAGGAGAATTAGAGGAAGAGTACAATAAGGGACACTGGAAAAGGAAATGGCAAACCACAACAATATCTTTGCCAAGAAAACTCCATGGACACAATTATCACGATGTGGTCCACAGGGTCACCAAGAGTAGCACATGACTGAACAACAACAAGAATAAGAGAGGAATTGGTCCTAAACAAAACTAAGGATCTACAAAAATATTTGTGATTCTTTGAAGTGGCAAAGAATTGGAATTTGAGGGGTTGCCCATCAAAGGTAATAGATGAACAAATTATAGTATATAAATTGATGGAATGCTATTGTGCTATAAGAAATGAAGAGAGAGATATTTTCAGAGAAACCTGGGAAGATTTGTATGAACTGATGCTGAATGAAGGGAACAGAACCAGGAGAACAATTTATAAGATTACAAAAATATTATAAAGAAAAATGACTTTGAAAGACTTAGGAACTCTGATCTGTGTAATGACCAACCACAATTCCAAATGATGAAACATGCTACCCACCTTCTGATAGGGAGATGAAAGAGTTAGGGTGCGCAATGAGCCACACATCTACATCTACATCTACATGTACATCTACATGTACATCTACATGTACATCTACATGTACATCTACATCTACATCTGCATCTGCATCTACAGCTACATAAATGTTTGTGTATACATATACACATGTGTGTAGAGGTTTATCGATGTCTATATGGACATATTTATGTCACGGTCAATGCAGAAATTTATTTTGCTTGACTATGCATGTTTGTAATAGAGGTTTTGTTTTTCTTTCATTCTCAGTTGGGGGAGTGGTAGGAGGGATGGGAGAGAGGAAATGGTAGATGTTTTTGGTATCAAAAACCAAATTAATTAGAAAATAAAAGACAAGGCTAAAAAGTAAACAAAAAAAAGTGATGGAGAAAATGTTAACAATCTGGTGTACTCTACATAATTTTTTTGAGAACTAGTCGTTTAACGTTTACCAGCTCACCACTGCCTTGAAACAAAACCAGTTAAGTGAAATCAATTCGCATGGTAAACCACATGTAATTGGTTACCTGTACGATATGATAGGGTATACTTATTTCCTGAGCTCCATTATGAATTCTATTTTTTTAATCAATAAGTCTTCCCTTTGCTAATTTTGTGAACGAATTATTTGCAAAGAGGTTGGTGGTAGCACACTAGGTGTCCAGTAGTGATTTCCCCAGATTTTCTGGCATGGGGGTATGAACCAGAAATATGAGAAATTTCTCAAAGCGAACCTGGGTCCTTCATGTTGTAAGTACCTATAACATGAGGATTATAAATAGAGTAAACTACAGATGGGGGGTGGGGACAGAGAATAAGCATTAAGCACCTACTATGTGCCAAGAATTGCACTTTACCAATATTATCTCGTTTGATCCTCACAATAAGCCTGGCAGGTAGGTGCTATTATGATGCCCATTTTACAGTTGAGGAAACTAAGGCAGACAGGTTAAGTGACTTGCCCAGGGTCACACAGATAGTAAGCGTCCAAGGTGGGATTTGACATTAGGTCTTCCTTACTCTAGATTCAGTACTCTATCATAGGCAATGAAGAACAAAATAAAGTCCAGTGGATTCCAGCTTGACCACTATAGACAGACATTTTGCTGTGAAATGCAGAAGATATTCTTCCAATGTAAGTAGTTGTCCAGACTTTAAATATATATTTGTATACATTTATGAACATGTGCACACATCTATTGTATGTATATATGCATGTGTATATGTATATATGTATATGTGCATATATACATGTATATGTATATATTCAGACAATTCTTCATGAAGCACCATGAGATATTAACATGGAAAACCAAAAGCACCTGTTTTAGTGACTAAATGAGACAGAAGTCTTGGAAGCAGAATTCATTTCTTTTTCATTTGTGCATTTATTTTCTGAGAGAGAAAGAGACAGAGACAGAAAGAGAGAGAGACAGAGACAGAGACAGAGAGACAGAGAGAGAGACACAGAGAGGGAGAGAGAGGTAGAGAGAGAGAGGGAGAGAAAGAAACACACACACACACACACACACACACACACACACACACACACACACACGCACTTCTAATACGATGGAGTACAAGGTAGATCTGCCTTCCCTCCTGCCCCTGCCTGCAGATTATCAGTCTTCCAGATTCACAAGTTTACAAAGCTTTCCTAAGTATTTGGCTGCTTGTGTTTACTTGAATGTCCTCATGTTATTGCTGCCTATTGCCATTGCCATCTTGATTCCTGTCTGCCCTCCTCATCACTTGCTCTTGTTTTGGGGGGAAAGGGGCAGACTGCATGTTTATGCTGGGGCCACTGTGGGGGTTGGGGGTAGGCAGGGAATATCCACTGTGCCATCTAGATACCCCTGTGGCCCATATAGGGACTATTGACAAGATTGGCTTGCATGGAGTGAAAGAAGGTTCATGCTTATTGGGTATTAGTGGAAAATAATTTAAAACAGGTACAATAGAAAGAGATTATGAAGAACCTTGAGGGAACCAGGCAGAAGAACTTAGATTTGACAGCTAAGCAGATAGAAAGAAATGGAAGATTTTTGAGCTAGAGAATGACATGATGAAAGTAATGTTTAAGGAAAATTAATCTGACAGCGAGTGTAGTCCTGTCATGCCATGAGTTGGTACGTGTTCAAAGCATGAAAACTAATTTTAATGTGAGATTAGATCAAATATAATTATGAAAAGACAATTATTGCTGCAAAATAGAATACATTAAAAGTTAAATGCCATACAATGCTTTTGGAAGTTTCAATACAATTTTTAAAAAAAGGATGCACTGTGTATGAAGGAGACCATTTGTGAAAATGTTTTTAGAGGAAATCTCTAAGAGGAGGAGAGGGAGATTGTGAGGATGACACTGCTTTTGATGTGAAAGACGAAGTAAGAAAAAGATATGGATATCAGTATGGGTTGGTTACGCAAAAGTATAATTAAAATCTTTGAACTATAGTTGCAACCTTTTGAATATGGTTGTGTTTGAGGTGTCAATTAAAACATTTAAAATTACTTTTGGACTAGTGACTGTTCTCCTGTATCCCATACTAAACATTCAAATAAATACTTATTGATGGATTGATTTGGATTGTTTATACCATCCATTTCCTTTATTAGGAATGATAATTTTGAATTGGTTGCTTTTATTTTTTTTCTTTCGTGTCCTCCTCCTCACAAATCGGGGGAGGGGGCGGGGAAGAAACCCTTCTAAGAATATGGCTATGTCCAAAAATGTATTACTCGTTTTACATCTTGAGTCTGTCTTCATTCGGTCAGGAGGAAGGTAAAATAGTATGTATTCAGCCCTCTGTAATCTTGACTCCACCCCTATGAAGAAAGAAAGGAGGTACAGTTTCTCACATATTCTTTTTGACCAAACTTGGTCATTATAATTGTACACCATGTTTTTGTTCTTTCTATTTACATTGTTGCAGTCATTGTATGTATGTATTACTTTGTTGGTCCTGCTCTGCATGAGTTCAAATAAGTCTTCTCATATTTCTCTGCATTCTTCATGTACATGGTTTCTTACATGTAATTACATGCAGTAATATTCCATCATGCACGCACTACATTTTGTTTAGCTATTCCGCAGTTTATTTGTTTATAATTCTTGACTACCACAAAAAGTGCTTCTATGAATATGTTGGAATATATGGGAGCTTTCTATCTTTTATCACCTTGAGATATCTATTTAGGAATGAGATTTCTGGGTTGAAGTCTATGGGCATTTAGCACCCTGCCCCCCAACTCTAGATTTACTTTCACTTAACTAAACAGCATTAAATAGAGACTAGGATATAGCAATTGAAATTCCAAGAGATGAGCAAATTAATGAATGAAAAAACATGTATTAAGCACTTACTGGGCAGCCAGTCACTACAGTGGATAGAGTGTGGGACCTGGAGTCAGGAAGATTCATCTTCCTGAGTTCAAATCTGGCCTCAGACATTTATTGGGTGACCCTGGGCAAGTCATTTAACCCTGTTTGCCTCCATTTCCACGTCAAATGAGCTGGAGAAGGAAATGGCAAACCACTCCAGTATCTTTGCCAAGAAAACCCCAAATGAGGTCATGAAGAGTTGACATGATTGAACAATGTACTTATTATGTGCAAAGCACTGGAAATACAAATAGAAAAGCAACACAGCCTTCTGCTCTCAGAGAACTTAAATTTTAATAAGAGAAGAAAACACATAGAAGATGTTAGCAAGGCAAAAGTCACAGCTGCTGAATTCTTCTCTCCTTTCTGTTGCCTCCAACACAGGCCTTAGAAGTTGTCTCTGAGTATCCCATACATAAAAGGTTATGCCAATTTATACATGATAATCTTGGTAGGATGCCAAAGTTGATGGGGGAAGTACCAATGACCCTTTGCAATTTCTTTCTGTTCTTTATTTTCTACGTTATGCTTCCCATTCACACCTGCTTTCTTCAGGAAATTTTCCCTGGTTAATGTCATCTATTCTCATCTATGTCATCTATATGCTGATATGCTATATCAGCATAATCCCCAACCTTCCTCTCCCATAACAGATTTGAGATCTATAGGTTTATAGATTATAGGATTTAGAACTGGAAGGGCTCATGGAACTCATCCAGCTCCAATTCGCCATTTTGCAGATGAGGAAAACAAGGCCCAGAGAAGTTGATTTATTTGCTCAAATTGTAGAGATATAAGTGACAGAGCCAAAATTCAAACCCAGATCGTTTGACTCTAATTCCAGTAGTATTTCCACTACACCATACTGACTCTCACAAAAGTTATATATCTCATACATTTAGTTACATGTTTACAGATAAGTAAATATAGGATATGTACAAAATACATTTCCTATCTTTGTAAACTTAGGCAAGTTACTTTACTCTCTAGGTCTCAGTTTCCTCACCTGAAAAATAAAGGAGTTTTATTATTATTTTTTTTCATGTTGCATAACAAATTTATTTTTCAAAATGACTTCAAGACATAGTTTAAATACAAATAAAGATTTAAAATATGTTAAAAGGATCGGAATGATATCCCTGGAGAACAAACAGTATTATAATTCTTTTTAGTCTTCTCATGACTAATAGTTTAATTCAATAAAGTCTTCAACTTTGATTGGGACTATTTCTTAGACATGAAAGAATTGTAATTTTATATTTCACATCAGAATGCCAGACTCAGAAAACATATATTCATGTGACAAAAGTGCCAATCAAGGCAGAATAGATTACTTCAAAACAATTAGCCACACGCATATAAGGTAAAATAAAAGAACTAATTCATCGTTACGCAATATGCCCATGAATAACATTGACAACCACCAACAAACTACTACAAAGTCCTACTTGAGCACCTTATTCTAGTGTGAAAGTCACCCTGGGTTTGCAAAAACTATACTGGAGGAGAAAATCAAAGCAGCTTCAAATATGGTCAGGAACTTAGTCTGCTGTCCAAGAAACAACAACTCTGCTAAGCTCAAGGAGGCTCATCACCGGTAGGTTGGCAACTAGGTAATGACATTCTTTGGCTATGAAATTATGTCCCCAAGAAATAAAGGAGAATTCTAAAAGGCACTTGGTTCTACATAGCCCTCCCCATCTGCTGCCCCAAATACAGTGGCAGAAAGTGGCTGAAGAATCACAGATTTTAGAATTTTTAAAGATTAATTTGATTAATGGTATTCTAAATGTAGAATTTTTGCCCAGTGACAACTGTCGTATTACTGCAAGAATCAAGCCACGTCAATATTGACCCTCGAGGAGTTTTATTATTATATCACTTTAAAGTTCCTTCTAGTCTATAACTAGGATTCTATGAAACACAAAGTGATTAGAGGAAGAATCGGGGAATTAAGAAAGGCCTCTTGAAAGATGTGGAACTTTTACTGAGTCTTGGTAGAAAATGGGAGATCCAGGAAGCAGCAGATGGAAAGAAGAGTGATACAGGTCTAAGAAAGAGCCTATGTAAGACACAGAGGAGTAAAGACGGAGATGAAATATTGTGTACAAAGAACAGCAAATGTGCCAGTTTGGCTGGGACATACAGTGCATCAGGGACAGTGATGTATAATCAGCCTGGAAATAAAAGCTAGAGCCAGACTCCGAAGAGCTTTAAATGCCAAACAAAATAATTTGTATTTTATCCTATGGGCAATTAGCCTACTAAAGCTTCTTGAGCAGGTGCCATGGTCAATTTATTTTAAATGATTTTTTTTTTAAAGAATCTGATTTTCCTAGTTTACTAGGTTTTTTTCATCTATGTTTTCACTGTTCCAGCCCAAGGTGGCTGGAAATCTCTAAATTGCAATATCATAGTATTTGTGTTTTCTACTTAGATTTTTTAGGATTTTAGTGGTGACATTTGAGAACTTTAAACTGATATAGATTAGAGGTAATAAACACATGGCCATGGGTCACATGTGGCCCACAACACTCCGGAGTGTGGACCAAACCAGAATAAAATGTAATAGGAAAATATTTAACTATTGTATTCTAAGAGATTTGACTTATCTAGGTGGATTTATTGCAATTCCGTTGTATAAGGATGTTCTACTTATATTTCTTATATTTCTAGATTCTTCATGGTAATATTTAATTCCTTTAGTTGGGTATGGTACATTCATGCTCTTTAGAATTATGCAACATGAATTGCAGCTTTCTAGGTGAATCTGATGCATTTTATTTTAGTAGGTGTTTTCTTTTTCTATTGATGTCTTTTATTTTTATATATCCCCCTCCACTACCCTGTAACAGAGATTTTAAAAGAAAAAAAACCAATTCATCAAAACCAAACAATGCCTTGACTACAACTTATAGTATATGAATATTTCATATCAATAGTCCTTTCTCTGCAAAGAAAGTCAGTGTGTAAATCTGAACTCTTTTGATTCACCCTTAGGCATTAATTATAATACATTGTGTTCACGTTTGCTTTATTGTTCTTTTCTATTTTCATTATTATAGTCATCATGTATATCATTTTCCTGGCTTGCTCTATTTTATTTTGCATCAGTTCATATATGTCCCCTAATATATCTCTGAGTTCTTCATATTAATTTTTTCTTAAGGCAAATAATATTTCATTATATTTATTTACCACAATTTGTTTAGCCATTCCCTAATCAATGGAAACCTTTATTTCCACTTCTTTGCTAGTATAAAAAGTGTTGCTATGAATAATTTGGTATATATAAAATATTTATTTCTAACTTTGACCTCTTTGGGATATATTCCTTACAGTCAGATCTTTTGACAACTGGGTATGGACATTTTAGTCACATTTAGCACCATACCACAGCTTCATCAACAATCCATTAGTGTGTCTGCCTTCCAATGGCCCCTCCACCCTAGGGTATTTCCATCTTTTGTCATTTTTGCCAGTTTGCTAGTTGCAAGGTGAAATCTCAGAGGTTTTTTTTGGTGGCTTTGTAGAGAACCCATTGTAGATGGAAGAATCTGAATGCAAGGCAGTCCATGTAGGAGGTAACTACAATAGTTTAAGTGATTGGTAATGAAAGCCTGAGCTAGGGGGGTTGTGGTGTGAGAAGAAAGAAGGTGATAGATGTGAATGAGAGATTTGTTGAAGGGGTAGAATAAACAAGACTTTGAAAGTAGATATGACCATTCTGGAAATCAATTTGGAATTACATTCAAAAATTTACTAAACAGTGCATGTACTTTGATCCAGATGTCCCATTATTAAGCCTATATCCTAAAGTGATCAAAGAAATAGCAAAGGTCTTATATGTACAAAATATTTATAATAGCTCTTTTTGTGGTGACAAAAAAACCTGGAAGCTAAAAGGATGCCCATCAACTGAGGGATGGTTGAATAAGTTGTGGTATATGAATGTAATGGAGTACTATTGCACTATAAGAAATGAGGAAAGAGATGATTTCAAAATGATAAAGACTTCTATGAACTGATGCAGAATGAAGTGATCATAACCAGAAGAACGATTTATACTATAACATCAAAATTACAAAATGAACAATTTAAAAGACTTATTTTTAAGTTCTGATCACTTTAATTTACATCAGTTCATATAAGTTTTCCCCTTCATCATTAACAGCACAATAGTATTCAGTCACAATTATATACCACAATTTGTTCATCCATTTCCCAATTGACAGACATCCCTTTAGTTTCCAGTTATTTGCCACCACAAAAAGAACTGCTATAAATATTTTTGTACATATGCCTTCTTTTTCTTTGATCGTCTTGGGGACTACAACCAACGGTAACCTACCCAGCAAAGTTAAGTATAGTCCTGAATGGAAAGAAAAAATAGAAATTTAACAAATTAAAAGATTTTCAGGAATTTGTGAGAAAAGGAGTAGAACTTAATGAACAATTGGAGATAAGATCTGGGAGAAATATAAGGTAAACATTAAAGACCAATTAAAAGGGACTCAATAAGGTCAAACCGTTAATTTCTTATATGTGAAAATATTATCAGTATTCTTATGACTGTTGTCATTATTTGGGTATTTTGAAAGAAAAGCTTGTGCTGAGTTGTGTATGATGGGGTGATTCTAAAAAATAAAACTGGGTAGGGAGAGATAAGAAGGAGCAATTATCTCATACAAATGAGGCATGAAAGGAAGAACTGATACAGAAGAAGCAAGTGGGGACAGAGGGATGATAAGGCTGGAACCTTACTCTCATTGGAAATGGGTTAAAGAGGGAACCATGTATATGTATATATATATATATATATGAAGGGTATAAAAGTCTTCTAAATTTAAAAAGAGATGAAGATGAGGGTATAGGATAAAGGAGAGACTTAGAAGAGTGAGTAGATTAAGAATTAGGAGAGGAGGGGGAGAAAGTCTTAGAAAGACAGGTAGATTAAAGTGGATGGTAGGAGAGGATAAGGTAGGGACTCTTAGGGGGTGAGTAGATTAAGGAATAAAGTAGTGGGTTGAAGTAACTAGTTAAGTGAGGAGGGATAGGGTAAATAGGGTGAGAAGGAAAATGAGGAAAAATAGGATGGAAGGAAATTCACAAGTAATTATAACTTATAATGTGAATGGGATAGATTTACCCACAAAATAAAAATGGATAGCAGGATGGATTAAAAATTTAAATTTGGGCTAGAGTAGAATTTATTATGTAAAAGAAGCAGGGTAGCAATCTTGATGTCAGACAAAGTTAAAGTTAAAATAGATATGTCATCAATATTGTCTTAGACCATTTAAAATAAGTACACAGCATAAAATACCTGAGAGTGACAAAACACATAGGAACTACATGAATATAAATATAAAACACTATACAATAAAATCAGATTTAAATAATTGGAGAATCTCTCGTTGTTCATGGGTAGGCAAAGCCAATATAATAATGGCATTTTTACCCAACTAATCTATTTATTCAATGCCATCCCAATTAAATTAATAAAAAATTATTTTACTGAATTAGAAAAAAAAATAAGAAAATTCACCTGGAAGAACAAAAGGTCAAGAATTTCAAAGAAACTAATGGAAAAAAATGTAAAGGAAAGAGACTCAACAGTACCAGACCTCAAACTATATCATAAGTCAGTAAATATCAAAACTATCTGTTACTGGCTAAGAAATAGAAAGGTAGATCAGTGGAACAGAGTGGCCATGCAATAGACAGTAGTAAAGGACTATCATAAATAGAAATATGCATTGTGTGGTCTTACATATATGTATATTTGTGTATGTGTATATATGTGTGTGTATATATGTGTGTACGTATGTGTATGTATGTATGTGTGTACGTTCATAGACATGCATGTAAAACTGTATATATATACATATACACACACACACACACACACACACACACACACACACACACACACACATATATATATATATATGAAATATGTGTGTTTAGTTGTAGCCTTCCCTAGGGTGGGGTAGGAAGGGAGGGAGAAAAAAAATAAAAGAAAAACTACACATCAGAAGACAAAAGAAAACTTAGAAGGAAGCACAGAAAAGCTAGGTAACTTTGAAAACAATATGTAGTATTTATTACATAGGTTAAAAAAAAGTAAACAGTTTGAAATGGAAATTTATTGTTTTATATTGAATCCTCTCACTGTGTACATGGCAATATTCTTTTTTCCTTTTCTCATTTTGTATTTAAGTTTAAAATGAATAAAATTTAAAAAAGAATAGGCTTCAGGGATACTTTTGCTAGCTCTTTTTGTCCTCTAAATTTTATTTTTTAAATAATTTTTAACTTAAAAATTTAATTTCAAGTGTACCCTTTAAATGTTATAACTGATATTGCCATATAAATTATCATACTATGGAGCAGAATTCATTCAAAAAAGATTAGAATTAAAGTTTTATGTTTTACATTAATTTAATTCAGCAAAAGTTTATTGAGTGCCTGTCATCCACAAAGCTCTGTGCTAGGAGCAATGGGAGATTAAAACAAGTCTAGATGTGGAAGCATTAATGCAATAAGGCTTCAGCTGTGTTCTAAAACATTATGAAATATTATTATGACTCAATCCTGGTCTAAAGTCCTTGGTTTCACTTGAATTGAAGGCCTAATCAGACTTTCTTGAACAGATAGATACATACATATGTATACATGTTATATACATACATACCCAAACACATACATATATGGATTTAGTACTTATTAGCTCTTCCTATGTGTCAGGGACTGTGTTAAGCACTGGGGATACAAAGCTAGCAAATAAGATAGTGTATGAGTCCTTGAGCCTTCTGGTAGCTTATATTCTAATGGAAGAATAAGGGTAGTTAGAAAGAATAGGGAATGGTAAGAATGGAGGCTTGGCTGGAGGTCAAGTAAGGTAAAGGCCCAGAAAGATGAGGCAAAAACTCACCTATCACAGCTGAGGGATCCAGGGGTAGAATCCAGGTAAGTGGTGGGGGATGATATGGTTTGAGTAGAGGCTACATGTGTTGTGTAGGCTGAAGTGAAGAGAATAATTAAGCAGTTTCTGGGAATGAGCTTAACTCCCCACTAAGGTCTAAAAAGGTCTTGTTTATGGTGACCAAGCTAAGAGTAGTGATGGGGTACTTGTGCTTGGACCCTATTTCTGACATCACATTTCCCCTTAGTCTCTGCCTGTGCCTGAACTCCAAGTCTAAAATCACATTTCTCCCTAGCTTCAAAGCATTGGCCCAGGCAGCCTCTCTCCAAGGGCAGCATGCCTTGCCAAAACAGCTAGTTCTCAAAACGTATTCTCTCCCAGGCAGTCTCTCTCTAGCTAAAGGGCAGCATGCCCCAACTAACTTATCTCTGCGTCTTCCTCAGTAAGCAGCTATGCCCAGTTATAGATTGATTCAGGATGTTGATAACTGACTATACGTTGAGTCTAACATATATCCTAGACATAGTCAAATGTATACTCCCTTACATTAATCTTGTCTAATAAGACACGTGATGGAGTCCACCTGGATATTCCCAGTCAGCTGTGAACTTTTGGTGACTTAGTGACGTTTCACAGTCAAAACCACACCTACACCTAACCTCCGTGGGCTATTTCCCAATTAACTCTGGGTAAGATACCTGCACAGTAGATACAAAAAGGGTATATTCCTTTAAGAACTGACCACCCCTTAATCATGCCTTAACCACTCCCTAATCCCACCCCAAAACACCTAATTGACAGGTTTCACCCCTAAATCTTGTACTTAAACTTTCCCTGTAGCCCTGTATGGTTGCAGGTTCACTCAGAACTCTTGCCCACTGAAAAGTGTAATAATTCTTTGCCTCCTTGACTTAAAGAATACTTGGATCCACGGATTCATTCCAGGTGACCTGAGAACTTTGGTCTGGGATTCCTACATCCCTGGGGTTCTTTTCTCCCTCAACAGTAGGAATATCTTTTTTAAAAAAAATCCAATTAAAAGGTATCCTCTTGTTTACCATTATAGGAAGTAGTTTAAAAAGAGGAAGTGGTTGGTTTCAGGAAAATATTTTTTCTTAAGGGGAGCTTGCATTAATATTACTATTGCTTTGTTTAAAACAATCTTCTAAGTTGAAAAAATGTATCTTTGCTTTATTTTGCTGTGGAATTCAGACTTTTGTTTCATGATTACTATAAAATGTAAGTTAGAAGTTGCTTGACTCAGGAATTAGCTAGAACTCTTTCTGCATATTTCTTGAAATAGAAATACTTGTGTATTAAAAATTTGTCCCCGATTTTTGTTAAAACACAGAATAGATTGTTTTCTCCTACTATTTGATGGTAATAGAGATAACCGTAGGGAAAAAGCGATGCATCTCATACAGGTAAACACATCGAAGTATTGTGTTCTTGTGATGAGATCAGGTAAATCTTTATGGAAGAGAGAGCTTTTAAGTTGGGCTTTGAAGGATGAGAACAATTTCAGCTGTCAGAAGTGTGTGTTTGGGAGGGAAGGGGGTAGAGATTCATTTAAAGCAGTGACAATAGCATAATCAAAGAAAGGCACAGAAATGAAAGACTAAGGGAATAGTGATGAATCATTTTTTTTCTAGCTCAATAGATCTTTTAAATGAACAGGATAGCTATTCATTCACTTGTGCCTGTTTTCCCCTGCTACTTAGCAATGAAAGCTCATGTTTTTGAGGGAAGTCAGTGGTCACATTTAAGAGGAAAATACAGCGCCAAACATTTATCCTAATTAGGTTTATTGAAGCATATTCTTTATCATTCGTAAGATTTTTCATTCATTTTCTTTACCTAATTGCAGTCCTTGTTATTTCTGAGCAATCAAAACTTGATTTTCTAAAACTGAGCCATATCTTCCCTCTACTGAATCAGTCAAGTAGACACGGAGCCTTTTTGGACAACAAAGTATTTAATGCCAGGCCAACAGGATCTAGGTCCAGTAATTAAAACGTTGTTTGCCCCTCTCCCTCTCCCTACCACTACAACTTTTATTCTCTCACACATCCTGTTTCACCATTTCCAACAGACTGTAATTAGGAAAATTTACCACATCTTATCCAAGCCACTCCAGGGTATAGAGAAATTTAAAAACAAATTTAGAATCATTTCAAACTATTAATTTGCAATAGTAGTCGTGGTATAGCATTAGTTTTTTTTTATTTTGTTTTGATTTATTCAGCTTTAACTCATGTAAAATGTAGTCATATGGATTCTAAGAAAACAGGCATTAAATGTATTATAAAATCATTGAGTCTAAAAAAAATAAAGAAGAGAATAATGTTTAAAATATCATTTAAGAAAGATTAGGTTCACCATTGACACTTAGGGAAGTCACCCAATCTGGCCAACTCAGAACAAAAAAAAAACCCAAAAATATGCAATGGTGAACATTTAGAGAAGCCAGGCAGAGAGCTCAGTGTTTGGGGTCTTATACCAATATCTCTTTATTTTTTTAAAAAAAATTTACTTTCCTTTTTTTGATAACAATTTATCTAAATTTAATTTTTAAATATATTTTTATTTATCTTGTTAAATATTTCCCAATTACATGTAATTTTTTTAACATTCATTTTTAAAAAATTTGATTTCAAATTCTCTCTCTCCCTCTCTTTCCTGCCCCCTCCTTGAGATGATTTGATATCTATTATACATATGACATCATACAAAACATATTTCTATTAGCCATTTTGCAGAAGAAAACAGAGACAAAAAAAGGGAAAAGAGCAATTTCCCTATGTTGTTAAAAGGCTTGATTTCCTCCTCTGCCTCCCATCCATTATCTGCTCATTCCCTCTAATCCTTCCTAGTTCCTAATGCTCACTTATGTTACTCTTTGGAGTATCTGTTTCTTAGAATCATAGATTTTTAAAACTAGAAGGGATTTTAGAAGTTACCTAAGCCAGCCTCCTCATTTTGCAAAGGAAGAAACAGGCTCTTTCTTTCCTCAGTCACATTCTTTCTACATATAAAGAAGATAGTTCTCCACTTTCATCTGAGAAAGAAAAAGGACAAAATCCAAGTAAAATAACAGAGAAGATAAAACAGGTTTTTTTTTACCCACTTGATGTTTTGCAGTGAAATTTATACTTGTAAGATGCTCCATACTATTCAACAAAAATATATTAAGGGCGTACTGTGTGCAACATATTGTGCCTATGCCGCTGAAGATAAAGAGATGAAAAACACCTCCTTTTTAGCTATGTGACCTTGGGCAAGTCACTTTATTCCTGAGTTTCAGCTTCCTTATTTCTATAATGGGAAAAACAGTATTTTTACTTCCTACCGCACAGGGTTGTTGTACCGATCAAATGAAGTTTGTGAAAGTACTTTGTTAATTGAAGTGCTATGTACATTTTAGCTTATTATTATTACAACTACCTTTTATCATCAATCCAATCTGTCTGAAAATAGCATGATGGTTTGAAGCCAAAGGACCTTGGTTCAAATCCTGGCTCTTCCACTTATTATCTGTATGACCTTGGTCAAGTATTCACTTAACCTTTTTCTCTAGGACAGTTTCATCACATGTAAAATGAGAAGTATGGAATGGGCCGCCTCTAAAGTCCCTACAGCTCTCAATGCCCACCAGCAGATTTGCCACCCTGAAGAATTCTCTAGCTTGAGGCTCTCCCGATTGGTAATTCTTTAGCCCAGACAGCCATTCGAAGGGGCACCCAGTGGAACCCACTTCACTCCTGCCTCAAGTTGCTCTCCACTCTTCTCCATCTCTTTGCCAGCAGCCTTGTGCTGTAGGGTACACTTTCTTCCCTTCCCCTCTTTCCAGCTCTTCTCTCTGTGTTGTTTTCCCATTAGAATGTAGGTTTTTTGGGGTAAGGAACTGTATTTTTTTGTTTGTATTTTTATCCTCAGTGTTGGAGTACATGGCACATGATAAGTACTCTAAATAAGTACTATAAATGCTCACTCCCTCACTCATTCACTCTATCTAAAGCAGCTGGTGGCCCAATGGACATAGCACTGGGCTTGAGTTGGGAAGTTTAAATCCGGCATCGGATACTTATTAGCTATGTGACCCTGGGCAAATCATTTAAACTCTGTTTGCCTCAATTTCCTGAACTGTAAATTGGAGATGATAACAGCACCTACCTTGCAGAGCTGTGAGGATGCAAAAATGCTTAGCACAGTGCCTGGCACGTAGTGAGCACTGTGTAAATATTCATTGCTCTATCTATCACTGTGATCCAATGAAATCACTGTGGCCTTTCATTTCTCAATGGTAAAATGATGTCTAAAGTCTCTTTTTTATGTCTAAATCTATGATCTATAGGGTACGTGAAAAGAGGTGAGGGAGAAAAATGCTTATAATTGAAGTAGTGCCTCCTTAGGGCATTCTGGTTAAGTTCATGGACTCCCCTTCTTCACCATTGGAGCATGTATAATGTTCTTTGTCTGCTTCCAACTACGTATGACACCACTGGTTTGAATCCCCGCCATTGATTGCTGAGCTAGGAAAAAAGTTTATGATGAGGGATATGACCCTGGGTAGAAGAAGAAGTGGCTTCTGGCTAGGGATATACTCTACTATCCAAGGACACTGGCCTAGCTGCTTGTTCCTCACACATGACATCCCACCTCCCAATGACTTTATAGTGGTTGGAGATAGATCTTTCATAGTACAGTTTGAGGGAGTGTGAGTTGGATATCAGAGAAAACACAGATAACACTGAGGGAAGGACCAGGAAGAGAGAAATGACTATTCAGAGTCATTTTTTAAAAATTCATTTTTTAATGAAAAAAATTGTTTCTTCCCACTTGTAACAAATATACGAAGTCAAACAAAACAAATTTTCTCATTGGCCATGTCTAAAAAATATATTTCTCAATCTGCATCCTGAGTTTATGACCTCTCTGTCAGGAGGTGGGTAGTGTGCTTCTTTATCAGTGCCTTGGAATCTTAATGGGTCATTGGGTTGATCAGAGTTCTCAAGTCTTTCAAAGTTGTTTGTCTTTACAATTTTGTCGATACTGTGTAAGTTGTAGTTCTGCTCACTTCACTCTCCATCAATTCATACGAGTCTTCCCCAGGTTTCTCTGAAACTCACTTTTGTCATTTATTAAGGCATGATGATATTCTATAATTTTCATATATCACAATTTTTTTCACTCTTTCTCCAGATGGTGAGCACTTCTTAGTTTCCAATTCTTTACCACTACAAAAGAGTTTCTATTAATGTCTTTGAGCATAGGGATCCTTTTCTTCTTTCTTTGATTTCTTTGGGAGCATAAACCTAGTAGTAGTATCACTGTGTCAGAGGGTATGCATAGTTGAGAAACTTTTCCGAAGTAGCCCCAAACTGCTTTCCAGAATGCCTGGATCAATTTACAGCTCCACCCTCAGTGCATTAATCAACCAATCAGTTAACTAACATTTAGTAAGTGCCTACTACGTGATAAGTGCTGGGGATGCAAAAAGAGACCAAAAAAAGAGCTCCTTTAAAGAGCTCACAAAATAATAGGGGAGACAACAAACAGATATGTACAAACGACTTATATACAGGATAAATAGGAAAAAGAATTAAAAACTGAATGTACTAGAATTAAGAGAGGTTGGGAAAGGCTTCTTTCAGAACACAGGATTTTAGCTGGGGTTTAAAGGAAACCAGGGAAGTCACTAGGTAGAGATGAGGAGGGAGAGAGTTCCTGGCCAGAGAAAAAGTGCCTGTTCCCTTGTGAGTCAATTACCAGAGACATGGAATACCAAGTAGAAGGGCCAAAGCCAGGAGAGGAATCTGGATCAGAAACATAAGTCAATACCAAATTACTAGCAGAGTTTGAGGAGCAATGGAAAAGATGTGGTTTGGAGTCAGATGGAAGTTACGATGTGAATGCATAGGGTCCAAACTTAACAGAGTTCAAAATAATTGGTCACACTTATAAACTTGTATGCATACATCCAATGTATATTTTTTAAGCTTCTTGGTGAAGGTCTGGTCCTATCCGTGTGATACCCCTGAATGAGCTTTTCCTAGGTAGCTCCCTGACATTCATTTTCCTCAGGAGAAGTGGTTGTCTCCAATGCTCTTTTCTGTGCACAGTATTGTACAATGAACTACTTACTAAAGGCTGCTCAAGGTCATCCAAACAATCCTCTCAATGACTGCTGAGGACAGCAAGGCTTTCTTTTCCCTGAGACGGAGAGCAGCGAAAGCCTAAAGCCAGAGAATCTGCACTCAGAAAGGGGCCAGAGGGGCAGAACTGGCCATTCGGAGGGAGATAAGTAGGGCCTCAGACATGACTTGTACCAGGCAGATGACCTGGAGCCAGGAAACAGCGTCCAGATGGGGAGAGTTCAAGGAGCAAGAGAAGAGCTGTGAGTCAGGCAGAGGTTTTAGATAACAGAGGGAACAAATAGGGTTTCAAGTCAACTCGTCAGATAGCATTTCTTAAATGCTCGCTGTGTGCCAGGCACATAAGTTCTGGGGATCCAGTGAAAGGCAAAAGACTCTCGAGGAGCTCACAGTCTAATGAAAGAGTTAACATGCAAACACAGAAGTGTACACAAGCTATATGCAGGACAAATTGGAGATAGTCTTAGAAGGAAGGCATTAAAATTAAGGAGGACTGGGAAAGGCTTCTTGCAGAAGGTAGGACTTTAGCTGAGACTTGAAGGGAGTCAGGAAGTGGAGATGAGGAGGGAAAGAATTCCAGGAATGGGGACAGCCAGTGAAAATGGTCAGTGTTGGGAGAAGGAATGTCTTTCTAGAGAAACAGCAAGGAATTAACTATCACTGGATCTCAAAGTATACGGTGGGGGAATAAGATGACTGAAGGAATCAAGTTATGAAGGGCTTTAAAAGTCAGACAGAGAGTTTTATATTTGATCCTGGGAGTAAGAAGGAGCCCCGGGAGTTTGTTGATTGGGGGCGAGAGGAGGGTGTGTGTGGGGGTATAATATGGTCATACTTGACCTTTAGAAAGATCACTTTGACAACTGAGTGGGAGATAGATTGGAATGGGGAGAGAATTGGGGCAAGGAGACTAGCCAGTGAGCTATTGCCACGTGCGCCATCTTGTAGAAGAATGTTTGTTGTGATGCCTGCTCAAGTGAGTGAGTGTCCAGGCAGCCACTGAATTATTTTCATATGGATGGTGCCTTCATCCCACCCTCACCCCTTCAAGCCTCTTCTCTCCAACATTATTCTCAGGGGCTTTCTCCAAATGGGAACAGGCACTTTGCCTGCTAGCACAGGCCTACTTTTAGAATGGAATGTTCTTTATAGCTGAAAGTTTATGGAAACTTATATTTACTTCCCTTTGTGAAAAAGTAAAGCAGTATGCATTTGAGAGAGTTGTACTTTTAATGTATAAAAACCATGGAGTAAATACTGGATTTAAAATCTGACTTTGGGTTCTTGTCACTTAACATTACCTATGTAACCTGGGGCAAATCGGTCAGCCTCCTGGTCTATAAAACAAGGGACTATGACTAGAGGATCTCTAAGATCCTTTCCAGCTCTAACCCAATGATCCTATTCAGTTGTCTGCATAGATCTAGGAAGTAAAATCCTCTGGAGACATGGAAGAGGAGGCATCTAGGTGGTATAGTTTCTACAGAGTATTGACTTGGAGTCAGGAAGATCTGGGTTTGAATCCTACCTTAAACACTAGTTATGTGACCTTGGCCAAGTCCCTTGGTTTCTCTGTTCCTCAGTTTCCCCATCTGTGAAATGAAGGAATTGGATTTGATGGCCATTAAAGTTTTTCCCCACTCAAAATCCTTGATACTCTGCTCTGATTCCAACACTTTAAATTCTGTCCCACATCACAAGGATTAAGCAATACATGGAAAACCTGAGCCTTTATAATCTTGAGCTGAAGTAAACACTCTTAAAATTATAGTTTGAGGGGATTGGGAACACAATATTTAATGGAGCAAAGACACAGAAGTGAAGGCATAAAAGGCTTCCACAGAGAACATAATTTTACCTAAAGCATTTGCTCTATGAAATATAATTTAACTGCAAAGGAGAGACAGACTGAACCCTAGACACTCAAACCTAATTTTTAGAGATAAGTAGTGTATGGCATTTGGGTACATAATACACACTGTTTTCCCTCTTCTCTGGTCCAGGAAAGCAAAGAGAAAACAGCATGGATCACATACTCTGGGTGAAGAGCAAAAACAGTTTCCCAAAAGGCCTGTTTAGAAATGAAAAGAAATCTAGATATAGATCTAAGTTTGTATCTATTTTTGAATATTTTGCTTTGGGACCACAGAGGAGATGGATGGAATTCCACAAGCTGAGATCCAAAAGCAGAAAGGATTTCATCATTTGCTTGAGAAGCAGATGACAAGAAACAGCATCCAGGAGATTACTTCCAGAAGATAATTTACTTCGGACAAAGGAGCCTAGGATGTTTAATGCAGCTAACATTCTCTGAACTTAACCAGTATGTAGTTCAAGTGTGGTCACCTTGGATGATACGTCTCCTCTTTCCCAATATCTCTTTCCTGAAATTCTCATTTTGAGAAGCCCATGGCTATCATTGTTATTGTAACAGGTAAGATAGAAAAAAAACTATTTCATGATTTGGATCATTGATTTCTTAGATAATCAACCAACTAAATATTCTCAAAATGTCACAAATTACCCAAAGGGCCTTTTTTTTAACACGGCAAAACAAAACAAGAAGTGGCTCTGTATTGACCTTTTGCCTACATAGGTAGTGAAAGCTAACAGAAAGCACTTGAATTGTCTGATGAGAGGTAATGCCCCTTGCAGACAAAATGCCTCCTAACACATGGTAATTTGTCACTAGATAGAGCCATCTAATTTCTTAAATTTTTTTTCTGTTATGAACTCTACAAATAGCAACATATATGAACATTTAGATAAACAAAGAACATAAAAGGAGATAATATGTGAAACTAATTTTCTGTTACATTAACTTTTTTTGAAAAAAGTATGTACTAAATTTAACAGGATAGAAACAACATTTATTGCCCACTTGTCTCTGTTCCCTTTACCTCCTTCTGCTTTCTTCTGAACAACTCAATTTTAAAGCAAGAACTCTTACCCACTAGGCACCTTTCCAGTTTGAAACTAGATTTCCTAATACAGAGATTTTAGAAGGTGATAAGGTCAGCTATTAACTACATATTGTACGGCCCCTTTTCAGTTTGGCTTCATGTTGAAAAAATACAAGAGATACTAATGAATTGCCTCAATGTGTAATTTTTACCCCTTGCCTACTGCTGAAAAAAACCCCTCTTCAAATCTCTTGTGGCAGCCCTTCACCTTTCCACAGCTTACTTTGTATCATATTTATTTGTGTACCTGTCTTACTGACTCTAGTAGACTGTTAGCTCTGTGAGGGTAAAGACTGTGCCTCTTTTCATCTTTTTTCGCCTTGAGCACCTTGCACAGTACCATGCACATTTATAATTGTTGAATTTAATTGAGTCGATTGGCCCCTCTTTTGAGTGTTTTGATCATAAAGTTCTCCTTGAACAGCCTATCCAGTAGTTTTCTTCCAGGCTACAATCTGGGGAAGGGGATATTACATTCTCTTGCCCTTCATAGCTTCACAGTGCAGAGTGGTGTTAGCATTTTTATTGTTTGTCATTTAACCTAAGACCTCTAGAAGCAATCATTAGAAGCTCTGCTACCACTGTCAGTTTATAGATGACCTTCTGCTCCTAAGCTTTTCTGGCCATAATAAATTTCCTTCTGGAAGTAATCTCTGGGATACCATTTCCTTTTGCCTCCCTCCAGAGTCAGAAGAACAAGATCCTTTCTGTCATAGTATTCTGGATTGTCAAACCCTTTCCACCTCAGCAGAGGCCCCAAAGCAAAACATTGAAAAGGAGCTTCAGGTCCCTGCCCTTTTAATTTGTGAATAGGCATCCCTGAACAACAGAATTCTGACCTGGTTTCCCCCTTTTTTTTAAACATTCTTGTCACTATATATTTGAAGGTCAGAGCCTGTTCTTTTCATTTCTTTTTGAATAGTATCTTGATATCTGAAGGGATAACATACCATGGAAATAAACAAATAGGGGAAAAGGAGCATTTTTCTGTTTAAAATGGAAAGAGAGTGGTTTGTTCTATATTATCTAAATGTGTTTCAAAGATTACTATAAGTTATAAGATTATAGAATCCTAGATTTTGAGCTAGAAAGGACTTCAGAGGTCATCTAGTTTGGCTAGATAAGAAAACTGAAGCCTAGTGGAGTTAAATGACTTGTCCAAGGTCACATATGCAATACACGGCAGACCACAGGGTAGATATCAGAACTGAGATCTCCGGGCTTCAAATCAAGCAACAATGCTTAGAAAATCATAGAATGTTAGATCTGAGAAGTTGTCTGGTCCAAACCCCATATTTTATAGATGAGCCTCCAAGCTCTGCAAGATCCAGTGATTTGTCCAAGGTCACACAGTGAGCCCAGGGGCCAAACCAGTGCTAGAACAAAAGTATCCTGATTCCTGGGTCAAAGTTCTGTCCACTATTCCACGTCATGTAAAGCTTGCTAAATATCCAATATTCCATTAAAGTAAAACATCTGGGACTACGAGTCCTCTCTCCCTCTTCTCCACCCTGGCCTTGTGCCCTTCCCAGGAAGTTATAAGTAATTTAAAATATCGTTCAAGTATTACATTGGAAATAGCCTGCTTTCCATATAATAAAGAAATTATGAAATCTGATACAATAGGAGATACATTTTCTTAGACCTATTTTATATAGCATCAAATATATTATGAAAGTTCAAGGAATAAAAATAAAAAAAAAAACCAAGGCAGCAGCTGTTGTTGCTTCCTGATACAATCTAATCAGTGCAGCTGCTAAAACAATCACCCTTCTCTTCTAATTTATTTCTTTGCAAAATAAGCTACAGCTCCTACCTTCCCCTGAGGCTTTGCAGTCCTGCGGCCCAAAGCCGGCAGTACTATGTTCTGTAATGTTTGGCCAATCACAAGCAGCTTTAACCTGGGCTACCTAGTTACAGTTGTTGCTTAATCTATGGAGAGCAAAACCATGATTAGCAGGTAGTGAGTGGTATCCAGGGCCTCTCACTGCAAACATGGAAAGCTTTTTTACAATCAGAGAGGATTGTTGAGTCAACAAAACTAAGCTTTGCATTTGGACATTTCTGGTGCAATTACCAGAGGTCAGCTTTTTTACTTGAAAAGCAACCCTGCTTGTAAAGGATCCATTCCCAATAACTGATTAGTTTAATACACATCAAGATGGAAGTGATTGCTTTATGTACACTACTAACATCAGATTTATTGCAAAGGAAAAGGGAAGCAAAAAAAGTCTGATCTATCCCATCTTTCTTTTCACTAATCCCAAACATTTACCCCTCTTCTCTAGTCAGGCTGATCTTTTTTTTTTTTTTTTTGCCTTTCATATAATAGTGAGGCATGTGGCACGAGGGTGTCATTGTGTGGTTCAAAAGAGGCAGATAGACATCTCTGGTCTTTTTTTTCCCCTAACCCTCCATTCTCCGGGAGAGATTTTAATTCCTGTCAGGAGGTGAAGCAGGAGGTAGAGGGCAGAGGCTGACCATTTTGTTCTCCTCAAGGGGAAGGGGGTACTGGACTAGAATTATATCTATCTGCTCCCTTAAGTACTGTTAGTCAAGGACCGGGTTGGGGAACCTGTGGCCTCAAGGCCACATGTGGCCTTCTAGGTCCTCAAGTGTAGCCTTTTGACTGAATCCAAACTTCACAGAGCAACTCTCCTTAATAAAAGGATTTGTTCTATAAAACTTGGACTAGGTTAAAAAGCTGCACCCAAGAAGCTGCAGGTTTGCACCCCTGGTCATGGGGGTGGATCTTCAGGTTCAAACTGAGCTGCTAATCACTGTTTCTAAATAGGGAAAGGAGGATCCAAGCTTTATATCCAAGACTTGATTCCCTTTCCACCGAATACCAGTTCCACAATAAACACACATAACAAGCAGCAAATAAATCCATTTATCCAAGTCAAAAATAAAATGGAAACCAGAAGAAGTATACATAGGCAAATATATGTCAGATAATACAAAGTGAAGGAGTTCTGCCATTTGCAGCGACGACATAACTTAGCTCTGATTCTTACTAGCCCTGTGACCCTGTGCAAATCACTTAACCTCTGTTTGCCTTAATCCACTGGAGATGGAAATAACAAACTACTCCAATATCTTTGCCAAGAAAACCCCCTGGACAGTATTAGTGTGACATAGCCTATGGGGTCACGAGGAGTTGGATATGACTGAAAGGCTGATCAACAGTAACTTGGTTCACTCAAATAAGAGAGAATCGCAGATCCTTACTCAAGGGAAAATTCCTTGAAGTCTCTAGTGTAGCAAACTGGGGATAGGGACGTGCATCAATTTTCATTAGGAATATAGGTCGGTAGTTTTCTTTCTCTGCTTTGTCGCTCCTTGATTTAGGAATCAATCAAGACTATATTTGTATCATAGAAAGAGGTTAGAAGGTATCTTTTTATTGCAGTTTATGTGGTTTTAAATTAGTTGTTCTTTGAATGTTTGATAAAATTCACTTGAAATCCACCAGGTCCCAAAGGTTGTTTTCTTGTTTTTCCTGCAACTGTAATATGCTGCAACTGCAAAAACTCTTGTACTCCATGACTTGTAGCCATCTAGAATCAATGAGAAAATACTAGTATAAAAAAGGCCATTTTCAGGTAGAAGCTTAACATCATTAAAGATCTTTGCAGCTTTTGGAGGTTGGTAGGAAGCAAGGCAGGAGCATAATGAAGTTTTCAGGTATTATAAGAGCATATGAAGTAGCTGGGTGTTACTGGGCCACTCCTAAGTACTCAATGCTACTTCTTTATCAGATGCAGATCTTTATTGCTAAGCATGTTATTTAAAAGTTCTGATTCTTGGGGGGTGGGGCGTGGGGGCGGAGCCAAGATGGTGGCTGGAAAGCAGGGACTAGCGTTAGCTGCCCACCAAGTCCCTCCAAAAACCTATAAAAAATGGCTCTGAACCAATCCTAGAACTGCAGAACCCACAAAATAGCAGAGGGAAGGAGGGAGGTCTTTTGCGCATGGGGCTTGGAGCTAGCAGAGCCCAGCGTGGGCGGTGGCAGGACCAACCAGACCAGGAGCCAGGC